>OZ024871.1:66976764-67486721 GCA_964017185.1 Rugalucina vietnamica
GTTTTATAGTGGCATAGCTCACATGATGTTGCATCCAACAACAACAAAAAAAAAAACTTTTGGAGATAAAATATATTCATAAATAATTATATTCACAATGGAAGGCTTTGGGTTGAGTGACAGATGGAAAAAAACATAAGCAGGAGATAGCTGACTATTTCCTACACAATACAACTTATCATTTCCAATGTTTGTACTAAATTTCACCTTCCTAAGTCGAGCAGCTCCTGAGAAATTTTTGACAGAAATTTCCCTATCCATTATACAGGAGTGGAATATTGAAAAACTACAAAGTGGAAAAAGAATGGAAAAACAAATACTGGCCATCTGATCTTCTCTT
Source organism: Rugalucina vietnamica (assembly GCA_964017185.1). Lineage (NCBI taxonomy): Eukaryota > Metazoa > Mollusca > Bivalvia > Lucinida > Lucinidae > Rugalucina > Rugalucina vietnamica. The sequence continues at coordinate 66,977,105 of OZ024871.1, forward strand.
ACACAATACCCTTGGACACTGTCTAGATGTACATGTATACAAAATTTGAAGAAGCTGGCATAAATAGGAGCTGAGAAATCTGTGATGGAAATGTCAATCAGAGAGAAAGAAAAATGGACAAATAAAGAGACTGATAAGCAGGAGACTTTCTTACACAATACAACTTACCATACCCAATGTTTGTACCAAATTCAACATCCTATGCCAAGCAGTTCCTGAGAAATTTTTGACAGACATTTCTTATTCATTAGACAGGAGTGACAGATGGAAAAACTACAAAATGGAAAAAGAATAAAAAAACAAATACTGGCCATCTGATTTTCTCTTACACAATACACTTGGACACTGTCTAGATGTATACAAAACCTGAAGAAGCTGGCATAAATAGGAGCTGAGAAATCTGTGACAGAAATTTCAATCAGAGAGAAAGAAAAATGAAAAAATAAAAGGACTGATAAGCAGGAGATGGCTGATTCTTTCTTACACAATACAACTTACCATACCCGATGTTTGTACCAAATTTCAACATCATATGTCAAGCAGTTACTGAGAAATTTTTGACAGAAATTTCCATATTCATTATACAGGAGTGAAAGATGGAAAAACTGCAAAGTGGAAAAAGAATAGAAAAACAAATACTGGCAATCTGATTTTCTCTTACACAATACACTTGGACACTGTCTAGATGTATACAAAATTTGAAGCTGGCATAAATAGGAGCTGAGAAATCTGTGACAGAAATTTCAATCAGAGAGAAAGAAAAATGGACAAATAAAGGGACTGATAAGCAGGAGATGGCTGATTCTTTCTTACACAATACAACTTACCATACCCAATGTTTGTGCCAAATTTCATCATCCTATGTCAAGCAGTTCCAGAGAAATCTTTGACAGAAAAAAAAGTTTACACACACACACACACACACACACACACACACACACACACACATATCTTCACAGAAAAGACAAAAACTATATACCCCCTATATACTTCGTATATGCCGGGGGTATGGCAACCCCATCTATCACACTGGTCCGTCATTACGTACAGGAAATTAAAGCAACGTATAGGTTACTAAAGCGCAACGTATAGTTTACTAAAAAATGACGGATTTTGGTGGACACGAATCGGTGAGTAAGATTTGTTTATTGATTCTGATGTTCCTTTTTTGTTTATCTTAATCAAACACACCTTACGGACCAGCAAAACTATTGTGTTATTCGCCTCGATCGGTACATTCTGCAGGAAATCACCCATTTAAGTATAATGTTCGACACCCTTAGACAGCTGATTGCCAAATCATATGTTTTGAACTTCTCCGAGAAGAAAACCTTATATTGTGGTCAAAGTTCGATGGTAAATGGGTTGATTTTTGATGTCGAACATAGATACTGACCTAATAAGACGATCTGGCCAAAAGAAAATTTCAAATGTCCTTTGATAGCGAAATTATTAATGATTTTTCATTACAACGCATTCGACACCTAAAACGGTACAACGAAAAAACAACTAAAACGTTCTAATTTGGGTAAAATAAACCTTATTACGATACTGTATGTAACATTCTTTGTTACTATAGCGTTTTATTTCATCCAAAGTTTTCATTTGTATACTTTTATCTCAAGATTTGCTGATATAGCTCAAAGGTTAAACCCTAAAACATTAAAATAGGCATCAAAACCATCATATAAAACCAAACTCGAGTTTTATGGCGACTTAATGTTTAAATTTAAGAAAATTTTGGATGAGAGTAATGGAAAGACAAAATCTGATCATTTTGCTGTTAAATTTAAAAAAGATAGTCAATCGATATCGAAGAATCGGTTGAATTTAATGCAATATACTGCATGCTTAGTTTTTAATCCAGATACGGTAAAAAACTTTACTTTCCTCTTTAAGTGCACGCCGGTGGGTGGGCACGGTACAGAACTAAAGCTGTCTTACAGATGGGAGGGACCTGACAACAAGTTAAGGTTACGGGATAAACATATGTCTCTGGTCGGGTCCACCAAGGTTGAAATAGTTGTTTTCTTTTGCTCCCGGCGGTTTTTCAGTGTCGGCGTTACTGTTGAGTCCTCGTTTTTGTTTCATCAAAGTGTTTACATTTGTTTTCTGTGATGCTTCATTGACGAGCTAGGACGCTTCTATGAGAACCGAACATTGTTTGTTATTGAATCACAGTAGACTAAGGGCGAGTTTGGCGCCAGTAAAACCGGTTTAAGCCCTCCAGTAAAATTTCTTTTGCTGACCATTCCAAGGCGATTCTACTGTGATTCTTTATGTTGTATGTTTGGCATGTCAGCTTCTGTTGTATACGCTTAATTTGTATTTAGTTGAAGGAAGCCGGATGGCTACCTTCCTTGGAAAGAGCTAGTCATCTTGCTCTTCATGTGTGTTGTCACATTTTCATGTTCAGGCATCCTGAACCTTCTGTTGATCTATTATGTTTGTTCTTGTTAAGTCTATATCTTTCCCGCTTGGTGTCTGGGTTGGGCTTTTAAATTTAATTGTGTCTATTCCTGGGCTATATTTTCTGCTTTATCTAACCTATAATAAACCTAAATTGAATTTTTTGCTGTATTTCAGGCCAGAATGTGTCAGTGATGCTGATGAATTACCGACTGAGACGTTAAGCCAAGTGACACAAACTAACTAACCAGCGCCCAAAGAGAAGTTCCTGTTGCGACGTTGTTCCTGTCCTATCCTTTCTGTGTAAATACAAAGTTATCAACTCGTTCAAGAATTTTTACGTTAATTCGTTTTTGCCTGAGCGCTGTGATAAGTATTTTGATAAATAAAGGGAAAAATCCACATATACTTAAACCGTCTATAATTTGCATGTACATGTACTTGTTTCGGTGTATACACAATATAGAATTTGTGTGTACATCAGATCCACCTCATGGCAACCTGGGTTAGAATTCGGGTAGAGGCATGTCGGAGGACCACAGACCATTAGCATCTGCGCCATCAAGAAATATGTTCATTGTGTTTTCGCATTTTAAGTTATATATATAATTAGGCTTGTACCTTTGATATACTAGTCTGATTTGAAATTGGCATACTTTCTTTCTTTCTTTCTTTCTTTCTTTCTTTCTTTCTTTCTTTCTTTCTTTCTCAAATCATTTCATATCCATTTTCAAGTTTACAAACACTAGGTGGGTGGTAAACGGTAGTGCCATGACCAAAAAAAAGGTGACAGACACATAAGCAGAAATTGGTCCACCATTTTGTGACGAGAGCGAGGCTCGAGCCTTCAGCGATTAGACGATCGAATTATGTAATCCATATCTGAAACATTCGGCCACGGTGGCTTCGGTGAACCTTCGTGGAGAATTCTGAATATAACCGATATAAATGGTCATAGTCACGTAACATAGATGGCTATTGTCAAAACCTCAAACAATCTTTTCTAGAACCACATGCGCTTGAAGTATTTTGCATTATAATCATAGAATAGCTCAGTATACATAATTGACAGATACGTACACTGCATCTAGCTATAGGCCTCAATGCTCAAGGTTACCTACATTGTCCTGTTCATCAGTTTATGGTTAACGGAACAAGGAAGTAAAAGTCACCCCTGCCAGCTGCATTCTGCCATCGATTCTTCGATATCTTTTTTAAATTTAACAGCAAAATGATCAGATTTTGTCTTTCCATTACTCTCATCCAAAATTTTCTTAAATTTAAACATTAAGTCGCCATAAAACTCGAGTTTGGCTTCATATGATGGTTTTGATGCCTATTTTAATGTTTTAGGGTTTAACCTGTGAGCTATATCAGCAAATCTTGAGATAAAAGTATACAAATGAAAACTTTGGATGAAATAAAACGCTATAGTAACAAAGAATGTTACATACAGTATCGTAATAAGGTTTATTTTACCCAAATTAGAACGTTTTAGTTGTTTTTTCGTTGTACCGTTTTAGGTGTTGAATGCGTTGTAATAAAAAATCATTAATAATTTCGCTATCAAAGGACATTTGATTTTTTTTTTTTTTGGCCAGATCGTCTTATTAGGTCAGTATCTATGTTCGACATAAAAAATCAACCCATTTACCATCGAACTTTGACCACATTATAAGGTTTTCTTCTCGGAGAAGTTCAAAACACACGATTTGGCAATCAGCTGTCTAAGGGTGTCGAACATTATACTTAAATGGGTGATTTCCTGCAGAATGTACCGATCGAGGCAAATAACACAATAGTTTTGCTGGTCCGTAAGGTGTGTTTGATTAAGATAAACAAAAAAGGAACATCAGAATCAATAAACAAATCTTACCGATTCGTGTCCACCAAAATCCGCCATTTTTTTAGTAAACTATACGTTGCGCTATAGTAACCTATACGTTGCTTTAATTTCCTGTACGTAATGACGGACCAGTGTGATCTATGGTAGATGTCCAATAAAATGGAGGCAAAGTCCCGACACGACCATGGTCCTTGACTATCTAAGAGCGTAAATGATCAAAACAAACAAATAAATAGAAGTATCAGAATTAGATTTCAAACAGATCCATACCATTATTTAGTGGTCTTTAGTGAAAAGATAATCAAATTCTGACCTTTTACTGATACCTTGTACAGATTAGATTAATTCTCAGTGGACATGCATTTCATATCTGTTAAATGCGATCAAGGTTGGCATTAAACTTATATTTTAGCGTCAATCACTTTGATTCCCTGAGCGCCAGACTAACCTTGAATCCGCGGAGTTCAAACAAATGAGGCTTTGAAACCACTCTGTGCTCATCAATAAATAAAAATATTTTCCTCTAACACTAAAACAAATATTTGTATTTAATACTGAAACAAAATTGAGCTGCGACACGAGCAAACCGATCTTCGGGGGTTTCCGACCATGTTTGACAAACCAGCCTGTACAGTCAGAGAAATATGTTACATGCTTGAAAGTGCAGATTTAGGAAGAAGAGGAATTCTACTATCCTTCATGCGAAACAAAGGTGCAGTAACTGCACAACTGATCTCCGTCTTTGTTTTCGCATAGGCAAAAATCCGGTTTTTACACGATGCGGCTCAAATTATTGTTTGTAAATAAAGTCTACATTTCCGCGTCCATTTAAGCAATTAATGATTACTGTCATGGAGATGGTTTGCATGTAGCTACTTTTATAGATGAATATTCCCGCTAGATTTTATTTGATATGAAGTAATTCGTTCTGTAGTCGGTCAGAGTTCCATTAAAGTATTTGATAATAATGATACGGAGAGAATCATCAACATTCTATGAGCGTGTGCGTGAGAAAAAAACAATATGGGTTCCGACCAGGTCCGACACAAACCTGGTTGTACAATCAAAGAAGAATGTTAGAAGCTTGAAATTTCAGATTTAAGAGAAAGAGCAATTGTACTATCCGTGTGGCGAAAACAAAGGCGCTGATCAGCTTCGCGGTTACCGCGAAGCTGATCTGCGTCTTTGTTTTCGCATATGCAGATTGTTGGTTTTCCCATGCAGCGGCCCATATATTTTGCAGACTGGCTAAAATGAAAATTGTCTCTGGACATTGGACATAAACGAATGGTTCATTCATGTTCTGTTTTCCATTAACATCTGTTGGGTATAATTCGTGATCTTTAATATACAAATGAGAGATCACTGATCTAAACATCTGTTGGACTTAAAAATACATCAGTTGGAATCACCATTATGAAAACATGCCCATGTAGTATACAGAATTTTCCTAGGTTGTAAAAATTGAAAATTTTCATAAAAAATTTGGATATTTTTAATATTTTAGTTCAAAACATACATTGTAGGTACACGTTAGAACCGCCTCGCCGAGGCGGTTCTAATGAGTACCCACAATGTATGCTTTGGATCAAAAATAAGAAAATTAGGTATACCCCTGCAAACCACAGTTTTTCTATATGAAAGTGCGGATTAAGGGGGCATATATTGCACGGACATGTTTTCCTGATGATACATCATCAGTCATGAATGGAGGCAAAAATAGTGGCAGGAATACTGGTTGTTATTGAAACATATGCCAAAACGCTGTAACAAAATGACGTTAAGTTTGAGAAAATGTCTAGTTCTTATGGTGGTTTCCTTCCTCATACCGACTAATCACGGTGCATCCGCGGAGCACGCTGAGGATTTGTGGAATTTTCTGTTCACCAACAGCGGGTATAACAAACACTTGAGACCGGTTCTTAATTCCAGTACACAAATGATGATTGACCTGAAAATGAACGTGGTTGCCATTATTGACTTCAACGAAGTCGAGGAAACGTTGACGCTGACGGCATTTCTGCCGCTGAGCTGGACAGACGAAACGCTGAAATGGGACCCTGCATTGTTTGGCAACTTGACGCATATAAGCGTTCCGCAGGACAAAATTTGGAAACCTTATATAAATCTGCAGAATTCTGTGGTGAAATTGGGTGAACTTGGAACGCCGTCTTTGCAAGTCAACGTTGAACACACGGGGCGCGTTGTCTGGAAGCCTGTTGAAGTTTTCACAGTTTTGTGCTCCGTTGATGTCTACAAATTTCCATTCGACACACAGACATGTTATTTGGATTTTGAACCTTCGGGTTATAAACTTTCGGAGATACAGATGACCGCATCGGTGAATGTCGTAAATTTTCGCGAATATGAAGGAAACTCGGGTTGGACCGTAGTGTGGTCTAAGATTGTGGCCAAAACAGAACATTCGGACACCTATGCCATATGTTCGATCACTCTGAAGCGAAAACCGCTGTATTTCTTGATGAATATTTTCCTACCCATCATGCTGTTGTCCATTCTGAATATGCTGGTTTTTGTTCTGCCCGTGGAATCCGGGGAGAGAGCGAGTTTCGTTGTGACGGTTTTTCTATCTCTTGCGGTCTTCCTCACAATCGTCAGTGGAAAACTGCCGGAAAACTCGGAAAAGATATCTATTCTGAACGTCTATGTGTTTGTCAGCACTCTTGTCAGCACCCTGGTTGCTGTGGTAACGATCATACATATTCGTCTCTACCATAGAGACCACTATTACCCTGTACCGCCATACCTTCAGAAAATTACAAGAATGATTTCCGGATCTCGTGACGCACGTATTGGAAATCTGGACGCAAAACGCGAGACTCATGAGAATGGAAACAACTTCAGTGGAAAAGAAATACAGAACAATAATGCAGTGCAATCCCACATGAAGCCTATGGAAAACGTTGAAGAAGGGGGAGATGTTACATGGCCCAACGTTGTCCAAGCTCTTGATAAACTGTTCTTTGGGCTGTTCCTATTTTGTTATTTCATTATCACTGTATCTTTGATTGGCGTGGCCGTGAATGAATAATTCAATTTTCAAGAAATGAGTTCGAATGGGTACAATACTCGTGGCTAACTTTTTGTTTTCCTCCCAAGGAAGCAAGCCTGTGTTTTCGTGGTTTAATTGTATCGTGTAATATTTTTGGAGGCTAAATGATTGTGGGAAGGCTATCCTGACACGTCATGTGCATACTCATTGAGCATTTTTCCACGAAATATTCGAAATTCAGTATCAGATCAAGCTTTGTAAAACCCTATGCAGTTTTGACTGCACAATTGTCACATATAGATCACGTTCACAATTGAGTCTGTGCATGAGAAAACAAGCAATTTGGGTTTCCGACCAGGTCCGACACAAACCGAGCTGTACAAGCACAGAAGATGGCTAGAGGCTGGAAATCTTGGATTTAGAAAGAAGAGGAATTGTACTATCCATGTAGCGAAAACAAAGGCGCTGATCATCTTCGCAGTGACTGCGAAGCTGATCGCATATGCCAATTGTTGGTTTTCTCATGCGAAGGTTCATTTGTCATATTTGTTCCCGAGTTTGCAAGTTTGTTCATATGTATAATTTTCAATTCTTAATGTTCCAATGAAACTGAAAATAATCCATTCTATAATGCCATTTTGTAAACATGTCATGGCAAAGGTCATAATGGTTCCGTTTTCCGTTAACTAAACAGTTAAAACGGGATTCAGTTGGCCACGGGGAGGCGACAATAAACATTGCAAGGATAATACCATGTTTTCAATTTGCCCTGTTCACATGCAAATGTTTCATTCTATCCTATCCACGTGAATAAATTTTCACGAGTTTGCCCTGTCAACATGAACAATTTTCACTCCGCCCTGTTCACATTAACAGGTTCCATTCTGTGCTTTTCATGCGGAAAATTGTCTTCTGTCCCATGTTCATTTTACTAATTTCAATTCTGCCCTGTCGCATGAATGATTTTATTCTACCCTGCTATCATTTAGCTTTGTTCATATTAACACTTTTAAATCTCCCCTGTTCATATGAACACTTTATTCTACCTTGTTCACATAAACAATTTTCATTCTGTACTGTTCACATGAACAACTAAACGTTTTTCTCCTGTCCTATTTACATGAATTATGAAAAACTTTCATGTGTGAACACGGGAAATTGCTCAAAATGAATATGAAATCGCCCCATCTCTGCACCATAAAACACAGGTGGGGAACAAACGAAAATGTTTTGAGACATATACATGTAGGTACTGATACGAAGATAACATACAGAAAGCCGGGCAAACAGCCATTTCCCTTCTAGGTGTCCAGTCAGGTACAAGAACTTAAATAAATATATGGATACTCACATAAAAGACATTGACCTGGTGCACAGAATTCGACAGCCTGAGCAGAAACACAATCAAGGTACGGCCTTGGAACGCAAATGTTATGCACAAGTCATTTGTATCCCCCTCCCATAGCTAGGGCCCATCAGGAAAACATGTCCGTGAAATGTCTACCCCCTCATAGCCCACTTTTATTTAACAAAATTGAGGTATGCAGGGGTATTCTTATTTTTTCTTATTTTTGCTCCAAAAAAAAAAAAAAAAAAAAAAATAGATTGTGGGCACTCGTTAGAACCGCCTCAGCGAGGCAGTTCGAAAAAATTCTAATGAAATGTTAGATTTTTTACAACCAAAAAAGGAGAACTGACTATTTGGCCTGTTTATGCCTATACTTTAGCAGCCCAGAACACTGTTATTAAGCTCCTGGTGCTAATCCTTTATGTTTAGGACAATACATCCATGTCTTGTGAAGATATTCATGCTAAGATATTTGCATATTTTGTCATTATTTGGTAGAAATCTAAGTTCCAGATGGGGTGGGGGTCTTTTCATAAAAACTAAATATCGAAATTTTGAGGTTTTTTCTGCATGCTCACAGTTTTATCACTAATGTTTCTATTTTAGAGTGTTTAACCGACAGACAAATGCAAAAATCAAGAAAAATCACCAAAACTGTTTAATGTCTTTACAATTTGAAATGTAATAAGGAAAATATTTGGGAGGTACCTGTATAGCATTGGTACTGTTGAAATATTAGATTACCATATTTGTTATAAAAGTATAAATGAAAGTGTTGCACACTGATGTTTCCTGTCTGGAATCAACTCAAACTACTAATTTTTTTAAACCTGATGTGGCTTGAAACATGAGTTATTACGAAGGATTTTTTTGCATTATTTTACATGCAAAATAAAATTACTCTGGCCCAAACTTTATGATAAATTCTTACAAGATAGTCATGGCCAATGTTGCATAACAGATATATACACATGTCCTGTTTTATCTAACACGGCTACCTGTCTCCACAATTCAGTATAAAATACATGTATAATCATTGCTTGTCAGTTTGCTACTGTATCGTCCCAGTCAACATTTTCAGACATGGCTAGAAGGATGCACCACTTCCTGGTACTGTGTGAAGCAAATCATGTAGTTTGCTTAATAACACAACCCAGTGTTAATGGAGTTCGAACCCAGGACCTCTCGATTCTGAGACCGATGCCGCGCATAATGAGGGTGTGATAAATTTTGATTGAGAAAATGCTTAACGTCCCAGTCTATAGCTATGGTCATGTGGAGTCTTTGCCTCCATTTTATGGGACTTTTATCCAAAATTAGGACGTCATGACATCCACAAAATGCTTCAAATATAACCACTCAACTAAATCTACAAGGCTTATATGTATGGTTGGTTTGACTTGAACCACTTTTCCTGGGTCAGGCTCAGACTTGAGCCGTTAACCAGTAATCAGATGGTCATTCAGCAGCGTAGAAGCTTAACCTGAAGGCGCAAATAGCCCATCTATTTCTTTAGGTTCCAACGGGCATATTCCCAGTCGACCACCCTTGGAAATCTATCTCGTGGCTGTTTGTTACAGTGTTGAACTGAAAACCATGTCTTCATGACTGATGAATAACAAACATAATTAACAACTTTGTAGGTAACAGGGCGTGAATAAATCAAGGGTGTATTTGTACAGTATGTTTCCAAAATATTGTAACACATATTGGCCAAATCATTTTTTGCCTGCGCCCAAATTATGAACATTGGTTTTGCAGCATCCCATTTCAACTTCACTGCAGTTAAACTATTGTATATGACTGTCCTTTTATATTATTTCAATTTTGATAACTTTATATCTGCTAGTTTTGCCCGAATGAGAATCTATGACTGATAATCATATTTGGGCTCTCGTTTTTGGAGCCAGCACGCCACTTTCATATATTGTGCGGATAATGGCAACACATTTGCAGGCAAAAGCTTTTGTTGGCTCTCGGGGGTGGGGGGTGGGTGGTGGAACAATACTTTATAAAACTTTTTCTGATTTCTATATATTCCATGACAAAAATGATTGTTCCAGCTCAAAATATACATCCTGGGTCATCAAAAACGAAATAATAAATTCTTCTATCACTTAGCCCGTTATTCAGGGAAGCTAACACGTGAATCAAGAGAACAATGGCCAACTTTTATTTTTCCTTAAAACCATTGGCATTTGTAAATGGAAATAGTCAATGATTCTTTCTGTATATTGCATGGGCATATTTTCTAAATGCGGGGATAGTGGGGCTTTAGTGCCGGGATTGAACCTCCGATGAGTACCGACAGTGCAGGAGGTGTGCAGGGTCTTCATTTCCCGACAATATAGCATTTTGTGGTCCAATCAAAATGAAGAATATGTATTTTAAACGTTCACCTGTCGTTCCTCATTACTGTCAGCCCCCCCCCCCCCCCCGGGGGAGGGGGTCTTTTAGCAGAGCTTTTACCAAAAATTTGGCCCCTCGTGGCGGGGCTTTTACCATGTTTACCAGGGCTTTAAAATCTAAAAAGTAAAGTTAAACGCTCTGCTATACTTACTGGTGCAGTAATAATGTATATTGAGCTGTAAACCCCAGTTTACTACCTTCAAGAGGAAGTTTAATCTACATGGATACGTTATCATGATGGTTCAGAAAAGGGAAGTTTAAAAATAAAATTCATAAAACCAGTCGCTGTGACGAAAAACAGTTCAATTTATGCGGCAACTATAAAGGTCTACGCGTCGTTTTCCTTTGCTTGTATTATAGTAGTCTTCGGTAACTTTTTAGGTAAGATTTTAGCTCTTTTCTTTTAAATGTTCACTTGTTCTGCAAACTGGCGGATAAAAACAGTTTTCGGTAAGAATAAGGGCGACCACTTAATAATTTCACGAGACTTTTGGGTATGGTAGGATTTTCGAAATCAAGACAGGAAAATTCTAATTTATTTTTTCTTCATGTCAGCATGAACTGACACGAAAATTCTATTTTAACGTTTTGTTCGTGTACGTTATAGAAACATGAACTGTGTAACCACGGACTTCAGACTGAGAAAATGGGGAGCGCGGTAGCGAAGGGGTAGAGCATCGGACTCCGAATCGAGAGGTCCTGGGTTCGACCCCCGCTAGCGGCACCAGGTTGTGTCCATGGGGAAGGCACATTAACTCCCCACAGTACTGGTTCATACCCAGAGAGCGGTGGTTCCGTCCCGACATGACTGCAAAATTGTCGACTGAGGCGTTAACAAACGGAGATTGAAAAAATGTATCAACAAAAGCAAGCATGTGCAGTTGTGAATTGTGTTATATTATGCAGGCATCAGTGTCTGCTTGACTGTGGTAATTCAAACCGAGCCCATAAAACAAAGTCGTTGAACAATTCAATTCGTCAGCCATGCATGTTACAAGTTACACCAGATATATCATTATCAAGTTATCGGTGCGAAACATTTTAGAGATTTTAAAGTGCAGGCAAATTTCGGGACTTTCCACGTCGCATCTAATTACAAAGTTTGACTGAACTCGAGACTCAGTGGAAAGATTTAGATCAAATAATGCGCGCGAAAACTTCTCAACTTTAAGCCTCAACAACGGAGAAGTGTGAAATTTCTTATTTTCTCTTTTTTAGAAACGTAGACCGAACTCGTTTTAGTTGAAGATCCTGCACCATGTCAAGTTGGGAGTGTACATACCGCGAGACCCTGACGGGGGATGAGTATACCAAGACCTGCTACTCCAGCTGCTGTGAAACCGACTGCTGCGACGCCGACGGGTATGGAGTTATTTCCCTTTTCATGATTTTGATAGTTGTGTAGTTAATTTGAAATGACTCGAATTAAGGGTGGTCGGCTTGGAATATAGGTGGTCGGGTGGAAATGGGCCCCGCGCATTAGGGCCTAAAGGCCTGTTTGTGTCTCCAGGCATAGCTCCTTGGAAATTAACCGCTCAGGCCCAGGAAAAGTAGCTCAAGTCAAACCATCCATACATATTAGTTGGGTGGTTATTATTGAGGCCCCCCAAGGGGGGGGGGGTCTTTGCTCCCTGCTCCCTGAAAGAAAAATGACCTTTCTCCCAAGCTCCCTAAAATGTTTTTCCTCAGCCCCCTGCTCCCAAAAACTATGCTTTCTCCCCAAATCCCTGAAAATAAATGACCCTTCTCCCCAAATCCCTGAAAATAAATATATAGCCCTTCTCCCTGAATCCCCAAAACCCCTGGGAGGGCCTCATTATTGAAGCACTTGTTGGCAGTTGTGTGTCATGGCGTCCTTATTTTGGGTAAAAGCCCCGGCATAAAATGGATTCAATGTCTCGACATGTCCTTAGCTGTTGACTGGGACGTTAAGTATCACTCGTGCAACCCAGTTAGCACAGGGCTGCTCCACAGAAGCTTCGAAGTGTGATTTCGGGAAAAGCGAAAATAAACTACTGAAGAAAACAAAATTATGGGCCAATTTCGATTCCAATATTGATGGAAACTAATTTTTTTTTTTTTTTTTTTTTTTTTTTTTTTTTTTTTTTTTTTTTTTTTGAAGTTGGCTAAATTGAAAATTATTTACTATCGTATTGAGGTTAAAATTGAGATTTACATACTGTGCAATGTCTCCTTGATTCTGTCCGTATCGAATAAACACTCCTTCCTGCGATTTACCAGTGCTATAGTGCACATTCTTTTGCCATCAACAGACAAATAATATTGTCCAATCTGGAACTTATCAAAGACAAAGTGTATCTTTTTATCTTATTTTAGCTCTGGTCACAGTGTGGGCCTTTACGCAGGAATCGGCGTCCCAGTCGTTTTCTTTGTGTTTTTCCTATTGTTTTGCTGCCGTTTGTGCATGAGGCGTCAGACATTGGCGAGGCAGAATGTCGTTGCTGTTCCGACAAGGGGGATAATCATCACCAGAACAAGTAAAAGCTTTGAAATAACTCGTTAAAATTGTATGTATTTGGGAGGAGACAACTAATACATCAATTTTGAACAGCCGTCACTGTCTTATAAAAAAATAATATTAATCTACGGCAGCAAAGATTCATGCAAATCTTGATATACGTATATTTTCATTAGATTGTATTAATTGGGTCTGCTAGAGTGAAAACAGGTTATGTATATATATGTTTATACCAATACCCAATAGCCGATTTTGTTTTTATTGTGCATATCTTGTCCTGTAGTCGCTCATAAATAACTTAATGTTTTGCTAGTCTACTTGAGCTATGCTTGAGTGTTTAGTTTCATTGTTCGATAATAGGTCAAAAAGTTTTTATTTACTTGTCTACATCATGCACATGACACATTAAAATTTGACTTAATTTTATTTCATTTTATTCCAGCCTTGACAAATGGGGTCGCCCCGCGTGTCCTTGAGCACCAGGGCTATTGACTTAATTTTATTTCATTTTATTCCAGCCGTGACAAATGGGGTCGCCCCGCGTGTCCCTGAGCACCAGGGTTACGATCAGCCCAACTACCGACCATCTACAATGCCGAGTCCTGCCGCTGAGTTCCAGCCGCCACCCCCGTACACAGAACAAACACCGAAAGCTGACGTCGTCTGATCAACGGCATCGAAACCTTAGACTGTGTATACATAAAGCTTTCTCAGATGAAAATGCCTTTCTGACATTTAAATGTCACATAGTATAGAGATTCCATCAATGTACTTTATTTAAGCGAGTCTGCTATCATAACATGAGAGTCAGGTATTTCTGATACTTTCTATTATGATGTTCCTGTTGAAATACCTGTCAGACAGTCAGTATCAACGTCGACTGCCACACGATTTATGTTATAGATCTATTTTAGAGACTGCTTTTCGCTGAAACAGAAAATTACTTAAAATAAAGTTTTAATAAACTATGAAGGGACCTATTATAAAATGATATCCGATGATATTCTCTAATGAAAGTAGTAAAATGCAATGCTACATGCGGCATATTGAAGATCTGGTTCAAAACGATTACTTTATCTAAATCTACATCTGTGTTGTGAATCTTAACTGAGATATCTCAAATAAAAGTTGTATTAATGTGTTTGTCTTCACTTATACAAAAGCTCATATCCATCCAACATAACCAGCAAGACCAAGTGCTTCTTTGGAAAAAAGGAAATGCTGCCTAAAGGCTCAGATCGGCAAATGAAAGGCTGACTCAGATGATTTACGTAACTACACAAGCCATGTAAGCTTTTATTCGAACAAACAAAAGCGCACCATTTTGTTCGAGTAACCAAATCGACCCACCAACTCCTTGAATTACAACAGTTTTCATCTCATCCAAGTCATCGCTGCAGTTGTTTCGCAGGTGAGTAGTTGTGCAGACGATGTGCATCGAGCAAAAACACGCTGTCTGGATTTCTAGTCTATTTGACATAAACCTGTTAGCTAAAGGTACAAGTAGGCAAAGATCAGGAAAAAGGCGCAATCAGAAAAAGATTCCCACTCCAAAAACCGAGTTGGTGGGGAAAAAACCAAACTAACAATCAGGTACTTATACCATGAAAACATATCGTAAGCCGAATGAGCAGCTATTTTCCCAATGGGTGGCCACTCAGTTACCTAAACTTAACTAAAAAATATGAAAACATACATAAGGCGCTAACAGCACAAAATTTTTAAACACCAAGACATAAAACAAAAAGAACCACCACAGACGTATTGCCTTGGAACGATCAGTAACACAAAGTTACTGGCGGGCTTAAACCGGTTTTACATGGCCATAATCTCACCATCAGCTTCCGCAGTGGTTCATTACATTTAGTTCTTCGGTCCTCGTGGTGAATCTCTAACTAGCCAATGAATCATCAAGACGGTGACAAATAAATCAATAAATCACGATAAAACATCCTGATGGATCAAAAACCAGGACTCACAGGACTCACAAACCTGTTTGTGTAACCTTAAAGTTGTGTTTGATATTCAAGGTTATTCAAAGAGGTGAAAGTGAAACTCAGGAGAAAAAAACAAAAACAAAAAACAAAACAAAACAAAACAAAAAAAAAAAAAAAAAAAAAAAAAAAAAAAACATGTTCATAACCAAAGCATAGTTCATGTTTCGCTTAACTGTAACTGCAACAAATTAGAATCAGTTACGTGTACTGTATGACTTAGAACATTTATTTGCACATTTATTTGATTTGTCCTGTATTGACTTAGAACATTTATTTGAACATTTATTTGTCCTCGTTTGTCGCCAATTTCCAAAACGTAAGTTATACGCAGTATACATGTACACAGTTTTTGGACACTTAAACTATTTGAAATTGTATAAAACTATTCATTATTCTTGTCATATAAAGAAGTGACGAAGCTACAAAATCTTTTAAAATCTTCGCAAGTGATTCGGAACTGGGAAAATGATTCGGAACTGGGAAAATTGGTGGTCTGCTTCAAAGTCGTCGTGTGGCACACAGCATATTAAAAATGAATCAAACTGAACTTCATTATTTAGAAGACTGGTTATGCTTTCTAATGGTAAGGTCGAAACCTAATTTGCTCTGAGCAATTATCTGGAAACCACTTAAAAACGTGACCCGGAACTGGGAAAATTACTGTATCTGTGTGTATGGTAGTATGGTAGTTCATCATAGATGCTTGTTAATTAGTACTGTACTTTCTTCGAATGTTCAACTTTTGGTCTTAAATATTGATAGAAGTGTGTATTTAACCAAGGACCCTATATATCCAGGATATAGGCTCAAAATCAACGTACTTCTATCTCTCTTCTTATAGTCCCGGCCTTGAAAAAGGTTCCGGATTTTATACTTACTAAAGCGTTCGGTAACTAGTAAGACCAATCCGGTGCTGTATGACATTTGGGTCCATATCATTTTGTCCTACCTTGACAAGTCAAATTTTGACAGAAAATGGAACTTGAAGAGAAACTGCGGGAAGCAGCATGTAACGGTGACATTGAGCAGTTGACAAAGTTATCAGGCAATGATTCAGTGAATGTAAACTCACAAAACAAGATGAATGGCTGGTGAGAAAATAAAATCGACTCAGAATTGAAATTCAAGTTTAAGCTTTTCTAAAACAACAAACATCGTCGGAATAGTCTAGGTGTTCCGTGCAGGGATTTCTAAGCTACAGACCTATTCCGTAGGTCGTGGGTTCGCGTCCGGGTGTGGGCGTAATATTTCTGTTGAAATATATCAAGAACCCGATGGAATGCCCAACAAATACCAGACCCTGGCACCTAGACTCGCACACTCGGCTGATGTGTACAATCTCCATGGAGCAAAACGTCTCGTCACCATTCGCAGAGATATGAGATAAGATTTCATAACTACCCGGCACCTACTCCAATTTCATCCGATATTGCCAGTATGATTGCGAATTGAGCCAGATAACATAAACATAAATATAAAAAGAAAATGACCAATGAAAACGTAAAATAAAAATGTGAATGATAATTAATAATTGAATTGTGAAGTCTCATTTAATGGGACTACCCGGCACCTAACCTGAGGCGTACTTGGGCATCACATGAATCACAATACACAGGACCATTTGCCTATAGTGATGCCCTGAAAAATTCCTTTCTCCTCAGAACTATTCCGGTTTGGAATAGTCTCTCTTCTTCAGTGGTCTCATCTAAGACCATTGAGGAATTAAAGGCTTCTATTTAAGTCATTGGCCCAGAGGCATGCGTTTTAGTATGCCTCTCATCTATATCTTGTATATAGATTTAATGGTCCACCCCAAATGTTTTTTCCCTTGACTAAATTCTAAATTTAGCCACCCACCCCACAGCTGAGGTAATGATCAGAAAGTGATCGACAGTATTAGAAGATATATAGGAATGTATGTGGTCTGGCTGTCGCCTTCCGAACGTGGTGGTTTCACAGGCACATTCCGGGAAGCCGAGATGTGTCCTGGCTTTCATCCACCTCAGGCAGCCTGTGTCACTGTTGTATCTGGGGAAAAGTGGCTTTGGGTAATATGGTATAACAATGACGTGGTAAGGTTAAGGAACAAGGGAATTGGCAGGATTCAAATATGTGTTATGGTTATCAATATATGGTGGTGGGCATTAATCCTGTCACTGCGGAGTGGTGAAGGGATAGGTGAAGTGATTCCCGAACTCGTGGAATAAACAAGGTGCGTCTTAATCGGCGGAATATATATCAACCAACCAACCATCATCTTGCATTCTGTATTTGAGATTCTGCCTTCATAGACACACCTTGTTTTAACACACAATTACGGTATTCCATCACTACTCAGCAGCCTGAGCTGGAGGAAAACCTGGATACATCTCGGCTTCCCGGAATGTGCCTGTGAAACCACCGCGTTCGGAAGGCGACAGCCAGACCACATACATTCCTTCAGGTTCTTGATATATTTCAACAGAAACATTTCGCCCACACCTGGACGCAAACCCGTGACCTACAGAATAGGTATGCAGCTCAGAAATTCCTGAACGAAACCCCTATGCCCTTCTATTTGAACTTCAAAATATAAATTTATAACATGCAGAAATTCTCCACCACAATGTCTCAGGGCAGGAAAAGAATGTGGCCCGAATGGGACTCAGACCCAGGGCATCTCGATCATTGTGCAAGCACTCTCCTTGAAATGGAATCACTACCTCAGCTTTACAGGCTTTCTGCCAGCTGAGCTACCTATCCACATGGTCAGCCAGTTACATTTCTGCCCTGCTTAATTAGATTTGTCTCAGAATCTGCTAACGGTTACCTTGCACAAACCAACGAGACAAGCCATTTCTGCTGCTTGCAGCCCGAGCATGGACCCACACTGAGCCACCAAATGTCACAGGAACTGAGTAAAAGGTGATCCAACCTGGACTAAAACCTACATGTAGGGCCTCATGCTTACCATGCGAGCAGCACTCTTCCAATTAAGCTACCTAGCCACATTCACAACTAGTTACTAGAATCTCTGACTGTTTGAAGAGTAACACTGCAAGATTCAGAAACTCAAGATTGTGTACACTTGTACAGTAAAGTTACTGTTTGTGATTATTAAAAGCCAGTCTCTCAAATTGAATAGCGGTTATAGCAACTGATTCACTCCCTTCGTTTTTCACACCCATGTCAAACCTGATTTTCTCATGAAACTGCTGATTTTCTTCTTATGAAACTGCTGATTTTCTTCTTATGAAACTGCTGATTTCTTTTTTTTTTTTTTCAGGACAGCCCTCCACTGGGCAGCAAAGCGTAACCATGTGGCAGCTGTTAGGTTTCTGTTGGAGCATGGGGCAGATAAAACCATCAAAAACAACAATGACCAGCTACCAGCACAACTAACCAGCATGGAAGAGATACAAAATATCCTGGGGTGTATGTATTTAATGGTATAGTTACCGGTCTGTTGATAATTTATAGTATCCTCGACCTTGAAACAATAGCACAAAGTATAATGATTTTTAGGCATTTGTGTACATGTGAGTTTTTCAAAACTTCCTAAATCGATACTGGAATTTATAAAAAAGCCTAATTTTAAGCCTGATTTTCTCTTTGTTAAACATGGAAAAATAGTAATACTATAAGTATACCCCAGATGAGGACACTGCAATGTGCAAAAGTTATTAAAACCAAAATGCTGAAATTTGGAATCATCATTTAGTCCCCAGATAGTCAGAATACTTGTACATCTGAAGGTCTCATACATGTATTTTCAATTGATTTTGTTTGTTTTTTTGTATTGAGGTTTAACGTCCCAGTCAATGATTTTTCATTCATGTCGGGACAGAGCCCTGGGTTTTAACCAGTTCTCTTAGGAGTTGATGTGTCTTGCTCAAGGACACAAAATGGTGACCCTTGTGGGGATTGAACCCAGGACCTCTCGATTCGGAGTCTGACGCTCCACCACTAGGCCACCGCGCTCCCTATTTTTCAATTGATATCCACTGCAGTCATTTTGTTCAGAGATTTATCTGAAGTAGAACCCCAAGTTTTCTGATGTAGGGACAGAATCTTATTGTCAGCGAGAACTTTGTATTTGAGCTGACCAGTTCAGTCACAAATCAAGATAATCAGCAGAGACAATGATAGAATCTCAAAATTTCAGATTTAGAAAGAAGAGGTGATTTACTGTTTTGGAGGGAAAATAAAGGTGCCTTGAAGCTATAAAATGACCATGCTGCTGATCTGTACATTACGAAAACTTGCCCATGCAATATATAGAGATTGTTTTCAGCTGTAAAAAATGAAAATTTCATCAGAAAAATCTTATATTTTTTTCTTATTTTTGTTCAAAACATAGATTGTGGTTACACATTAGAACTGCCTCGAAAGGCGGTTCTAATGAGTACCCACAATCTATGTTTTGGAGCAAAAATAAGAAAAATAGGTATACCCCTGCAAACCTCCATTTTTCTATATAAAAGTGGGTTTTAAGGAGGTATTCATTGCATGGACATGTTTTCCTGATTGCTTTGTTTTTGCATACACAGCATACAAAAAAAAAAAAAAAAAATTCACATGATGCACTTCACTACCTTTCAGATGAAGGCCATCAAGCACCACAAGAACCACTGGCCATAACTCCCAACTATATTAGTCATCCAGTATTTCCCTATGCCAGTAGTGAGTTCAGAAATGGGGTACCAGAGTCTCCCAGGGTACCGGGTACCAGCCAGAGTACCAGCCATACTCCTGTGACATCTGTCACATCTCAGATACAGGATAGTCAAGGTGAGCCATTGCACATATCCAAATTAGCTGTGTTGTTGCGGAGAAAAAAAATCGGACACAAACAACATAGGCGACAACAGATGACTGAATTTTGGATTTAGAAGTAGGGAAATTACAGGTACAAATGGCCAACATTTAGCCCAATAACGACATGTATTGGCTGGTCCCCCACCCATTTAATTCATAAATGGCTCTAATACAGTCATTGATGATTGTATTTGATTTGCTTGGAAAAGTGTACATAGTATTCAAAACCCATGCTCAATATGTAAATATAATTCTATTATAAATCAGTGCTATCATAAAATCCCCTTTTATAAGGTTTTTGCAGTCTTCACGAAAAGTGCCGTCAGTCAAAACCGACAAGATTTCATTCTGACTGAAAATATTTTATTCTGTCAGACAAATGTGCGGCAAAAATTACCAAAATTACAAAGATAACACACAGAACTGTCCTACAAATTCGGGTTTTGTCCAGCAAAAACTCGCAGTCTGCCAGACAGTTGTCCTGCAGCTGTAAAAAGATTTCTTGAAGACTGTTTTTGAAGTCTTGATTCCTTATTTTACAGAGCGTGTTCTAAAGGCCAGAGTGGCCTACACTGATGAAAGGGACTTCATTGAGGTGGAGCTGGACAGGAATAATTTAACATTCTCAGCTTTAGTTTCACTCCTGACTCGAGAGCTAAATATAGACAGAAAATCTATTTATAAAATACGGAAACTCCCAAATACTATTCTTAGAAAGGATAAAGATGTAAAGAGGTTGTGTGATTTTCAAGAGCTCGAGGTTGTGCTGACTAACAAAGCCTCTAGTGTGGCAGTCAAAGGACATGGAGATTTTTCCGAGGGGTATAAAACTGAGCGGATCTTGTATTGAACTGACAGACAGGTTCTGTCGAGGGGCCATACAAGCTGTTTCATAAGAAAATCTGTCTTCTGGGTGTCTCTGATGAGACCCCACACAAAGCTGGCAGGCCCCAAGGTTATACAACTTTTTTTCATGCTCAGCTGAGACTAAAATTTATCCTGCCCATAAATGTTAAAATGCCAACAATTATTGTCATTTTAACATTTATGAGCAGGATAAATTACTGGCATTGATGAACTCAACCCAAAACTTCAATAATTCTGGGCTGTTTGAGTATTTATGAGCAGTAGAAATTTCATTCTCAGCTGAGTTGAGCATGAAAAAGTTTTATAACCTTGGGGCCAGGTCTGGCTTGGCTCAAGACTTTAAATTTTGGTTGCAGTAAAAATATATTAAGCATTCAAAATGGTGCAAATCAGCTTCAGATGCTAGGCAGCCATAAATCATGTTTTCTTATGAAGCAACTTAATTGTTTGATTTTAAGTTGTGCAATCATAGAAGATACATTAGTGTTTAATGACAATTGATGGCTCTCTATAAACCGTCATATTACGATGACCTCTCATTGAGATCACCTCGCATGCATGAAGTTTTATGGTGAAACTTTTGTTGTCATCAAACACAGCTGGTATCTGTTTAAAGTACACTAATGTGGGACCACCGTAGGGCTTTTCCAGCTTAACGATTTTGTTTTGCTGTACAGCAGTATAGTGCTAAAATACAAGTTTGGGGGCAGTAAGGGTGGAAGCCCAACTTTTTAAACTGTTGTTACATTTTGTGGGTTAATTTGTAAATTGGAGTTTAATTATTTTAATGGCAGTAATTTTCAGTTAAACATGTTTTTAGCCAGTAAAATAGGATAAATATCATGAGACTTTGCTGAATATATGGGATCAACACTTGTAACCTTGGGATTATATTATTTCTAGGTACATGCACATGTATGTAATGAATTGAGTTTTTAATGTTGTCTAAATATTTATCACAGGGTTAGTGCTAGTCATACTTTGGTGCCATAGAACAAACATTACAGTATTATGCACCAGTCATTTGTAACCACTGCTCCCCTACCTACGGGAAAGGGCGAGGATTGTGACTTTTCAGTTTTCAATGCCCTGCTGTAGACCCCGTAGGTGACAGCAGAAACTTAAACATTTGAGCAACGCGAACCACACATCTACGCTGGGGTGACTGCAACAGCTATTCCTGTACTTTCATACAGGGGAGCTAAAAGGTAATTGCCCTGCACTTTAGCCTGGCTATCCCCCACCGTTCCCCATAGGAGTGGGGAGGGGTGCGTGGTTACAAGGTTATAAAGGACTTTTTGAGATCATCAGCTTTCATGTATTAGAGATTAAGCTCTGGCAGCCTCTTTCTCAAGAAACTACTGCTAGATTTGAGCCGCGACGTGAGAAAACCAATCTTTGGGGTTTCCGACCAGGTCTGATACAAACCGGCCTGTGCAGCTACAGAAGATGGCTAGAGCATGGAAATTTAGGAAGAAGAGGAATCATACTATTCATGTAGCGAAAACAAAGGTGCTGATCAACTTTGCAGTTACAGAGAAGCTGATCTGTGCCTTTGTTTTCGCATAGGTAATAATCCGGTTTTCTCATGACACGGCTCATTTAATCTGTTTCATAAATAGAGGATATTCAAGTTTTTGAAGTGAATATGAGTTTTATTTCATTGAGTGAAGTGAAATTTTTTTATATTTCATGAGTGCCGAAGGCACGAATGAAATATATAATTTTTCACTTCACGAGATGAAATAAAAGTCATATTCACGACAAAAACTTGAATTTTCTTTTTATTATATTGCATGTAGTCATTGTAACGTTGCGCTCTAAATCATATGACGTTGCGCTCTAAATCATATGACGTCAAAATCCTAAATGACGTCATTACGTCACGTCATTACGTCGCTATTGTGTGTGAACGTTCATTGCGTCAACAATAGCATAGATTATAAAATTTAGTTATGTATAAATTAGAAATAAAACGGTGGAATCGTAATTTGCGTATTCCCAAATCTTATATTTTCACATGTGAAAATATAACTTTTTTATATTTTCACATGTGAAAATATAACTTTTTCAAATATTGGTTATATTTAATACATATTTCTCTATATTTCATCACTTGCCATATAATAAATACATGTACACCCTTGAAATACTCCAATGTGTAACATTTATTTTTGGGAGAGAAATTAAATTACAAAGATATTTTAACATGTATATTGGTAAACATTGGGAAAATGTTTTTTCAAGCATGTTACAAAATTTCAAATTCATCATGATAAAAAGAAATTAAATATATTAAAATTTTCAAAAACCTTTCTTACATTTTTCATTTATGAGTGTCCTTGTGAGAAACCATGGTTTCCAACCAGGTCCAACACAACCTCATATGAAAAAGGCTTTAAAACTTTGAAGCTTTTGTGTTTGTTTTGTTGCTAACCAGCCCAGTAAACAGTTATAAACATGTCAGGGTGTCTGCTCTGTTTTTGTAGGACATTAAAATGACTTGAATGCTTCTTTAAACATTGTGTTCCCTGTCATTCAACTTGCCGTGGTTTGACGGATAAATTGGCATATTTTTTTCTTATCATCAAAATTCCAGCATAACTGCCCAAAAGGCCATCAGACGACAAACATGTAATTCTAGGGACATGTTTTTGAAGTATAAATGCACAATCAGCCTCTTCAAGACGTAGTTGATTAGCCATGCAATGTATGGTGTTGGCTAGTTTGATTCAACACATTTTTTATCAAACGCATCCAAACTGAACTGTTAATGAACATCAAAACCACTTATGAATATGAATAGTTCTTCAGTCTTAAACTGCCATAAAATCAAACATACAGTCAAAGGCATTCAAACTTTAGAGCTATTTGACTCAAGTTTAACCTCTTAATAATAAGATGTTGTATTTGAGTTGCGACTCAAGAAAACAGGTCTTCGGGGTTTCTGACCAGCTCTGACATCAATTGACCTGTGCAACTACAGAAGATGCCTAGAAGCTTGAAATTTTGGATTTAGAAAGTAAACGAATTGTACTATCCATGTAGCGAAAGCAAAGGTGCTGATCAGCTGTGCAGTTACTGAACAGCTGATCTGTGCCTTTGTTTTTGCATAGGCAAAATTCTGGTTCTCTCATGACACGGCTCATTTAATACTAGCATTTCAATCTATTTGTCAGATTTACACTTACAAGCACCACTTTGAGACTTCAATGCAAACATACCCTTTGTATCAAATTCTAACGCACATGCATTCTTCAGAGAATTTACATGTAAAGAAGACTTAAGATATTCACATGCAACAATATCATTCACTGACATGTTGAATGAATTTATAGAACAAAAATCTACCCAGTGTCTATGATGAGTGTGGTCTTCACTGCTATATGTCTGCATCTCTGTTGAACTGTTTGACACTTTGAGAATGATCATAATACACTTTTCTTTTTTTTCAGTTTTAATGGATTTCTATAAAGATGAAAAGACCTAGCAATTTGATACATCAGTTTTTAAATATCACAGATATAGTAGGACAACAGATTTGGTGTGTACTTGATGCTTCAAATATTAATAATTTTTCCAGTTCTCCTTGCTTTTAACAAAGTGCAAAACAAAGGAGCAGATTAGCTATCCAGTTTTATATGAGCCTTCGCATGAGAAAACCAGAAATTTGCATAGGCAAAAACAAAGGCGTAGATCAGCTTCGCAGTTACTGCGAAGCTGATCAGTGCCTTTGTTTTCGCTATATGGATAGTACAATTCCTCTTCTTCCTAAACCTGAAATTTCAAGTTTCGAGCCTGCTTCTGTGACTGTTCAGTCTGGTTTGTGTCAGACATGGTCGAAACTCCCAAAGACCGGTTTTCTCGTGTCGCGACTCATATATGTATGCAGCTAGTCACTTTTGTATTCCATGCTTAGATTTCCTAACAATGTGTCTTCCTAAATATTCCTAAATACAAAGTTTGAAGCTTCACTTCTTAATCCGTGCCTGTACAACTTAGTGAACAGGACATAAACTCACCACATGAATTCTATTGACATAGCTCTGTTGTGATGCTCAAGAGAAAGAATCGTTCCTATAAACAATCACAACATTTCGCTAAGGGCTTTTTCTCTATAAAAAAACTGGGTCCAGTTTCCAGTACAAATTTTTTCCCAATTGGCTGAAAAAATTCCAAATTATAAACCTGAAATAATCCCAAATAGCAGAAAAATCCAAATTTGAAAATTAAACTTTTCCAATTAGTCTACAAAGTGCACTATTTTTTCCCAAAATCCTATTTTTTTCTTAAAATTACAGTATTTTTTTCCCAATTTCAATAGTTCCAAAAATTTCACCAAAAGGCCAGAAAAAAGCCCTGTCGATTTATGGAGAAATTAGAAATCAGCATCAAATACACACCTCGACTGTTCACATATTCCAATATTTGAACAACCAGCACTAAATTATCAAGTTGACACTCTTGGTTTCTCTGGTGGGTGGGGTATTATAGGGGGTAAAGGGGCATTGTCATGCATAGGTCTAAGTATGGGTGTGTGTCTGTCAAGAATGTCCGTAACATCCAGTCTTGGTGTCGCCATCTGGGTAGCGATTGGTCGAAGACCTTTCTGTGACTGACTGAGGGTGTCAACTCGCCGGATGTACTGAAATATTACATAGAAATTATTTTTAATAGTTTTTACCAATAATCTTTAAATTGAGCGCTTTCACAACAGTAACAGTATTTAAGTTCAAAGCTTTCATTTTGCAACCCTTAGAATATAAATTTAATACCAAATTGTTGTTTGGCTGTATAGTTTGTTCTTCATTTTAAGCTCTAAGACATGTATTTTATTTTCATGTGTGACTATTTTGATTTGAATAAATTAGGGTGTTAAAATCAACTTACTCTAGTTTGCCCTTGTTTTACTCTACCTCCCTCTTTCACTGTTACTCCTGGGGCAACATCCATTGTCTCCATCTACAACACACCGGTATGACTATATAGCGAAAGGAACATTCCTTTCGCGAAAGGAAGATTTTCACACGAAAGGAAGATATTATTTCGAATTTTTGAACTCATTTGCTATAAATATTCATGTTTTAAGTTTAAAACGGTTCTAAGAAATTGGTAATGGCCCCTGTATGACGTTCACTGCATTTTAAATTGACTTTATAAAACTGCAAGGCAGCGATGAACGTTCCTTTCGTGGCAGAAAATCTTCCTTTCGCCAGTGCGGCTAATGTCAAATTTCATTTGCTGTCCTCCATTTTGACCAAATTGTCTTGATAGGAAAATTTTGCTTTATTTTCTTATATTATTGTAGAATGTATAAAAATACAAAAAAGCTGATAAGCAGCGATGATGATACTAGTATTTAGCGTTCCTTTCGTAGGCAAATCTTCCTTTCGTCACCTACATGTAAATTTAGCCTGTGCTTTCTTTATATATAAGTTCCTCTTTTTGCATCAAATAACTTTTCTTGACATTTTACACATTTTAGGTACTTGATATTATTTTAGTACAAAATGTATAACAAAACAATTTTAAAGCTGTTAAATATCAATGCCAATAATGATAAAATGTTCCTTTCGTACAAAAATCTTCCTTTCGCGAAAGGAACCTTCCTTTCGCTATTTAGCTATACCCCAACACACAACAATATGAGGCTGATGAGGCGTCTCTTGTCAAAAGTTGCCTTACATGGACCTTTTTACATGTAAACACAGATTTTTAAGGATAAATTTGGTAAGACTGTCAATTAATACATACAATCTACCACATAACAGGCAAGTTCTATACGTGAAATTGTGAAATATCAACTTACCAATGGTGGAGGGAGTGGTGCTTTTACCGATACTTTGCTGCTAGAACTTTCTGAAATATTTGGAATTTTGATTAATATTATATATATGTTTATATGTATAAACAATATAAAGTACTGATTTAAAAGACTTTGAGAAGTTTCATAAAAAGAATGGTGAAAAAAGGCCTTCAGTGGTCATCTAATGAACTTAAAATGATGCAAGACAAAGCTTCGCTTTAATGGTTGAAAAAGACAAATTTAGGGAACAGTGCAGATCTAGTACAGGCACCATGAAGAATTAGTGGGCACAACAATGTTTTAGCATAAACAAACTTAACTCATTTAAACCTGGCATTCTTTTTGTGGGACATAGGCAAACAGCATAGCCCTAGATGTGACGCCGCATTCTGCGGCGTCCCATCTGGGGCTATTCTGTTTGCTTAAAGAAATTTTATCAAAAAATGAGATAAAAAATAAAAATCACTCCTAACACCCCTAAAAATGAAAGAGATCAAATTGATATCGATGGGAGAATCCATTCGTCAGATATGGGTAAAGTGACACTGTATTACTAACCAACTACTTGTTGTTCTGATTCTTTCTTTTTCACTGTTTTCTGTCTCGGTTTTGGAGCCACATATCTTCCTGTTCTCATAGCGTCTAACCTATTTTGAGCTGCTTCCACTGCTGGGTCTACCACTTGGTAGTTTACTTTGATTCTGAAAACATCACAGAAATCACATACCCTCAGTCTGGATGCATCATCTACCTTTAAGTTCTTCACAAGAAATCAAGGCTATATCCTTGAGTTTGCAGCCCTGAACAAAATAAATGGATAAGATCTGTCCTTCTGACAGCCACTCCCCATTCCATCAGTAAAACACCTTAAAGCCATCTTCTTAAACTAATTTGTATGGAATATAACAAAGTAAATTTCTGAGAAAGTGTACCGGGTGACAGACATTTTTTTTCTTTAAATCATGACCAAAAGGATTTAATAAACTATCATAGCTTAATTCATGTCAAAACCCCAACTATACATACCTGTGTGAAGGAAGCCTGTCGGGGTTCAGTTTAATAACCGCAACAACATTGCCATAGTCATCATATTGAACATCTTTGTTGCCGGGTGGTCGACCAGCTTGCACCTGGAACAAAATACATGTACTCTCAATAATATTTAGCAAACCAGTTTGAGTTGAGCCGCGACACGAGAAAACCAGTCTTCGGGGTTTCCAACCAGGCCTGACACAAACCAACCTGTGCAGCTACAGAAACATGCTAGAGGCTTGAAATTTTGGCTATAAGTAGAAGAGGAATTGTACTATCCGTGTAGTGAAAACAAAGGTGCTGATCAGCTTCGCAGTTATTGCGAAGCTGATCAGCGTCTTTGTTTTCGCCCAGGTAAAAGTCCGGGTTTCTCATGATGCGGCTCAGTTCATGTAGTACCATGATTTAGGTGAGTTCAATTGAGTTATACCAACAAGTAGAATTCATGTACATGTACTTTAAGTTGGAAAATGTTCGCAAAAAACTTTATTTTTGCTGTTAGTGTGGAATTTTTTGCAATGTGAATTAGAAGTTCTCACTAATACTGAATTTTTTTTTTTGATAGTTACACTGCTTAAAATAGAATGCTCCTTCACCTGAATTCAAATTCTCACACATAATTTGAAAATAGAAAACGACTCCAACAACATTTGACGTCCATGTTTCAACAGATAGAGCAGGCCAACAAAATGATCTACGCTACACAAACCTTGAGAATAGAATGACATGAAGCAGGCATGGTAATGAGGGCTGTGTGTTGTTCCTCAGGTGGAGGCATACTGGCAATGATCTCCTGGGTCAACATAGACATCTCAGTCTGCTCCAGGGACTCAGTGATCTTCAGCCCCGGGGATCGGAGACGACCTGTGTAAGGCTTGAACTTCTTTTTCTTCTTTCTTGCCTCTTCCTGGAGATAAAGAATACAATGATGTTGATTTACTTGTATTTTCACTTTAGCACAGCTTGGTCAGCCCTTATTTTTTTTTTCTCATATGAGCCGCCACATGGGAAAACCAACAATGTGGTTTCCGAACAGATCTGACACAAACCGGGCTGTGCAAGCACAGGAGATGGCTAGAGACTGGAAATGTTGGATTTAGAAAGTAGAGGAATTGTACTTTCTGTGTAGCGAAAACAAAGGCGCTGATCAGCTTCGCAGTTACCACAAAGCTGATCTGCATCTTTGTTTTTGCATATGCAGATTGTTGGTTTTCTCGTGAGGCGGCTCATCTCTTAATTTTTTTTCCATTTGTTCTTATTCCATGCATTTCATTTCATGCTTTGTTAATGTCTTTCTTAATCCATCTGAAAATAACATGGTATTCAGACCATAAAATTAACTATTATCAGCTTACTAAAATCGTATTGCCTCAGGTTTTCACCATCAAAGTGTATCAGCTTTTTCTGACAAAATAATCACCAGATGTCTTCCTCCTATCTGTCTTAGTTCCTACTCGGTCAACTGATATTTTTATTTTTGCTTTTCAAAATCTTGTTCTTAATTTTTCTGCAGATCTTTTGCTAATCTCTCAAAATAAATAAATAAATTTTTCACCTCTTCTTGCTCTAATTTCTCTTGTTGTTCTCTGGCCAGTCTTTCAGCCTCTGTCTCACCCTCGTCCACTGATATTTTATCTTCTAGTTCCTCTTCCTCTTGTTGGACCTCTTCTTGCCTGAAATTTGAAACGTGCTTAGGCATAACATCACGAAAACATGTCCGTGTAATGTATACCCCTGCATACCCCACTTTTATATAGCAAAACTGGGGTATGCAGGAGTATACCTGTTTTTCTTATTTTTGCTCCAAAACATAGATTGTGGGTACTCGTTAGAACCGCCTCGCTGAGGCGGTTCTAACGTGTACCTACAATCTATGTTTTGAGCAAAAAAGAGAAAAATATCAACATTTTTCAGCTGAAAATTTTCAATTTTTAAACCTAAAAACTTTATTGCATGGGCAAGTTTTTGTAATGTATGTATGTGATATAAATCTGTTGTGAATGGCTACAATTTAGCCTTTTCATCATTTTGAAAATGTTGGTTTGCCATTTTTGTTCTTTAACCCATACTTGACGAATGGATTCTCCCATCATTATCATTTGGATGAGTCCATTTTCATTTTTAGGGTTGTTAGGAGTGTGTTTTATTTTTTATCACATTTTTCGATGAAATTACTCTATGCAAACAGAATAGCCCCAGATGGGACGCCGCATTCTGCGGCGTCACATCTGGGGCTATTCTGTTTGCTATGTCCCATAAAAGGGACGCCAGGCTTAAATGAGTAAAAAGCATGTAATACAGTTCTTCAGGTGTATGGAGTACAAACCTGCATTGCGTTTTAACTTAGAATGTTCAGGTCATGATCACTTCCGCTACATCAAAGAATGGTGAGTCTTCTGCGAGGAGTTCCAATGTGTACCCACAAAAATACACAAACTTTCATTCTGTCTTGTTAAAATGCTAATTGAAACCACTGATACAAAATACCTAAACCAAAGGAACCATATTGTGCATAAATGAATCAATTATCATTTTATATAAGAGAATGATAGGTCAGTGATCCTATACAAACTGCTCAGGATACTTCAATTCTATTTAAACATGCATGTATCATCATCCCAGGGAAAAAAGATGTGAAACTTTGTATGAAAATATCCATTATTATACATGTAAAGTTCTCCCATACTTTTCCTCCTCCTCTTCCTGCACTGTCTGTTCCTCTGGCTCTGGTTCCTCTATGATCACAGGCTCTGGGGACGGTAGGAACATCCGCGGTACTGATCCCTGGGCCCAACAGTCTGTCTCTGCTGGATCTGGCTCTGTGGGGGAACAATGGTACATGTACATAAAACCAGCATGATGACTGACTCATTGGAGAGTAGGAACATCTTCAGTACCGACTCTTAGGCCCAACAGTTAGTCTCATCTAGCTCTGTGTATGAGAACTTAATTTTCACTAATTATTTGTGAATTTGTTGCATCGCATATTAAAAGTTCTTGGTAACAAAGACATAAGCATTGCATACTATATGTATTGCAAATTAAAGAAAATCAAAATGTGTGAAATATGTCGCCTGATTTTTTTTTTGCATTTAAAGTAAATTCATATATTATAAAGCAGTTGTTTGGGAAGATTTGCACTGGTATGCCTTTAAAGTTGTCATGCTCAATTTCACAAACATGCAAGATAGACATGTTGGATTTAGAAAGGCACTGATTATTCTATCAAGAAAAAATACAGGGTGAACCATACAGCTACATTCCTTAACTTACATACACTTGCACAAACTTGTATGTGTTTATAAACATCCAAGATCGAAACACTAACAATCTTTAATTATCTATATATTGTTTAAATTTATGTTTTAAGGGAGCATGGTGGCGTAGTGGTAGAGTGTCGGACGCCGAATCGAGAGGTCCTGGGTTCGATCCCCACAAGCGGCACCATGTTGTGTCCTTGTGCAAGACACATTAACTCCCTACAGTACTGGTTAAACCCAGGAAGCACTGGCTCTGTCCCGAAATGACTGAAAAATTGTTGACTGGGACGTTAAGCCTCAATACAAACAAACAAATAAATTTATGTTTTGCAAGTTTAGTCAGCACTGATTACCTTCGTCTTGTATCCATCCAGGGTCAGATTCGGGGTTTGCCTCACCCTCGTCTCTAGCCAAAAACTGCCACTGAAATAAAGACAATTACATTTCAATCTTAGCAGATGAATTTATATATACGTACATTAGTTACATCTAAGAGCAACAGAAACCTAAGATAAGAAATGTTCACATAATGAAATTAAAAATTTACATGTATACATCATCTTTTATGTATTGTTATGATTATTGCAGAACCATATTAACAGAAATAATTTAAAATATTCTTCTTATAGTTTGATATATCACAGAAATAAGTTATTATCTAAAACAAACAGAATATAATGGAAAAAAGTTTGGAATAAATACATTCTATTAGATGACAACCTAATATCAAGATACATACATCAATAATACTCAGAATATAATCTTTGGCCTGTGTGACTGTAAAGGGAAGTAACTGTCTTTCTAGATAGAGGTTGAAACACTTGTCAAGGGATGCACCAATCAAATCCTCGACAATATCTTCTATGAAATCTTCTGAACCATCATTATCACACATCACATTCCTGAAACAGATTGAACATTGACATAGTATACATGCAAAAAGATTTTTTCTCCAAACATGGATTGTGTGAACACTGAACAACTTTCTAAAAACTACCTACATGTAATAATAGAAAAAGCAGAAATGAGTAATAGTGTACACAATATCATATGAGCCGCATCGTGAGAAAACTGGATTTTTGCCTATGCGAAAACAAAGCCGCAGATCAGCTTCGCGGTAACCGCGAAGCTGATCAGCGCCTTTGTTTTCGCTACACGGATAGTATATTTCCTCTTCTTCTTATATCCGAAATTTCAAGCTTCTAGCCTGCTTCTGTGACTATACAGGCCGGTTTGTGCCGGACCTGGTCGGAAATCGCGAAGACCGGTTTTCTCGCGTCGCGGCTCATATAGGTATACCAATCTAATCAACCCATGTACAGCTGAGGTGACCAGAAAATGACTGACTCGGTATAAAGATGGCTGACAGTTTCGGTTTTAGTTTTTGTCTTTTAGTTTTAGCATGACAAAGGAGGTACATGTATTAGATTGATTAGGATTACAATCCCTGTGTGACTGAAAACAGTGGTTACAAATGACTGATGCATTAATATCATACACCACTATCGGTGAATCATATATTACCAGGGAGATATCTCTGCTAAATGTGGCCTTGTAACAAACAAACAAACATATAAAATACCTGTCTTCTTCTTCTCCCGTTAAAGACCCACTGTTTATTCGGTTGTTAATGATACCTAATGATCCTTAGATCAAAAGACTGCCATAATGAGGTGAGTATCACATCTCTGCTGGGGGTAATAAAGAGGCCCCTAAAGGATTATACCTGTAGTTCCAATGTTTATCGGTTTAATGGCCCCTTCTGCAATCAATATTGATTCTTCCTGTTTTTACCCAGGGCTACCTGTATTCTGAGTCATTGTCAAGCCACTAGGTTTTCTGGTGCCCTGTCCCTTACCTAATGACCCTAAATAGACAGGGAAATAGGTCTTTTAAGTGCAGGGCCCTCACTGGAGAATAGTTAATTGCAGGGCCCTCTCTGGAGAATTGTTGCAACTGTATCGATACTTGGCCTTAGGGCTTTTAAATAGACCAATGCATAGAGCTGTTGTAACGGCAATATGGTTCACAAACGTTTCATTGCTCACTCCTTGTAGTAGACAGCCCTATAGCAAGAATTTTCCTAATCATGACATCAATTCCCAGTTGAAATTATCACTATTCCTGGGCGTCATCCTTCAAAATTGTTTGGCCGTTACATTGAAAACATACAGTGCCACAAATGTACCTGCCAGGGAAAGAATCCTTGAATCCCTTTGGATTGAAAATTGTCGCTGGTTTTGTGTCATTCGCTAAGTTGTCTACAAGGATGCGATGTTCTTACACTCGCCATATCCTTATATTGCTTGCTACAGTAGGCTTTTATACGGTAGTGACTCCAGCTGTTTTTTCAAACTCAATTTTTCTGCACAGCTTTTACAAAAATGGTGTCTCCAGTCCTCTAGAAATATAGAATTACATCACAATTCCACAAAGAAGTTCATTTAAATGAGAAATTATTGCCTTGACAACAGCCACACACCCTAAAACCTTAGTATTGTTGACAATGACTGATAGTCTCAAACCAATAACAAGACCTTGCAATTTATTTTTACTTTTATTGTTCTATTGCAAAAAATGGCATGGAATAGTTTTTTAAGTATTCAGACAGCCAAATTAAATGCTAGAAAATTGTTCAATTTGAAAAACAATATAAAAAAATCAAAAGGTCAAATAGTCTCAAAGCATGGGTCAAGCAGTGACCTGTAAGTGACCTCACAGGTTCCCAGCTATGCAATGGACATGGCCATGGAGCAAGGTACCAAATCCAATATGGCCACTGAGCAAGGTATGAAAATGAAGTAAACAAAATTTATTTTGGCTTGCGCTTCATTGTGCTGCTATGTATTCATTTCAGAGTGGTCAGATATTGTTTCTAACATACACAGCTTCGTTCTGTTACATACGGATTGATTCGGAATGATAATAAGAAAAAAATCGATTTTCAATCACAGTCATCGCAACAGAGATAATCATCGAAAATGGTACTAGCTGATGCATTTATCCATTTATTGACAAGATCCACAAGAAAGAAAAACATCAAAATTCGGTTTTAATATCAAAACCACGCACTTCCAGTTGACACGATTTGACTAAGAAAAAACAATGGATTATGCCGCCTGATTTCCGGTTCCCGGCTTTTACTGAAGTCGCTATATATGGGGTATAGAAACTTACCAATCATGGTCATTAAATTTTCCTGGCACAATTTCATGTGAAACCACAGGTGTCTGTGATGCTGGCAACTTTGGTCCTTTATCTGCTCGAGATTTTGTTACTTGTTGACGTGACATAGTTGTGATTTTGAATCAAATTTTTACTGTGTATCAACAAGAAGTTTTCTTTCCAGTATTTTATTCACATTTTGGAGCAATTGCTGGCGTTGAATCATGAATATGTCTTCAAGTGCATAGTTGTATCGGAAATAGTATCCTTAGCTGCACATAAAGCAAAAACGACAAAAGAGACAGGAAATTGACAAAATTCAGAAAAAGCAAGAAAAAAAAATATTGACCGGATGTTGTCGTTGCTATGAAAACTAATGCTGGGTAAAATGCGCAACCTGCCATACGTTTTACTAAAATCCGGTATCAACGGTAGACAAAATCCGTTCCTTTTGCGAGCATGTCAGACAACTCGGACCCAAGACGACTCGGACTACGTGAACAGCCAAATTATACTCGGGTGGCCACAAAGCCATGCAACATGAAACTCGTAATTGGAATAACTTTGATAAGTGTGAACCACAACAGCAGTACCGCCTTGGAACGGTCAGTTATAAATACCTGTGGGCTTAAACCGGTTTTACAGGTACCTAACCTCGCCCTCAGCTTCTGCAGTGGTTCACAACATTTAGTTAGTTGTTCGGTCCTCGTGGTGAATCTCTAACTAGTCAATGAATCATCATGGAAAAAACAAATAAATCACGATAAACTCCACGAGGACTCATTGATTGAGTAAGCTGCCCGACGATGGAGATCCCTAGGCGCAGAATAACTTACTAACTTCGGAGCAAACGAAAAACACCAGTTGAACCCCGGTGGGCCAAGCAACAGACAAGAAGCTCCGGCCACAACCAACTAAAATGAATAGCTTTATGTCGGGGCCATCATAGAAAGGTACAAGTAGGCAAAGATCAGGAAAAGGCGCAATCAGAAAATGATTCCCACTCCAAAAACCGAGATGGGAAAAAAAACTAAATTAACAATCAGGTACTTATACCATGAAAACATATCGTAAGCCGAATGAGCAGCTATTTTCCCAATAGGTGGCCACTCAGTTACCTAAACTTAACTAAAAATATGAAAGCATACATAAGGAGCCAACAGCACAATAAATTTAAACACCAAGACATAAAACAAAAGGAACCACAACAGAAGTATCGCCTTGGAACGATCAGTAATATAAAATTACTGGCGGGCTTAAAAAGATTTTACATGGCTATAACCTCACCCTCAGCTTCTGTAGTGGTTCATAACATTTAGTTAGTTCTTCGGTCATCGTGGTGAATCTCTAACTAGTCAATGAATCATCAAGAACAAACAGATAAATCATTATAAACATCCTGATGAAACAAAAACGAGGACTCAGCAGATTCAGTAAGCTGCCCGACGATGGATATCCCTGGGCGCCGAATAACTTACTAACTCTGGAGCAAAAGAAAAACACCAGTTGGACCCCGGTGGGCCAAGCAACAGACAAGAAGCTCCGGCCCAAACCAACTAAAGTGAATAGCTTTATTTCGGGACCATCATAGAGTCTGACGCCCGACCCACCGGCGTGCAATTAAAGAAGGCAGCATAGTTATCAACCATGATTGGGTTAAAAACTAACCATTAAGACTGTCGCATAACATTTAAGTTATATCCTATACGTCTGTTACGCGTAATGATTTTTCTTAAACCCTTCCGTGAGGCTTTGATGGTGTCTTTGTAGCATTCTTCTGGCCACCTTGAGAACGCTTTACCTCCTGTAATTCTCCGTAGAAAATTTTCTTCGGATGTCGATCGTCCCGCATTCTTATTACTGCGTCTGGAATCTAAATCTTGTCTTGCCATTTGGTTTTTAACTGTTTTCTCAAACAGCGTAAGTGGAAATGATTAAATCTCTTTTCATGACGTTGCTACACTGACCAGGTCCAGGTCCCACATGCATATAAAAGGGTTGGCAGTAGTGTGCTGCCTGTTCCCAAGACTCTATTGATATGTTAAAACCCTTCAGTGAGACTTTGAGAGTGTCTTTGAAGCATTTCTTCTGGCCACCTTGAGAACGCTTTCCCTCTTGTAATTCTTCGTAGAAAATTTTCTTTGGAAGCCTGCATTCTTATTACTGTGTCTGGGATCTATATCTTGTCTTGTCATTTGGTTTTTAACTATTTTCTCAAACAGCTTAAGTGGAAATGATTAAATCTCTTTGCATGACATTGTTACACTGACCAGGTCCAGGTCCCACATGCATTTGAGAGGGTTGGCGGTACCACAGTCTTGTAAACTTTCAGCGTGGTGTCAAGCATGATTCCATTTCGCTCCCAGACATTTGCACGGAGTCTTCCAAATGCCACTTTAGCTTTTCCAGTTCTAACAGTGATCTTGTCATCAATGTGAGGAATGCCATTGAATGGCAATATCTAGAAAGGTGGAGGATGAATATAATCAGGAAAGAGTACAGCAGCAATGTCATATAATATTTTAGCTTTCCTGCCTGGAGAGAGTTGGATTATTGGTTCACTTTCCTCCCGCGGCTCCTTGAGCAAGAGAGGTATGAGCTTGTCTGAACCGGCTGTCTTGAAAGGACCCAGGTTTTGAATGAGCTTAAAATGCTATTACAGAATAGTAAAATCCTCAACTTTGGTATCGGGATCGTACCACAATCTGTCAAGTCCTGGATTTGCATCTTACATAGTCGAGAGGGTGAAAAGGGTGTCTTAGTATTAAAAACTGACAAACTGTTGGTTTTGAATGCCAGCTTTTTCAGTTGTGTCAGTTGCTTGTCTGTTACCGTTCTGTTACCGTTCTCGAGAAGCTGTAGTCTCGTTAGATGTTAAGGTAAGTAAACAGAAAGGAAGGTATTTGTAGGTAGGTAGTTTGGGTCCAACAGAATGAATTTTAGTGGATAAACTGCAAATCAAACTGAACCGCGTGCCTGATGTAAATTAAAGTGACTATAGTGTGAACGCAACCATATGTATGTGCAGGCGTAGACTGCCTTTTAGCTCACCTTAGCCGAAGGCTCACGGGTGAATTTATAGGATAGGCAGGTACCCGTCCGTCGTCGTAGTCCACTTGGGACGGGCCGTTTATTTTCAGGGAACTGATCAGCACTAGAAAATATTTGAACGGAGCTAGTGAACAAGCACAACCTTTTGGGGTTTCAGGGAGCAGGGAGATGTGGAGAAACATTATAAGGAGCTGGAGAGAAATGTAATTTTGTTTCAGTTGGCACGGAGCTAACACCTCTCTTTGGAGGTCCTCATAGTTTGGTCGTTCAGATAGACACTTATATCTAATAAACAACTTTCTTTCTTACCTATCTCCCAGCAACCTAACTGCATACCTTGCTTACCATGTACACAGTACATAACTTATCGGACTTACACAAACGTTCTTACCTTTACCTACCTACCAGGTGACTGCAGCTGACCTTACATATATTATATCTACTATCTTACCTACCTACCTACCTTACACTCCCTACCTACTTGAAAGCACATTTGCCTACCTATCCATGTTATGTAGAAAGTTAGGTGTTTGGATGAGTAAGTAGGTAGGTTAGTTGCCTAACGTTATTAGGTTTGGTAGCTAGGTGGCTGAGTGAGAAGGTGTGTTTGTTATCTGCTGCTTGTTATCTACCTACCTAAATATTCCCATACTCCCCAACAGTGCCAACACCTCCGTTGCTTTCGGTTATGTATAAAACCTGTAACCGAACCAGACCAAACCGAACCTACGGAAATAACCGAACTTACCCGCCCGAACCTACGGGAATTACCGAACGTTCCGGACCGAACCTACGGAAAATGCCGATATATCGATACCGGGATTTAGCATCAATACCGGTTTAATTTGGAAAAATAACAGGTAGATGTATGGAAGAGCGATTCTTATATATATACGCAAGGAGTACTTGATACGAAACCGATAAACACAAAGTAAGAAAATCAAAATACAAAATGTGTTCTTTAAATGAATGACGGACCATAAGTGAGTTGATTTTCCAGGTCATTAGCCAAATTTTCATGCAGCTAGTTTCTTATTTGTAATATTCTCATGTGAAAAACGTGGACAGCTCGGGAATTCAAACTGTATACAGCTAAATACGGCAATAAATAAATAAATAAATAAATAAATAAATAAATAAATAAATATATAAATAAATAACTGGGTCCGAACATATAAACCGAACTGCGACCGAACCTGTTAACAGAACATGTAAACCGAACTGAGTGCGAACTGTGACCGAACTGTGGCCGAACCTGCTACTTGAACCGAACTGTGGCCGAACCTGCTAACCGAACTGTGGCCGAACCTGCTAACCAAACTGTGGCCGAACCTGCTAACAGAACTGTGGCCGAACCTGCTAACCAAACTGTAGCCGAACCTGCTAACCGAACTGTGGCCGAACCTGCTAACCGAACTGTGGCCGAACCTGCTAACCGAACTGTGGCCGAACCTGCTAACCAAACTGTGGCCGAACCTGCTAACCGAACTGTGGCCGAACCTGCTAACCGAACTGTGGCCGAACCTGCTAAACAAACTGTGGCCGAACCTGCTAACGGAACTGTGGCCGAACCTGCTAACCAAACTGTAGCCGAACCTGCTAACCGAACTGTGGCCGAACCTGCTAAACAAACTGTGGCCGAACCTGCTAACGGAACTGTGGCCGAACCTGCTAACCAAACTGTAGCCGAACCTGCTAACCGAACTGTGGCCGAACCTGCTAACCGAACTGTGGCCGAACCTGCTAACCGAACTGGGGCCGAACCTGCTAACAGAACTGTGGCCGAACCTGCTAACCAAACTGTGGCCGAACCTGCTAACCAAACTGTGGCCGAACCTTCTACTTGAACCGAACTGTGGCCGAACCTGCTACTTGAACCGAACTGTGACCGAACCTGCTAACCGAACTGTGGCCGAACCTGCTAACCGAACTGTGGCCGAACCCGCTAACCGAACTGTGGCCGAACCTGCTACTTGAACCGAACTGTGGCCGAACCTGCTACTTGAACCGAACTGTGACCGAACCTGCTAACCGAACTGTGGCCGAACCTGCTAACCGAACTGTAGCCGAACCTGCTAACCGAACTGTGGCCGAACCTGCTAACCGAACTGTGGCCGAACCTGTTAACCGAACTGGGGCCGAACCTGCTAACCGAACTGTGGCCGAACCTGTTAACCGAGCTGTGGCCGAACCTGCTACTTGAACCGAACTGTGACCGAACCTGCTAACCGAACTGGGGCCGAACCTGCTACTTGAACCGAACTGTGACCGAACCTGCTAACCGAACTGGGGCCGAACCTGCAAACCGAACTGTGGCCGAACCTGTTATCCGAACTGGCACCGAACATGTTAACCGAACTGGGGCCGAACCTGTTGGCCAAACTGGGACCGAACTTGTAAACCGAACTGGGGCCGAACCTGCTAACCGAACTGTGGCCGAACCTGTTAACCGAGCCGTGGCCGAACCTGCTACTTGAACCGAACTGTGACCGAACCTGCTAACCGAACTTGGGCCGAACCTGCTACTTGAACCGAACTGTGACCGAACCTGCTAACCGAACTGGGGCCGAACCTGCAAACCGAACTGTGGCCGAACCTGTTAGCCGAACTGGCACCGAACATGTTAACCGAACTGGGGCCGAACCTGTTGGCCAAACTGGGACCGAACTTGTAAACCGAACTGGGGCCGAACCTGTAAACCGAACTGGGACCGAACCTGTTAGCCGAACTGAGGCCGAACTGGGACCGAACCTGTTAAAAGAGCTGGGGCCAAACCTGTTAGCCGAACTAACCTGTTCGGTCACAGTTCGGTTGACAGGTTTTGACCCAGTTCGATTTACATGTTTGGACCAAGTTCGGTTTACATGTTCGGACACAGTTTGGCGAACAGGTTCGGTTAACAGGTTCGGTCACAATGCGGCTGACAGGTTCGGCCCTAGTTCGGTTAACATTTTCGGCCCCAGTTCGGTTTATATGTTCGGACCCAGTTCGGCTAACAGGTTCGGTTGAAAGGTTCGGTCACAGTTCGGCTGACAGGTTCGACCCCAGTTAGGTAAACATGTTCGGCCTCAGTTCGGTTTACATTGTCGGACACAGTTCGGCTAACAAGTTCGGACCCAGTTCGGTTAACAGGTTATATGAATTTGAATTTTTCATTTTTCGGTTACATCTTGAAAGTGACGTATCTGTTGGGGGCATAGTGTTTCATAAACATCGTTTTTTTTTTTTTTTTTTGTTGTTTTTTTTTTGTTTTTAATCAAAATTTGTATGATGTTATTATTTGGATTTGTTTGTTAAAGTGACATCTAGTATCAATTAAAAGAATAATAAGCGCGATATCAATCCGATAATTAGCTATGTTTGACGAGGGCGTGAAAGACAGTCTTTATCGTGATAAAGACATGATTATGAAAGTGACACCTGCGTTTATTAACAGTAATTGGATACTGAAGGATTATCATCAGCTATTCAGTGAAGGTGGTCATGCATCACAGCAGGGGTTCACTGTGTATAGAAAGACTTTGCTCTAAGTAATCTTTGAAGTATTAAATACAACCGCACCGTTACAATAGGAAAGGAAAAGAAAATACTATAACGCCATTATAATATAGATACTTATAAAACAAACAAATAAATAAACAAACAACCTTTATGATCCTTCATTAAGCTTAACTTAGCGGTAAAATTATATAAAATCTTTTTTAAATAGTGAAATAAGTGCTTGAACTTCAAAATTTTGGTCATTTTAACAGGTAATGCAATTAATTCCCGGTATCGAAAGATCATTATTGCCATAAGTCCGGTCCGGATGTTCGATAATTTCCGTAGGTTCGGTCGGATATGTTCGGTAATTTCCGTAGGTTCGGTTCGGTTTGGTTCGGTTACAGGTTTTATACACAGCCGTTGCTGGCTTTCCGATATTGATAGTGTTTTCTGATAGGACTTTCGTCCGGAAGTGGAACACCGCGGCTTGGAGTTTGAAATATTCCAAAAGAACAAGTTGACCAGAAACTTCTCCGTACCGGTATTCACATGTTTTACCCATAAGACAGGTCTCCGTCACGTGACCCACTTAAACAATATGGAAGCCAGAGAAATTAAAACTGGATCGAACTTGAAAATCGACTAAAATTAACGTTGAATTCAATCAGTTATTTATAATATTGTGCAGGGTTACTATCTGCGAGTATGTGTGAAGTAAAAAGAACTCTTAAATTTCATTTAATTTACCTTAAATCCTATCTTTACTGAGCCTTATTTATCATTTCTGAATTTTCCAGACACTCCATATGGTACTTAGCCCAGTTTTCATGGTGGTTCCAGTTTTCGTGGTATACACAAATTTCAGCTGAAACTTATTTTCTCATAAGTTGACGACTTAACCGGCGTCTACCATCCACATTGTGCAAGAAAAATAACAAAGATTGTTTTTACCGAGGGTTGTTCAATAGTTTTCATTAATTTGAATCTTACTGTGGGACTTATGCTTAATTTGAAATGGGTAGATGTCTTTGAAATGCAGTATCACATCTGACAGTGAATTATTTTCAAAGTTACTTATTTCAATTCACAAAATGTATTGAAATAACGCAACAATAAAATATGACAAGAAATTTTTCAAAACATTGAAAATATCAGTCACTTTTTGAATGGCCCACGAATTCTGGTGCCTTACTTTTGATGACGTAAAAGATCAATATGTCATTCAAAATGGCTTCTATGTAGGCAATAAACAGAATTGCCATGAAAAGGTAAGCTGGACATAAAGTGCCAATGATTATTTAGCATCATTCCATATAATTAAGATCTGGCCTGTTTCTATCATCTTTGAGTTGCCTATGAATTAATAAGTACCACGAAAACTGGACCAACCATCATACACCTCAAAAAGAGTATACTATTACGTGGAGTGGTTTTTCTCATTTTGATAATTTTGACATTATTTTGCTCAGTTGACAGCACTTGCTTTTGAGAAGTCAATCCGAGTAAACCTGAATATCTAATAAATCTCAACTTTGTATGGCGAAAAAGTCGATTCTTATGTGTTCATGTTAATGCGATCCTACTTGTTTGTCTTAGCTGCTTCCCATGTCTTGCCATTAATTTTTTTAATTAATGGAGTGTCATCCAGATATTTTAGTCTCATCTTATGAAATACATTTGTAATTCTGAACCTTTGATAGTTTTTCAATTAGCATAATCAGAGAATCCCATGTGGAAGTAGTCTGGCAAGTCAGCCGTCAAAATGAATTTTTGTTAACTGATTTATCATTTTGACGTCTGACTCCAACACTATCAAAATTTCCCAAGTCCTATTAATATCTCTGCAAGCTGTTTTTAGACATTGATTTTATGGGAATTCCTAATCTGATTGGTTGATGGCTGGGTGCTGAGGTCATGCACTCTCTAAGAGCCAATCAGAAGCTCGCAGTTAGAATTGTCT
Organism: Rugalucina vietnamica; assembly: GCA_964017185.1. Lineage (NCBI taxonomy): Eukaryota > Metazoa > Mollusca > Bivalvia > Lucinida > Lucinidae > Rugalucina > Rugalucina vietnamica. Next base: position 67,020,027 of record OZ024871.1, read on the forward strand.
CCCCTCTCAGATGACTTTTTTGTCAGCAATGTTGCATGGATTCTTTTAAAAAATCATCAAAATAAACAAAATTTGGATATGTTTTATGAATTTTCAAATGGAGGTTTGTTTATTTTTTTGTTTTACAATGTTTTACACCAATTGTTTGTATAAAGGAAGTGGCTACTGACAGCCGGCTGTCAATAGCGAAAGTTCGCTACTGACAGCCGGCTGTCAAAAGCAAAAGTTCGCTATTGACAGCCAGCTATATATTTCTTTATATTTGTGGGTTTCTAACAATTGGCTCAACTTTAATATTGTCAGATAAATGAATTACATTAAATCTTTTGACCCTAGGTTCATCACATGTATCCTTTAAGAAAATGTTTTGTATACATGTATGTTTGGGATTTGGGCCAGAAGTCAGACTTTCAGAAAATGTTAAATTTGTGGTTATAACTTAATGTTTTTCTTTTCACGTTTTCCATATTCTGACAGCCAATTTGTGACTTACAAGGCATTCATTAAACCATAAGTACCTTTAAGGGTAGATTTCATTCAATGACATGGGGCTTTAGGGACTATAGATCAAAATTATTTAACATCTTTCAAATATAAAACTTTCTACAAACTTATGTCCATCTTTTATAGGTATACAAAGGCTAGTTCTCCCCATATGACATCAGACCCAAGGAACCTTTGATTTGGGACTGTGTGGGGGTGGGTTAAGGCAAAAATCTAGACCCTTAAAAATTTGAAAGAATGCCCGGCAAAATGAGAAACACATTTGTAAGATTTTCCCATTAAGCTTCTCATGAGTTGGATACAAAATGCCATACCATTTCCATGTCAGATCACATCTTGTCATAACTGTAGAATATAGCATATCTAGATGACTTGAAGTAATTTAAGAAATAGATCAGCTCTAGCAGTGAATTGTTGAGTAATAATTCACTGTTTGGAGGTCAGTTGTAAAGAAGATCAAATCACGAGCGCGTAGCGCGAGTGATTTATCTTCTTACAACTGACCGACAAACAGTGAATTATTACTCAACAATTCACGCACTTGAGCTGATCTATTTCGATTCTAACACACAATAAACGAAATAAATGTTGCTGAAACCGTCGATATCGTTCAGCTTTCCGCCATTGCATTGCAGATATCCCGCCAAATATTTGACTGTAATGCTGGTATTTACACACACTTATTACGTTTGTTGTGCGCTAAAACGACGTTTCACCGTCTAACGCTGCTTTGTGGGATAGCTGACATCACAATTGCCGCAAAGTAACGTCACGCTTATTCACCCAGTGAAATTGTTGCACAATATAACACGTTTTTTACCATTGGCTATATAGGCGAGGTGTGCTAGAATTATAAATAAACCACTTTGATAAACCTCTAGGCAAGCTGGCTGTCACTAGGAAAAGTTTGCTATGGACAGCCGGCTGTCGATAGCGAAAGTCCGCTATTGACAGCCAGCTATATATTCCTAATCTTAATTCATACGTATCTATTGGTTTCTGATAAGGATTTAGATTTTAACATCCCCAGGGTTTAAATGATGCCTGAGGTGAGTTGAATCATTAAGTCTAGGATATCATCACATCTTACACATTTTATGCCTTATTGGAGACTAATTCATTCTGGGAATAACTCTAATTGAGAAGACATTACCACATGTAACTATTTCTGAGACTAAAACTAAATTTTCTGGCCATGAAAATGTAAACTGAGGCGAGCTGAATCATCCAGACTAGCATAAAGGGGTCATGGCTAAGACTCAACACATTTATGCCTTACTTGGGAATAATTCATACCGGGGATAACACTTACTGGGAATTAAATAAATATCAGATCTTGTAAAAAAATCTTCAAAATGTAGAATTCCTGAAGATTTTGACTGTTCTCAACTTGGTATTTAACAAACACATGATGATTTAAATATTTATATTTGCTTGGAAGCAAAAACTCATCAAACTTACAAATTCTTTATAAATTGATATAAAATTTTCATGTCGGATCATGCCTTGTTGAAACGTTAGCATATAATAGATTCTGACAATGATCTTCACTCAGAAACTACTTTATTCACACATTTATGCATGTGATGGGGGAATATTGATATATAAAGTCATTTAATGGTTATAAACTTGCAGAAAATATGTAAATGGATAAAAAGTTTATCATTTTGAATACAATTTGAAATTTTGTCCGTACCTCAGTCTGTACATATATGTTCAAGGCATTATATTTCTACATTTGTTTCAGAATAAACTACTGGGTAACCTAATAAATAAATAAATTTGTGTATAAATAAATGAATTAAAAATATTCATAAACACTTCAATATTGAATCTGTGATAGCAATATATTGCTGCAGCTCTGACAGAATATCAAATATTTTGATAAATGAAAGTAATAAATATTGAATTTCTTTTTGTTCACTTTCCTTGTGATGTGTTTGAGTGTAACAAATATTTATAAAACCATTTTTTATATAAGGAAATAAACTTATACTCATTAATATACATGAAAATGTGTAGCTGGCTGTCAATAGCGAACTTTCGCTATTGACAGCCGGCTGTCAGTAGCGAAAGTTTGCTATTGACAGCCGGCTGTCAGTAGCGATCGCCTTGTATAAAAACTTGTTATTCTGTAAATAATGACTTTCACCCAAAAGTGGCTGACAGCTTGGCTTTTTTACAATGTGCTGGAGTCAGACGGCAAAATGAACCACTGGGCATGATACTTCATTTTGACGGCTGACCAGTCAGACTAATGTGGAAGCAAGCATGAATGAGACCAATGCAAGGCCACCCAGTCCTTATGGCACTACAAGGCCAGCTCCATGATAAAATGAGCTGCCTCGTGGGAAAACCAACAATGTGGTTTTTGAACAGGTCCGACACAAACTGGGCTGTACAGTCACTAGAAGCTTGAAATTTTGGAGTTAAGTAGAGGAGGAATTGTACTATCCGAGTAGCTGATCTGCGTCTTTGTTTTCGCATATGCAGATTTTTGGTTTTCCCATGGGGCGGCTCATATGAAATAGCTCATAAATATGACACTGGCTATCCACACGACGGTCATGCCGATAAGGCAGCTTATAGGCACGACCATCATGCAGATAATGCCGCGTATCCGCATGACAGGGAAATGGATACAGTATGCAAATGTTAAATGTTTAGAAAATTAATGCATTTTATGGCGGAACCTTCATTTTATGGCAGAACCTTAAAAATTCAGGGCAATTCGAAATTTGTGGTAGTTAATGTTTCTCAAAGTATTTTTCTCTATGTGAAGTGTTCTGAGAAGTTTTAACCCCAGTTGAAACCTTGTTGAACAACAATGTTGTGTAATTTCACAAGCATTTATCCTATCTATCTATCTTTTCATACTGCAGCACCCTCTCACGAGTATTATGTGCAGTCGTGCTGACAGTGCAAGAATAAAAGCTAGATTCTAGCAGTAGAGGAGATGGTGGGTAGGGAAATTTTTCGTTTCGCACAACTCCCTCCACATACTTTGTTTGATACTATGGGTGGCTTCTTTGATCAATATGAAGAGCTTCTAGGCACGTTGTCGCCCTGTGATATGGTGCATTTGTCCTCCAGAAGCCGTTACGTATGTTACCCATCCAAACCAGAAATGTGCTCTAAGTTTGCAAAATACACTATGAATCTCTAATCCAAATTCCAAACGTAAATGTATCAATATCATCTGATGAAAGAATGTTACAGGCACATGTATTGATATATTTAATCATTTTCATGCATCAATGGTGTTACGTATGTTACATTCTCAAAACAGCATGTGTAAATGTTAATTACAGAACAGTAAGCTATTTTAATATACTTCTCTTTGCGAATTTCACTTTTAATACACTACGGGTGGCTTTGTGGATCAATATAAAGATTTTGTATGCACGTTGTCGCCCAATGGTATTGTGCATTTGCCCTCCAGAAGCCGTTACGCACGTCGTATGTTACACATGCAAAACAGAAATATACTCTAAGTTTGAAAAAATGCACTATCTCTAAAATAAATTCCAAACTTTAATATATTAATGTCATCTGATAAAAGAATGTTACTGGCACATGTGTTGATACTTTTTATCACATATATGTATCGATGGTGTTACGTATGTTACATTTTCAAAACATACTGTTCAGAGTTTAATTACAGAACAGTAAGCTATTTTAATATTTCTTTTCACATTTATATTTTAGATACACTGGTCTAAAAGACACTTATTCCTTTTCATTTACGAACCTGAAAAAAACTAATCATCATGTCATTCCCTAGTCGAAAACTATTGCAAATAGTCCACAGTAACTCACTTCAGATTATGAAAGAATAAAGTGTTCAAAGTCAACTACGAACAAAAAAAAATTGAAGAAAAGAAGAAGAAAAATATACAATCATCTTGTTGCCTTCTTTAAGTTGAATGCTCACTGCTTTGCCAGAAATGTGTACTTTTGATTGGTGAATATGGTAACGTATGTAACACATAATTATTAAGTATCAAAAATCAGTTTTTATTATTTTAATGCCGATATAGCAAATATTCAAGAGTGTAATCCGGTGTCAGTAAACTTAAAGCGTGCATACCCAAACCATAAAATCCCAAGGCATGTTTTACAACATTGTTAGTATCCAGTGTTATAAAATGACATTATCAACACCGTCGGTCACTATTTCTTAAGTTACCTTTCAAAAAGCTTGCCAATATTAGTAAACAAATTTCAATGTGGGTGACAGGCGATTAAATGGTAACGTATGTAACACATTTTTTACTTAAAATTTTAGGTGTTAAAACCTAAGGAAAACAAATAGTAATAATATATTATAATCGTCACCTTTAGATTGTTTTCCGATTTCCGGATTATGAAATGACTCGCCGGCCATACAGAAGCACAACTCTGCGCATGATAGTTCATTTTGTCTGGGTTCGGGGCACATGTGAGACAAGCCAAGTTCTGCTTGCGCGTGAGCCAGGTTTTTTTTTTTCTCGGGGTTCTCCCGTTTTCGCCCCACCAACCGGTTGGCCCGTCTCATATGAGCTGAAATAATATTGAAAGGGACGTTAAACGGAACAAAAATTGTTCAGTCCTTGGTCATGAGCACTGTTTCAATATAAGTACCATTGATGTTCCAGACATTGCCTGATGCGGTTTTGTTTGATTTTGAGTTGATGCTTAACAGCCTAGTCAACAGCTATTGTCATATTCAGACGTTGACTCCATTTTATGGGACTTTTGCCCGAAAATCGGATGCCATGACATCCAAACAATGCTTTAAGTATAACCACCCAAGTAAGCCACTACGGCTTATACATATGGATGGTTTGATTTTAAAACAATTTTCCTGAGCGGTTAACTAGTAATAAGATGGTCAGTAAGTAGCGTATAAGCTATGCCTGGAGGCAAAAGAAGCCTATCTATTTCTTAAGGAACCGATGAGCGGGGCCCATATTCCCACCCGACCAACCTTCTGAGGGATTCTGCTTAGGCTGATACGGTTGAGCGTTTATGCTAAGGCTGAAAACATGTTTTTGAAGTTTTCACGTTATAAATGTATCATCAAACGATCATGCTTTGGTGGTACATTTTCATTTGTGTAGCGCTAATGGCAACAGAACAAGTGACGGACACTATTTACACTTGAACCAGATTGCCCAGCAGATGAACAAATGGTTTTTTGTACACCTTCTTATGTGCTATGGGGAGTGTTATCGTCTGTTTGCACAAGGTAGTTTGTGTTTGATCGCTTTTCTTAGCAACATTTCAAGCTTTCGTTTTACCAATGCCATTGTTTGGAGTCTCGCCTAAGCTGCCTTATTGTGTAGTCATAACTTCTATTTTCTTGAAGATATGAAATGGTCAAGAGTCTCACCAGGACATCAAGGCTTGCTCAAAGCGACAGACTGCTAGTATCATGCTTTTTCAGGATTTCCAGCGTGGAACCATAATGTATTGCAATCATTTAGCTAGAATAGACAACAACATCCGATTCAGATGACTGTACCGTCAGAAGCATGTTATGAAAATTCGCGTATCTGTGTCTTTATTGTCTAAGGTGCAGTTTCGTCACATCCCTGGCAAGAAAGCATTTTCGTTATCTGTAAAAACGCATACACGTTGTTTGTACATCCTGTTCTATGTTCGGATTTCACACCGAGGGCCCTCAAGAAATTCACATTTTATGTTATTACTGCTTTGCATTGGATTTTGCCACTCCCGCGGGGAACTGGTGTCGCAGGGCTAGATAATGTCCTTCTTTCTCGTTCATCCGATCTGATGGATTTACTCTACAGGTGTATATCAAACACTACGTCAAATCAATAGTTTCGAAAGGCGCACACAAGCTGTAAGGAATACCACATAAAGTATAAAATAAGTGGGGATACTATCCGCATCTAGTTTGATGCGACCGTCAGTGTGATATTTGCGAAGTCTTTGTCTTCCTAAGTCATTAAGTTCGCATCGTGGATCGTGGATCTTGTTCAAGGACACAACATGGCACCGAAGAGGTCGAACAACACAAACTCGCAATCAGGAGCGGACGCTTTAACGATGGGTCACCAACTCATAATATATACCTTACAGTGCCCTATATGAAAAAGGTGTTATATACGTTACCATGAGCATACTGACAAGTCACCAGTGGGTCAACATTTTCAAACACCTTACTGTGTTCTATGCGAAAACCTTTGCAGATAAGTATGTGAGACCACTTTCACGTGAGCCGCAGCGCGCGAAAACCCCTCTTCCGACAATATTCCTTCAACACAGTCACAGAAGTTAGACGCTTGAAATTACGGATTTAAGAAGAAGTTTGAATTATCTGTGTAGAGTAAACAAGTGTGCTGATCAGCTGTGCAGTAACTGCATCTTTGTTTTCATATAGGAAGAATCTGGTTTTCGCATGAAGCGGCTCACTATATATACATTTATAATCACCAAAATGAAAACTACCCATGTTTGAACATTAAGGTGTTACATACGTTACCATGAGCATACTTGCAAGTCACAGGCTGAGTATTTTAGCACACTAAACATGTATTTATCATAGGGTGTGCAGCCTTCTCATTAGCAGGCGGCAGGAGGCTAAATTGCCTTCTATTATGAATGTTCAGCCTCCTACTTTTCATATATTCACAGTGTATTTCTTTTAAATGACCCTATTTTTGCCTTCTACTTGAAGTTTTCAGCCTGTTACTTCAAAAGTTAGTGAAAAGGCTGGGTGTGTGAAATAGAACTAAATAATTTACACCAACATATAACAGTTATTCATTTTGATATTTTTGTTGAAACGCCTACTTTTTAAATGTTACAGCATACGGCGGTACCCTAAGGAAATGTTAAATTATTTAAATAAAATAAATTAAATATTTAATATAAATATATGATTTTGTGTAATAGCCAAGATGAACTATTGAAAAGTAAGAAAGGGCCTATCGTTTTTGGAATATGAAGAAAGAAAAGCCAAAAACAAAAACGTTTTTGAACACAAACCCCTATTTTCACGCCATAGATGTAGAAGTAACGTTTGTAACACCGTATTATGTTTAATTTCAACTTTTAAAGATCCTAAAGCATGTCCGTTAAATTGTTCTAGTACGTGATATAATTAGTGTTATCGCCTGATTAAAGTGAGTGGAGCATAGTAGGTTTCGCTATTTTGTTGGTACAAATATATTTTGAACACGTAACTTATGTAACGAGCTACAGAAATATTGTGCACCACTTGCCGGGGCGACAACGTGCCTAGAACTCATCTAGGATGACCAATGGACCAAATGCATACTGCAAACAAAGTATGTGGAGGGTGTTGTGCGATTTCGTTAAATACGGTAGATACAGAATCTAGCGTCTCTCCTACAGATGTGAAAGTAAAAACAGTGAGAGTATGTTTTTTCATACTACACAATAATCACACACCTTTGTTCTCGAACCTCTCCTGCTGTTTACACAAAAAGAGATTATGTGACTTTTAGAGACCACATGTTCTCTACTTTCGCTTGAAGGGTTATTATGTGGAAATTAAGAAATCTTTTGATTAGTTCATGGTCAAATCATGTACACAGTGTCAGTTTTGTTATGTTTTTCTTGTACCCAAAATTTTAAAACTCAACACAAGACAATTATTGAGCAGTCATTTACTTTCACAAGTCTTCAGTTGGTTTGTCTTTGTGTATTTACAATGTATGTGTTGAAATGCCAGTTACTTAGAAGATTTAGCAGTTGCAAACTTGAAATGTGGTTCCTGTTTGGCCAAAACACTTGGTTTTAAGTTGCATTGTTGTTCAGACTTGTGTGTTTGTCTACCCATAGATTCAATTATTTTTGTATTCTTAATAAAATATAGTCTCTGAGATTAAATTCATCCCAAATACAAACCAGACAGGGTAGATAATTTTAATTACCATGAGTACTTTGGGGATTTCCAGCTCGACAAATTGCCGAAACTCAAGATGTTCTGGCCCCACTGGACAATTTCATTTTCAGCTCTGTTTATTACTACACTGAATTTTGGAATGGAATTTTCCTGTGGCTGAAAATACTTCCTTGGTGATTCTAATCAAGTATACTAATGTTGACACATTAAAGTGATCAATTTCTGAATTCTGTTTTGGTACAGCATGTGTGCAGGAACTCTTTTGAAACTGACATTTTAGAGAGAGCTGTACATTGCAACTAAACATTAACTACACCAAATTTCGAAGGTAAAATCATAAGTTGATAAACATCACGAAAACATCTCCGTGTATTGAATACCCCCCTAAACCCCACTTTTATATACTGAAACTGGGTTATGCAGGGGTATACCTATTTTTCTTATTTTTGCTCCAAAACCTAGATTGTGGGTACTCGTTAGAACCGCCTCAGCGAGGCGGTTCTAACATGTAACCACAATCTATGTTTTGAGCAAAAATAAGAAAAATATCAAAATTTTTCCAGTGAAAATTTTCATTTTTACAACCAAAAAAAATTTCTATATGAGCCGCCTTGTGGGAAAACCAACAATGTGGTTTCTGAACAGGTCCGACACAAACTGGCCTGTACAAACACAGAAAAGAGCTAGAAGCTTGAAATTTCAGATTTAAGTAGAAGAGGAATTGTACTATCCGAGTAGCGAAAACAAAGGCGCTGATCAGCTTCGCGGTTACCGCGAAGCTGATCTGCGCCTTTGTTTTCGCCTAGGCAGATTGTTGGTTTTCCCATGAGGTGGCTCATATATTGCATGGGCGTGTTTTCGTAATAAATATTATGACTGAAACAGAATATTACCCATGCAGGAAATTTTTGCTTTTTTAATTGACCCTTCAAAAATTAATTAAGCTTCAAAACTGTCTTTATATTTCATAGATGTGTTTTCATAATGCCAATACATTTTCAGGTTGCGTTGTGATTGTAAATAAAGTTTATCTACCAATATGCAAGGTCTGGTGATGCAAGTCAGCGGCCATGGTTATGGCGTTCCAAAACAGTTCAAACAAGGTATATTTTAGGCGTAGACTTAATTGAGCCACATGTAACTAATCTGATTTCTGGAATTTGGACCTTTATCAAACTGTAAAGCACTATACCCATACATGCCAATCTTGAGGCGATTTCTTTAAAGCAAAGATGCCCAGCCTTTTGAACGGAGAAAAGTTTGTTATTTAGATAAGCCAGCAAACAATGACACTCTACTTGAAAAGCATTTTTTTTTATGTTGTGGATCATGTTTCAAATGCAGCTTACTTTTTCAAACAGTATTTTGATCTGTCTCAGATATTTAATGACAAGTACTGTGATATTTTTCAGACACACAAAAGGATCATTTCCGAGAGAATGTACGCCGTATGAGGCAGATTCAGAGACAATCTCGACAAAGGGAAGCCGAGTCACAACAGCCAGTCAAAGCCTTGTGGAAGTCTGAAAAATACCGAGAAGTGCCATCAAAAATCAAAAGTGACTTTGAGGTTTGTTGATTGATACAGTAATGCAGCTTTCACACTTATCACGATTGGACCACGATTCGTATCATGGTCTTCATCGTAGACCAATCGGGTCTATCGTATCCAATCTTATCAAATCGCATCACATCTTGTTGTCAATCATAATAATCGGGCTCATCGTGGAAAAAATTTTGTCACGATTGGCGGGACAATCGTGACCATCACATCAGATTGTATGACATCATAACAAATCGCAATAAATCATATCTCATCTTGTTCCAAAATCGCGGTGATCGGGATCGACCAAAACACCGCGATCTGTTGAGATGAGTTGCGATCTCCTATGAATTGTTACGGTCTATTACGATTCGAGAAAAAATGCCTGGCCCGATTAACTACGAGGCGATGCGAATGACTCCCGATAGGATACGATCTGATACGAGTAAATGCGATGAGACACGACAAGCCACCCTTTTGCGACGGATGCTTACAATCTGTTACGAACTATCAAAACATTAAATACATTGGGCAAGATAAATGACTTTTATTCTTTGGTCAACAATAGAAAAGCAAACATCAATACGGCCCTTTTCAGTATTTATTCGAAATCTGAAGGATGACAGGAAATGGCAGCAGAGACAGGGGTAGAAAGGGGAAGGATAAGGCTTTATCATAAGCATGCAAATGTCGCATTCTCGTCATTCTCAGCTCCGCCATCGTCAATGTTGTTTCGTCTTCAGAGATTAAAAACTTTAGAGGTATAGGTTTGTTTTCGAAGTATATATACCAATCACGGTCTCATCGTGACACAATCAGCAAAAAGGCGAGCCAACAATCATAAACTATCGCAACACATCGCATCAGTCCTTGAGACTCGTACCAGAACGCATCTACTCATATCAGTTTGTATCAAATCGCGGTCACGTATCGTGATAATCGTGTCAGATCGCATTATAATCGGGGGCTTAATCGTAATAATCCCTTCTGATCGCAACTAATGGTACCTATCCGGGACCAATATCAGATTTTGACCGATCGCCACCCTATCATACCAGATCGCAACATATAGTATCAAAACGCAACGACTCGCAACAGAACGTCAAATTTTGGCAAAATGTCCCGATTAGCTGTGATTTGTCAATCGTGGCGTTCGTAACAGATCGTGCTCTAGTGTGAAAGCCGCATAACCTAATTTAGCTTATCACTGTTTTTTAAGTTTTTTTTACACTCAGTATGTATATATTGTTGAATTATCTATGTAGAATATGAACTAGAATTTACATTAACCCTAGCAAAATGAATAATCTACAAATATGCTGACTGCATGGTCATGTAGACTGATTGGACTGCTATCATGGGGCTTAATTGACTGTTTTATGGACCAGTTGAGTTTAAATTTGTTGTTTTTAAAATAACTATTGTTTATATATGAGCCGCGTCATGAGAAAACCGAATTTTCGTCTCTGCGAAAACGAAGGCACAGATTAGCTGTGCAGTAACTGCACAGCTGATCAGCGCCTTTGTTTTCGCTACTCGGATAGTACAATTCTTCTTCTTTCCACAATCCTTTTTCTGTGACAGTACAGGCTGGTTTGTGTCGCACCTGGTCTGAAACCCCGAAGACCGCTATTCTTGCGCCGCGGCTCATATATAATAGTACACTGGTGTATAACCACTCGCTGTCTAAATGATGTAACACCATTCTCCATCATTTTAGTGCAAAAAAAGTAACACGCAATTTCACATTTCACTTTGCTTGCTTTCACACTGCTGGACTAGCGAAAGTGAGAAGTTTACAATAAACATCTATAACAATTGTATAGACAAAATACACCCAGACTCATCGTGTACCCATCTGACATTGCATTCAAATTAGGGTGTGCACTGTTAATCTGAGTATCAACCTAAATGTCTCAACACTGTTAGTCCAGCACAGCCTACTCAGGATCATTATCACACCCTTTGCTTGCAGCGTGAGCCTGATGCACCTAGACCTCATTCCGCCTCATTCTTGAGAGCTCATGCACGGTCTGGTCCCTCTGTGAAACTACAGTCTAGACCGTGCACTCCAGATCCAAAATTATCTGTACCCCCAGCCAGCATAGCAAGTGAGGTAGGTTTAGTTCATTCTTTTGAAGCTCCTGCTTAGTTTTTCATAAGTTCATTAGTATGGAAACCATATTTTATCATTATTATAATCATGAGACTGGCATTTCATTTGGTACATGTATTTACCTATTGTAACCCATGTTGTATATTTACAATAATTAATTGTAATACATGTACATTCACTCAGGCACCAATATTTTAAACATTTTAAATTGATGTACATGCTAGAGTTTACTAATTCTACTTGAGAACACTTTAACACTAGTTTTTGTTGGCGGCATGTTGTATCAACAGTCAAAAACTAGGTTAGATCTTTTTTGCTAAACAGAATTATGTCATTGAATTTCTGACATTTAACCCATATTTGACGAATGGATTCTCTCTTCATTATCATTAGGGTGAGTCCACTTTCATTTTTAGGGGCGTCAGGAGTGATTTTCAAATTTTATTTAATTTTTCGATGAAAATTCTCTAAGCAAACAGAATAGCCCCAGATGGGACGCCGCGTTCTGCGGCGTCACATCTGGGGCTATTCTGTTCGCCCATGTCCCATAAAAGGGACGCCAGGCTTAAATGAGTTAATCAGTGAAGGATTTTTATGTAGATAAAAATAAGCAGATCAACATAGTACATACATGTAGTTCCTAAATTCCATTTTAAGCCTTTTGCAAGCATATTTTGCACTTTTAGTCTGATTTGTGTCACACAAATGACACAATTTCTTAAAACATGAAAGTAAAATTACAAGTACTATTTAGGGTAACATGAGGGTTCAACTACTGGCATTGGATTGTATCCTTGTGCAAGGCATACTTACATGTACTACCCATAGAACTGGTCAATATCCAGGAAGTGGAGGCTTTTTCCTGACATGATTGATAAGTTGTTGACTGGGATGCTAAAGCGTGACACAAAATAATTTGTATATGTTGTCTTTTCCATCTTCAATCTTAGATTCAATTAGTAGCTATGACATAGATTTAATCAAGAAGTTTTGCCGAGCAACCAGACATAGGACTGTACCCCAGGCCTAAAGTCTGACAGCTCTTGATAACCTGGTCCTGAGGTTATAAAACTTTTTTCATGGTCAACTCAGCTGAGCTTGAAATTTGTCCTGCTCATAAATGTTAAAACGCCAACTATTTAACATTTATGAGCGGGATAAATCACCAGTTCTTGAGGTTTGAACTGGCATTTTCCACACCAATAGTAACTATTTCAGCATTTATGGGCCATTTGAATTTCATGCTCAGCTGAGCTGAGCTTGAAAAAAGTTTTATAACCTCGGGGCCAGAAGAAAAAAACTGGAAGTATTGCTCACAATTCATCTGTACTGTATTTCCTCTCCAGGCTCAGCTTCAGCTAAGAAAAAATGAAATTTAGTTCACACTTTATCTATTCTGTATTTTCATTTTCAGTTAGACAGGTATGTAATGTATGTAATGACATATACTTTATGAAGATGTCAGACTGTACCACGTGCCCCATGCCAGACAGCTAAAGAAGGGATTTGAAACTTTGTCAGAATTGTATTCATACTTTTTATGTTATTCACAATTTATCTGTTCTATTTTCCTTCTACAGGTCCAGTTAGTACGCAATGACATAGACTTTATCAAAGTGAATGGTAGAGCAGCCAGACATGGGGTAGTACCCCGTGCCCCGAGTCTGACTGCACTTGATGACCTAAAGAAGAAACAGGAAGAAGAATACAAGAAACACAAAAAGGGAGAGGTCCCTTCATAGTAAGACTTGCTTTTGTCAAGATTTTTGTGGAGGGTATCCCAGTATTTGGTATTTACTTAAGGATTGAAATTCAGATTTTAGCTTTCACTAGATGATGAAAAACATTAGGCTGTTTTAATTTCTGTAAAGCACGAAGGGCTTCTCGGAGACATTAAAACAAGTAATTACCTCAGTTTTCAGTGGATGTAAACCAGCAAATAAAGTTTAACAGTTATTAAAACAGAATACTTATTTACTGTTGCTTATCTTGGGTATGCTTTTACAAAAAAGTATATATTTTAATTCTGCATACATTCACTTTAGCCACCGCATGGGAAAACCAACAATCTGCATAGGCAAAAACAAAGGCGCAGATCAGCTTTGCAGTAACTGCGAAGCTGATCAGCGCCTTCGTTTTCGCTACACGGAATGTACAATACCTTTTCTTTCTAAATACAAAATTTCCAGCCTCTAACCATATTCTGTGACTATACAGCCCGGTTTGTGTCGGACCTGGTCGGAACCTAAATGGTTGGTTTTCTCACGCACAAGCTCATTTATTATTTTTTACAGTTTGAAGAATAGACAGCAGCAATGGAAGAAAGATGAAGAAGAAAGAATAGCTAACACTCCTGACCCCTCAGTTCCTGAAGGTCACAGAGTACTGCCTGACACTGAGAGGCAGGAAACACTAGCACTCCTCAAGAAAAGTAAGATTTCAGATCTACTCATATTGGTAACACACCTTACTTTTGACTCCTGGGTAACACTCCTGACCCCTCAGTTCCTGAAGGTCACAGAGTACTGCCTGACACTGAGAGGCAGGAAACACTAGCACTCCTCAAGAAAAGTAAGATTTCAAATCTACTCATATTGGTAACACACCTTACTTTTGACTCCTGGGTAACACTCCTGACCCCTCAGTTCCTGAAGGTCACAGAGTACTGCCTGACACTGAGAGGCAGGAAACACTAGCACTCCTCAAGAAAAGTAAGATTTCAGATCTACTCATATTGGTAACACACCTTACTTTTGACTCCTGGGTAACACTCCTGACCCCTCAGTTCCTGAAGGTCACAGAGTACTGCCTGACACTGAGAGGCAGGAAACACTAGCACTCCTCAAGAAAAGTAAGATTTCAGATCTACTCATATTGGTAACACACCTTACTTTTGACTCCTGGGTAACACTCCTGACCCCTCAGTTCCTGAAGGTCACAGAGTACTGCCTGACACTGAGACGCAGGAAACACTAGCACTCCTCAAGAAAAGTAAGATTTCAGATCTACTCATATTGGTAACACACCTTACTTTTGACTCCTGGGTAACACTCCTGACCCCTCAGTTCCTGAAGGTCACAGAGTACTGCCTGACACTGAGAGGCAGGAAACACTAGCACTCCTCAAGAAAAGTAAGATTTCAAATCTACTCATATTGGTAACACACCTTACTTTTGACTCCTGGGTAACACTCCTGACCCCTCGGTTCCTGAAGGTCACAGAGTACTGCCTGACACTGAGAGGCAGGAAACACTAGCACTCCTCAAGAAAAGTTAGATTTCAGCTCTACTCATATTGGTAACACCCTTTACTTTTGAGTAATCCTTGGTAACTCTTGACTTCTATATAACACTCATAACCCCTCGATTTCTGAAGGTCACAGAATACTGCATGATGTGGAAAGGCAGGAAACAATAGCCCTCTCGAGAAAAGCAAGATTTCAGATTTCTTGTTTGTATAACACTCCAGAAACAGGCTGGAAGCTTAAAAATTCCGATTTAGGAAGAAGAGGGATTGTACTATCTGAGTAGCAAAAACAAAGGTGCTGGTCAGCTTTGCAGTAACTGCAAAGCTGATCTGCGCCTTTGTTTTCGCATAGACAAAAATCTGGGGTTTTTTTTCATGACGTGGCTCATATGTATATTTTACAATTTCAGACCAGCAAGACTTGGTGAACAAACTCGGTTCATTACCTCTGAGAACTGACACCTACAGGATGCGCAGCTGTAAACAAGAACTGGAAACAAAACTAGCGGAGATGGAGGAGGCCATTAAAATATTCTCACGACCAAAAGTCTTCGTGAAAAACGAATCTTGAACTGTAAATCAGGAAGAAAGACTTTTCTTTTAATAGTAGCCATTTTATAAGAAAACCTGCATTTCATGTGGTGACAAACTAGGCTAGCCTCAATATGATTAACCAGGCTAGGCTTATGTACAAGCTGATCTTGTCTGTCTGTCACAAGTGGCACAAAGCAGGTTTTCTCATTATGTGGCTGATATTGTATGAGACACCTCTGTGATATTTTAGGGTAGACTAGAATCAGAATAATGAGAGCACTGGACACTTCCTTGGTCCGGATATAAAAAGGTTTTGTTTGACTTTTTGGTACCAGATTTTTTTCTACTTTCTACTATATTAACACACCAAATCTCCAAGAAACAGACTCGGCAGTAACATTACTTGCATAATTTATATCCTTAACGTCTCAAATAAAAACTTACTTTAAAGCACTATTTATGACTTGAAATTCTTTCAATGATGTCATAAATCAGAATCGAATAAAATCATTGACCAAATTCTAGGAATTATTGTAGAAAAAAAATGTGATACCAGAATCAAACAAAACCAAATCCTATTGGGACCTATAGTAAAAATCAAACAAAACCTTTTTATATTGGGGCCAAGGAAGCACCCATTGGAGAGGTTATGGGACAAAATTTAGATTTGGGGTTTGCATGCCAAAAAAAAAAAAAAAGGATCAGCCTGGTCTGAATCTCTTTTGTCTTCAATGTACAAGGCTTTGCAACCTATCAAACATTAAGTGAACACATGCAAACAGAGAATTTATGCCAAGACAGAGTGCCAAGGCTGACTAAAGTCATCTGTATGCAAAGCACATGTCTTCAGAGTTGTCATGTGGTGACTCAAAACTGTTCACAGTAGGTGTGCTTACAAATAGAACAAAGAAGCACTCATAATTTTTATAGTGTAAATAAATATTGTAGAGAGAAATGTCAGTTATTTATGAAGATTTAGTGCATATTTTTTTAAGTAGAAAGAAATGTTGCATAACTCTGGCTAATACTTAGGAGATAGGCCTCTACATTTGTGGGCCATTCAGGTTATTCTCTGAGGTAATTATTTTGTAATATTTGAGCCACTGTATGAGAAAACCAACAATTTGCATATGCAAAACAAAGGCACAGATCATCATAGCGGTAACCTCGAAGCTGATCACGCCTTTGTTTTCACTACACGGATAGTACTATTCCTCTACTTTCTAAATACAAAATTTCTACCCTCTAGCCATCTTCTGTGACCGTACAGCCCGGTTTGTGTTGGACCTGGTCGGAACCCAAATTGTTGGTTGTCTCACGCACAGGCTCAAATATTTTTGAAAGAAGGCAAGACCTGAGATTAATATCAGCTTTATTACCTAAAAGGCAATTGCTTCTTGGAAATGATGTGTAATTAAGCAAAATTTTGAAAAGTAATAGGATGAAATTGTTAGATCTTGTACATACTGTCAGTTTGAATAGTAGAAAGAAAGCTCTTAAGGTTGGATTAAGTTGTTATTACCACATTATTATGTCAGTTAAATGCTACTTGAGCATTAATGTCATTCATATTATATGAGCCGCCTCATGGGAAAACCAACAATGTGGTTTCCGAACAGGTCCGACACAAACTGGGCTGTAGAAGCACAGAAGACAGCTAGAAGCTTGAAATTTCGGATTTAAGAAGAAGAGGAATTGTACTATTCTTGGAGCGAAAACAAAGGCGCTGATCAGCTTCGCGGTTACCGCGAAGCTGATCTGCGCCTTTGTTTTCACCTATACAGATTGTTGGTTTTCCCATGGGGCGGGTCATATATAGAAGCCTCCATAACTTATTGGTTAAGCCACATTTTGTAAACCAGGAATTGTTGGTTCCACCCCGGTATATATATCATTCAGTCTTTCAGATAAGGCTTTAAAACCCTTGTCCTGTCTTCAGTTGACCTTAGCTGTTGAGTAGGACGTAAAACATGAAACATGTTGATCAATAATTTCAGTAAGTACTGTGTTCTAGAGGATTTAAAACATTCCGTCCATTGTCATTAAAAACCATGTATTATCAAAATACATTGTTATTGTCAACTTTGTGTTTTTACTACATGTTTTTCAGTTTTGCATTCATCCTAATGCGACATACAAACTTGGGCTATTCTATTTGCTTGAGGAATTTCATGACAAAATCAAATCACACATGCCCCAGTTGATAAATTTAGGCAGGTCCATTTGTAAAAAATATGGATTGACCTGCTGCAAACACTCGTAACCTGTAGTTTCATCTTGTTGTATGAACCATGCCATAAGAAAATACGTTTTTACTACACAAACTAGATATATTCTTAATTTGGTGGATTACAACCAATTCCTAAATCTAATGACTTTTCCTGCTGCTGTCATTCATAATTAGATAACAGTCACATTGTCAAAGTTTGACAAGGGCTTAAATTTCAAAGAAACAGATGTGACAGTTTATCTTTTGATCACCACACTTCTCAAAATTACATCTATTTTGGTACTATCACCATCCTCTCACAGGTGCACTAAAGGCCGTGTCCAGAGGAATGGAAGAATATGTCATAACAAATATTTTGCTGTTTTATCTTTATAAACATCATCACCATAAGCTTTAGAGGCAATCATTTAGAAGAACACAGCTTATAATGTAGACTTATTAGAACATTGCATCTGAATGAAATATATTGTCCAGTCAAAAATGGTTATTGGCTATTTATATGTATTTTCATTTGACACAGCTCTGTATTGCTAGTAGGACAAGTGACATTTCATTCCTGGGGTTAACTGAGGTCATTTTATACTACAAAGGGTTTGCACATCCTTTGAAGACAGATTTTACTGTTAGAAACAGGATGAAAGTTTGAGAAGGGAGAATTGAAAAAGTCATTAGATTTCGGGATGGGTTGTATGTGTAAAAGGTCTTTTGTATTGGGGCCCAGTGGGTCTGGGGTGGGGGCAGTGCTCATAGATTCATGAAATGCTTTCTCATGGTTTGGTTCATCTATTTCTATCTTACATATATCTATTGTAATAAATATGAGGAAACAATGTGTTGCATTCTTTTTTATTTTTACAACCACATGTTCTTGTTATCTCACCAAGAGTTTTCACAGCATACGTGCATGCATTGCCTTATGTCACCTATAGAAAGCAGGGGTCATATTGGGAATCAAAGAAAGTTTGTGATCTTGTTCTTAGGTAGGAGTCACATTTCAAATGTCCCTACATGACCATGGCTGTTGACTAGAGCGTTAAACAACAAACCGAACAAATAAAACAAACAAAATCTGGCGATGTACGGTGGTAAGCTAGTATCTCACTGGTACGAAAATTTCTCGCGACTATTTTGCGAATTTAGTCACGGACCTTTCGCACGACATTCATGCGAGTGTCGTGAGGCGAACTAGTCGCGAACTGGTCGAGAAGGTTTTAAACATGTTTAAAAAATTTAAGCGAATTTATCGCCAAAATATGTCGCGCGACAGACGAACGACGGTCGTACGAGTGTCGCCGCGAAATTTTGGCGAATTTACAATGCGAAAATTTCGCGACACTCGTACGAATGTCGTATGACACTTGGGCGACAGTCTTTAGAAAATATGCAAACACTTCGTGACTGTCTGGCGAGAAAATAAAACTAAGCGACATTCGTAAGACACTCTCACGAATGTCTCGCAACTGTCGTACAAATTAAAACGAAACTTAAGCTACATTCGAGGGAACGTTGTGAGACACTCTCACGAATGTCTCGCGACTATCGTATGACAGTCGCGAGATATATTTTTAAAATTAGACCGAAATTCGCGAATTTGTCGCATAAATGTCCATTCAATGAGACTGCAACGTGAAAGATGTGTTTATATCGTTAGTCTTTGTCGCGAAATAGTCGCGAAAAAGTCGTGAACTAGTCTCCAGTTGTCGCATTCCAGTGAGATCGGAACTGTAGGAACAGGTAGTGCATATTGAAGTTTCGATCTCGGTAGTCTAATAGATAGCGTACATTTATTTGTTTAACAATCAGATTGGGTTCGACACCTGGAAGATACTATCTTGCCTGTCTTGTTGGGGAAAATGTTCATTATGGCATAATAAAGACAAACTGCCGATAGTGTGTAACATTTTTGGTCCTTGCTTTTCGGTAATTAAAACACAAAAAGTCAGCCAAGGTATCTTCATCCAGACCTGTGCAATGTGGAGCGTCTATGAGGGCCCTGATTATATTTATGCTCGTGTCCATGTAATATATATCCCTTATACCCCACTTTTATACAGAAAAACTGGGGTATGCAGGGGTATACCTATTTTTTATCGCACCTGCTTATAGCAGGGTACGATATAGGAGTTCAAATTTCCGTACGTTCGTCCGTCCGTTCGTTCGTTCGTCCGTCCGTCAACATTTACGTCAAAGTTTAGTTTTCTCGACATCAGAGATAGCTGCGAGTCTAAAACCTTGCATAGTAATTGTCCCTGACATACCCTTCAAGCACGCACCTTAACCCGGTGCCCTTGACCTATATTTCACGGTCCACTGACTTTGAAATTTTTTACGTCGAAGTTTTGTCAACATTTACGTCAAAGTTTAGTTTTCTCGACATCAGAGATAGCTGCGAGTCTGAAACCTTGCATAGTAATTGTCCTTGACATACCTTTCAAGCACGCACCTTAACCCAGTGCCCTTGACCTATATTTCACGGTCCACTGACTTTGAAAATTTTTACGTCGAAGTTTGGTTTTCTCGACATCGGAGATAACTGCGAGTCTGAAACCTTGCATAGTAATTGTCCTTGACGCACCTTGACCCGGTGCCCTTGAACTATATTTCACGGTCTATTGACTTTGCCCGATGCAGATGCGATGCTCCGCGGAGTTCTTGTCTTATTTTTTGATCCAAAACATAGATTGCGGGTACTCGTTAGAACTGCCTCGGCGAGGCGGTTCTAACATGTACCCACAGTCTTTGTTTTGAGCAAAAATTAGAAAGTATAAAAAAAGAAAAAATCTACTGAAAATTTCAATTTTTACAACTTAAAAAAGTCTTTGTATATTGCATGGGCATGTTTTCGTAATAATAATGACAAGCAAACCGAGCTAGCTCGGCACTTCTTTTGGCAGAACAATGAGTTGTTTTGAAAAAAAAATGTATTCCTGGTTTTATTTCGGATTTTAAATTTAAACGGGTGACACAGTTGGAAAAAAACGTTGGAAAACGAAAATTCAGAATTATAAATTCTCAAGCAAAGAGAATAACTCTGATCAGCTGCACAATGACCACGGAGCGCACATTCGCCTTCGTTTTCGCATACATGCAAAACGTGTTTCTCGGGATGCGGCACATTTGATGCCATTAAATATCAATGACTTGATCGCCTTCTTTTGTTTCTGCTGTCAGCAATTTGATTTATAAACATTTGATCAAATTGTTTTGATGAAAATTGAATTAAACATAATGTAAAAAGTATTTACTAATCAAATTTGGGTTTGACACGTTCGCACTCAATACCAGAAAAAAGCCTTGCCGTTTGTTGTTTAATATCCCAGTAAAATATGAGTTCATTGGTATTTGGTTATAGACCGATCTGAATTTTTGTGGGGCTTCTACATTTCCACTGTCCCTCATAATAGCGTCGCCCAAAAGCAATTTTGGCTCGGATCTACTCTGGTGGTAAGTCGGTCAGCAGTTCTGCATTGAAGCATCAAGCAGCCCGATGAGCGAGGGCATGACTCTATTGTGGCTTTATAGTAAGTGAGGAGTTCTTTTTTTCCGAGTAGTGAGTTTCGAGTTTAAAAAAGTGGGTTTCGAGTAACAAAAGTGAGTTTCCAGTTAAAAAAGTGAATTTCGAGTTTCTACTTTTTAGTTAAAGAAACTCGCTTTTTTAACTCGAAACTCACTCTCTTACCAATAGTGACACGCATAGTTTTTACATGCGTCACAGGCGGGATAAGTAGTTTTTGTCTAGATGCTGACAACGTGGAATCATAGGTCACCAGCAATTCAGAATGTTCACCTTGATCGCCGTTAAGAGTAATGAAATTGAGGCAAACAGTCCTTGTAAAAACCAATGACCATGGTCCGAACTGACCCTTTGCCAGTGAACCACACTATACTTTTTTCACCTGTCAAATACGGAAGTAAACAAACCCACGTGTTTCCTAGTAAAACAACAAATCCACGTGTTCATGGAAATTCCGAAGAATAACGAAGACTACAGAAAGCTGGAGTACTGGGACGGTAGATACAAAGAAGAAGAAAGTTACGACTGGTTTACAGGATACGAGGCTTTCCGTCATTTGTTGGTCGAAGATGTCAACGTGTCGGACAAGATTTTACACCTAGGTATGATTGAAATCGTTGTTCTTGTACATTTTTCTATGAAACAATTGCACGTGCTTAGAAATTGCATTTAGAAATCTCGGAACTGCTGCAGATTTGTATCTATTCACGTAGAAAATGACATAAAAGACACAATAGTGACAACTGAAAAAAAGTGTCGCCAACATTACTACAGGGGCGTTCATTTGATTACACGTACAGTTACTTGACTACTGTCTGAACACCATATTTCAGAAACTGCATTTTTCGAAATCTCACTTTTTTAAAAGCCCTCAAGAGAAATATGAGCATGTCACCATTTTGCATTCCAAAGGTCTTAAAAAGTGCCACAAAAATTTTGAAAATTGGTTCACAAATAAAAATTTTATGCAAGAAAATATTTTTGAATAGGGCTTTTTCCATTGTAAAATTGCCAGCAAGGGAAGTAACTATTTTCCCGTAAAAAAATCTAAATTGATTTTTTTCCATCTTAAATGCACCAAACCAAAACAAAATTGTTTTGTATGCATAGCGGAGCGCCAAACTCAAAATTATTCCACAGATTTGCTTGATTTTCAGTTTTAAGGTGTTTGGATTAACTCCCTTGCACATGCAAAAAATGCCTATTCAAAATGATTTTTGGGCATAATTATTTTATTAGTAAACTGATTTTCAAACTGTTTGTGGCACTTTTTAGGACTCATGAGTTGCAAAAATAATGGCATGGTCATATTTTTTTGTGGTGTTTCAGAAAAGTGAGATTTCGAAAAATGCAGTTTCTGAAAGATGGTGTTCAGACAGTAGTTCCGAATCTTGACCAGTTCCCAATCACGTGGCCGTATTGTCACGTACTACACATCAATGGTAAAATTTAAAAAAAAACAAATCTTTTGTATGGGTCTGAAGTCCATCTATATATCTTACCCTGCGTGGGGTCAGATTATGAAAATTCATAGATGCATGCTAAAAATAATTCCGTTTTTTGCTCGACGACCTGTCGAGGGAGATATATAATCAGTTACGTACCAGTGTAATTTACCAGTGTAATTTTCTGTTTGTATTGTTGGTTTCAAAATGCATTCGAAATTAATTGACGCCAATTACCAGTTTCAAACCAGCAAACATCACTGGAAATCAAGAAAAGTTTTATTATGCACACGAGCGATTTTACACCAAAAGAAGACAAATTATGGCCAAAGTAACTGAATGGTTCTTTTATTACTTCTTAATCTTTAAATTGGTTAGGGTGGCCAAACTTAAATTTCCTACTTTCACACAATCCAAATCAATTGCAAATTGCTCTGGTCAACCCTGAGGAGAACCAACAATAGGTGGCCAAATCTGCTGATTTCAATTGTGTACCAATCTAACTTGCTTTATAAATCAATCGCCACATGAAAATTGTCAGGGAGATTATTTTTATGTTGGCAAGTTGATAGGGTAATCTCTTCACTACTTCACATTCATCAATGAATTTATATAGATTGTTCGCAACATTAGAAAGAACTTAGGTGTTATTTTGGCCATACTTTGAGTTCCCCGACTGTAAGTGTTTTCTACCGTTCTGTCTAATGCCCTACCTATGACCAAAACTCACACAATATTCACCGAACATAACCCTAACAAACTGGAACAAGTTTCCTATTGTCAGTTTGTATCTGATAGGAGCACATATCTAGGCAAGAATAAACATTTGTTTTCATTTATTTTAGGCTGTGGAAACAGTCGTCTTGCCGAACAGATGTATAACGACGGTTTCAAACACACCATTAACACCGATTTCTCCCCAACAGTGATAGAACGAATGAAAGAGAAGTATCGGACACTACATGAAATGACCTGGGAGGTTATGGACATAACAAATATACCGTATGATTCTGCTTCATGTGACATTATTTTAGAGAAGGGGACACTTGATGCACTGTTGGTACACGAGAAAGATCCCTGGAATATTTCTACAGAAAGTTGGAATCAGATTGATAACATTTTACAGCAGGTTGGTTCATGTAGCCGCTTTCTGATCTCATACGAAGTTGGTTCCCTAAACTTTTCTTTTACCTCGACTCATCGATGAATTTTTGAAGAATCCCGCCATGTCTTCCAAGTCCGTGTCATCTTGGAAAATCTCGGTTTTTCTCCCGAACAAAATACGGGAAACAGTATTCTTTGACTCACGCAAAATTGTGTAGTCGCTTCTACGAGAAATTATACACATTTATCGCTGTTTTCTTTATTTTTCAGGTCTCAAGGTGTTTAAAGCATGGAGGTAAATTCATCTCAATAACATTTGCACAACCTCACTTTAGGCGCAAAATGTACGCATGCTCGAAATACGGATGGAGTGTGGACGTGAAAAGTTTCGGAAATTCGTTTCATTTCTATTATTATGTAATGGTGAAGGGACAAGAACTGAGCAGTAAAGACCTAGAATCAGAGGCGACCAGACTTCTACAAGAGTCAAGAACTGAAACTACAGATACCGTCCAAATGTATTCTGAGCCAGATACGGAGGATTTTGTATTTGATATTCAAGTGTGATTATTTTGAATTCGCTTCAACCAAAGAGGAAAGTTTGATCAGAATTTGCGACATTCAACCGCGCTAGGAATAGTTGGAGGATGATAAAATGGTTGAAATGTGCGAAGAGCTATATAGCACATCTATACCAGAAGTTGATTTCACGACCTGTTTGCATCCATAACTGTGCAGACCTGTCTTGTGTTACAGCGCGGATGGACCGTTGAGCACAAAGACACGAGAGAGATAAAAAGATATTTTCCTAGTAACATAAAACAGTGCCTTCAGTAACAATTATTTTTTCTTCGAAAAAAAAAAACAACAAAAAAAAAAACAAAAAAAAAAAAAACCTTAAATATTGTGGCTATACTATAAACCATCGCAGACTAAAATTTTCCCGCTCGTTGTGAAGCAGAAATTGAGCCGCATCGTGAGAAAACCGGATTTTTGCCTAGGCGAAAACAAAGGCGCAGATCAGCTTCGCGGTAACCGCGAAGCTGATCAGCGCCTTTGTTTTCGCTACACGGATAGTACAATTTCTCTTCTTCTTAAATCCGATATTTCAAGCTTCTAGCTCTTTTCTGAGCTTGTACAGGCCGGTTTGTGTCGGACCTGGTCGGAAACCCCGAAGACCGGTTTTCTTGCGTCGCGGCTCTTTTGGTTTTGATGTTTGACCAGGGATATCGGATTACTAACCTTTCAAGCTGCTTTTGTCAATTTATGAAGACAAGAAGCCTGTCTCCAGGGACGGGGTATTTTTCTTATAATCGAATCTCTCCCTTACCTTAATTAACTAATAGAAAAACATGATATTAATCTTGTAATGAGGCAAACAAAAGTGTACGGTCGCTGATATTTGAACTCAATAAATAATGCATTAAGCCATTATGTGCTTCCCTTAATTCTCAGAAAGCCCGACCCTCGGGATTTGTAAGTAAGAAGCTTAGGAGAATACGAAAATAAATGTAACGTATTTCATCTATTTACGGGGTAATTCTCTTTGATAAACGAGTGACGAATTAAGTCTAGTAATAAAATCAGACTAAGGCGGACATACAGTCGTTTTCACGTGATTATATATTTTTCTCGTAACTTTGTATGGTAAACCAAAGGGTCTTACAAAAGTTAATTATATCAAGAAAAAAGAAAATTAGTCTTTATATGGTAAAATGCGTGCAGTCGGATAAATTGTTGCTTAATGCTCAATTTCAGCAGCCATGTAGACACTACAACACACGGATAGAAGCATACTACCTTCTACATCATGCAAACATGTCCATGATTTGAATACCCCATTATACCCCATTTCATATGGTAAAGCATACCTATTTTTCTTATTTTTGATCCAAAACATAGATTGTGGGTACTCGTTAGAACCGCCTCGGTGAGGTGGTTCTAATGTGTATCCACGATCTATGTTTTGAAAAAAAAATATTTAAATGATAAAATATATTTTTTTTTTCTGACGAAATTTTTAATTTTTGCTTTTGAAACAAATCTCTATATTCTGCATGGGCAAGTTTTCGTAATGAGACACGTAATTTAACATCACGCCGGTTATCCGGAGACAGCCCACGCGACTGAGTACAACGAATGCAGATTAAACCGATTAGCGACAGTGGGGAGTATTCAACAAAGGATCATTCTGATCCGTGGCAAGTAATGTTTTTTCTAGACAGATATTCACACAGAAATTTCACCTACAGATAATTTGCACCTTACAGCCTTGTATTACTTTCTCAATTGCGTAGGGGGACTCTTGATAAGCGCTGTGACACATGCGCTGAACAAACCGAACGCCATCACTACCCAGCGTTTTGTTTGCTCACATCTATGGGCCACAAATTGTGACGATACGAGAAAACCTTCCGACCAAATTTCGACACAAGCCAATCACAAGCCAATCTCTACTGCCACAGTAGACAGCTAGACGTTTGAAAATTTGGATTTAGTTAGAAAAAAATAGATTACATTATTCATGCAGCGAAAAAATATGAGCTGATCAGCCTTTGTGTAGCAAAGTATTACCGTGCAGCAAGAGTGCCATATAGTTTTGTGGCGAGGTTTGCGTGGCAATAGCATCGTTTATACACATGCCATAATTTAGCAAACAAATGTGTTATGTACAGTCATGTCGTAGTTTAGCAAAGAAAAGTGTTATATACAGTCATGTCGTAGTTTAGCAAACAAATGTGTTATGTACAGTCATGTCGTAGTTTAGCAAACAAAGGTGTTATGTACAGTCATGTCGTAGTTTAGCAAACAAAAGTGTTTTGTACAGTCATGTCGTAGTTTAGCAAACAAAAGTGTTATGTACAGTCATGTCGTAGTTTAGCAAACAAAAGTGTTATGTACAGTCATGTCGTAGTTTAGCAAACAAAGGTGTTATGTACAGTCATGTCGTAGTTTAGCAAACAAAAGTGTTATGTACAGTCATGTCGTAGTTTAGCAAAGAAAAGTGTTATGTACAGTCATGTCGTAGGTTAGCAAACAAAGGTGTTATGTACAGTCATGTCGTAGTTTAGCAAACAAAAGTGTTTTGTACAGTCATGTCGTAGTTTAGCAAACAAAAGTGTTATGTACAGTCATGTCGTAGTTTAGCAAACAAAAGTGTTATGTACAGTCATGTCGTAGTTTAGCAAACAAAAGTGTTATGTACAGTCATGTCGTAGTTTAGCAAACAAAAGTGTTTTGTACAGCCATGTCGTAGTTTAGCAAAGAAAAGTGTTATGTACAGTCATGTCGTAGTTTAGCAAACAAAAGTGTTATGTACAGTCATGTCGTAGTTTAGCAAACAAAAGTGTTATGTACAGTCATGTCGTAGTTTAGCAAACAAAAGTGGTAAGAACAGTCATGTCGTAGTTTAGCAAACGTACAGTCATGTCGTAGTTTAGCAAACAAAAGTGTTATGTCCAGTCTTTCGGATGAGACTTTAAACATAGGTCCCGTCTCAGGACTGGGACCAAATACTTTGAAAAGTATTCAAATACATTATAGTTACTTTCAATAATGAATGATTACAATTAAATGACAATTACAGGATCTGTTGAAATGTAATGATTACAATTGCATTTTTTAAAGTAATGATTACAATTACAGGACCTGTAGAAATGTAATGATTACAATTACAATTTTTAAAAAAGCAATTATTACAATTACTTTATCAAATGAAAGGAAGGATGTTGATGACACCAACTTATGTGTATCCTATAAGCTCACCCAATGAACCTGCCCTCCTGAATATCCATGATGCACAATTAAAGCTAAATTTCATTTAGCTTTAATATTTCCAGTATAGCCAAGAGTGATTTCAAAATCGCCATATACTGGATCTGCCATTTCACAATGTACAAAATAAGTGTTTTTATAGAAATTCCACAACTCGCAATTTCACGAAAATTGCCACCTTTGTCAAAATCTTGGCATAGTTCAATTTCATATACTCAAAACAAAACAGAAGATTACCATTGTTTTAACATGAGCTGCCTATTTTAATCACTAATAAAAGATTTTCACACGTTTGAGATGAAAGGCAAGGCACAGCAAAATGACAGTTGTAGTTGTAAAATCTTGCTTATTTGCGCTCTTGATTCTTGAACACTCATATGCTACAATCTAGCTTCAGACGGAAAGAAAAAAAGAAGAAAAAAAGTCAGTAGAACATTTTTTTATGTCAAGGCCTAGATCAATGTCAAAATTCTGTAATCCCTACCCCAGGAAATAAAGGGGGAAATATATTGGAGCTGTCAATATTTACTTTTACGTTTTAAAAAAGATCGATAAGATCTTCATATGAGCCTTCACGTGAAAAAAACAACAATTGAGTTTACAACCTGGTCCCGAGGTTATAAAACTTTTTTCATGCTCAACTCAGCTGAGACGAAAATTTATCCTGCTCATAAATGTTAAAATGCCAACAATTGTTGGCATTTTAACATTTATGAGCAGGATAAATTACTAGTTTTTAAGTTTTGAACCTGAATTTTCCACCAATTTTGACTATTTCAACATTTATGAGCAGTTGAAATTTCATGCTCAGCTGAGCTGAGCTTGAAAAAAGTTTTATAACCTCGGGGCCAGGCCCTAGTTCTAGTGATGGCTAAATTTTGTATGGAAGAGGTGAAATGTATTTAAAACGTATTTGATAGTAATTGTAATTACAACCGAAATAATAACAGTAATTGTACTTATTACATTACATGTGTACATTACATGTATTTGAGCAAAATCATGATTACAATCACTTATGATTACTCTGAAAAATTGTATTTAATTGCAGTAAATTACAATTACGTATTACAATTACCCCAGCCCTGTGACTCGTCTCCATATGACCTTAGCTGTCGGCATGGTTGAGTTGGATGTTAAACACAAGCACAAACACAATATATTTTGTTTTAAACTTTCACAAACCTGTTACACCAGTAGTTCATAGGCATATATGGTTATATGAACGTGGAGATTACGAATCTTTTTCTCAAGATATCTTAGAAACAAATTGGGATGCGTTAAAACATAACGACATTGACATATATGCAAGAAATGTAACGGACCAAATTTCAACATTAGCAAAAAAGCATATTCCAAACAAATCAATAAAAATACGTCAATCTGATCCCTCTTGGCTAACCAGTGAAATAAAGCAGATGATAAGGAAACGTAAACGGCTATATTTAAAATTCAAAAAATCGCAAAAACCATCTGATTTCGAAAATTATAAACACATAAGGAATAAGACCATCGCTGAAATTCGCAAATCAAAAAAATCAGAAGTCGATAAACTGGCGGCGAAACTCTCCAACAATGACATTGGCCCAAAAGACTGGTGGAAAACCCTTAAACACTTTATTAAACCTGAACAATCGACGTCTATTCCTCCGCTCTTAAACGACGACACCATACTCACAGATGAAACTGAAAAGGCCTCTCTACTGAATGACTTCTTCGTCGGACAGACTATCCTAGACGAAAGTCGAGCATCACTTCCTTCAGATCTCCCTATTCCTGATAACAATCTAAATACTATCTCTACCTCACCATTCGAGGTCGAATCAATCTTAAAATCTCTACCCTTAGGAAAAGCAACAGGTCCAGATGCTATTAATAATCGTATCTTGCGAGAATTGGCGACACCCTTATCCTCTCCTCTTAGTGATCTTTTTAACTTCTCTTTAATCAATGGTAAGGTACCATTGATGTGGAAGGAAGCGAACGTTACTCCAATATTTAAAAAAGATGATCCTTCAATTGCTTCTAACTATAGACCCATCTCACTCCTTAGTGCAGTGGCTAAAGTCTTAGAAAAAATCGTACATAAGCACCTATTCAACTTTGTTCGCGATCACGACCTACTTTCAGCCTTACAATCGGGATTTATACCCGGCGACTCCACAGTCAATCAGCTAATAGATATTTATAACACTTTCTGTAAGTCTCTTGACGAAGGCAAAGAAGTTCGAGCAGTGTTTTGCGACATTAGCAAAGCGTTTGACAGAGTTTGGCATAAAGGTCTTCTCTACAAACTCCAATCTGTTGGTATTTCTGATTCTCTTTTACTCTGGTTCAGAAACTACCTAGCTGAACGTAAACAAAGAGTTGTGTTACCAGGTGGAGCTTCTTCTTGGAAATATATTAAAGCCGGTGTGCCACAGGGTTCTATCTTAGGACCTCTCCTCTTTCTGATCTATATTAATGATATCGTTGATGAAATACATTCTTGCATAAGATTGTTTGCAGACGATACAAGCCTATATATTATTGTTGATAATCCTTTACAAGCAGCTGCTACACTTAACGAAGATCTAGAAAAATTACACTCTTGGGCATCCAAATGGCTGGTAACTTTTAATCCTTCTAAATCTGAGGCTATTACATTCACACGCAAGCGCATCAGACCTCTTCATCCTCCTCTATACATGAACCATCAAGCCATTAATGAGGTATCTTCACATAAACATTTAGGACTTATTCTCTCAAATGATTGCAACTGGCATGAACACATTGAATATATAAAAACTAAAGCTTGGTTTCGTATAAATATCATGCGTAGGTTAAAATTTAAACTTGACAGGAAATCTCTCGAAATAATATACATGTCATTTATTCGACCTCTTCTTGAATATGCCAGTGTTGTCTGGGACAATTGCGCTGAGTATGAGTCCGAAGAACTTGAAAAAATACAAAATGAGGCTGCCCGTATCGTCACGGGAGCCACTAAACTCGTTTCTCTTGAAGCACTCTACATTGATACAGGCTGGGAAAGCCTCGAGACTAGGAGGGAAAAACACAAACTTATTCAATTCTATAAAATGAATAACGAATTAACTCCAGAATACTTGTCCTCACTTGTTCCGCCTACCGTAGGTAGTGCAGTAAGATATCCTCTACGAAATGAATCCAATCTTCAAACTATTCCTGCAAAATCAAAACAATACTATGAATCTTTCCTTCCATCAACTACGCGACTCTTCAACGCTCTATCAGATGACATAAAAAACTCCCCATCTCTCACAGCTTTCAAAACTAGACTCAATCGAAACACGATTAAACCCCCTGCTTACTTCTACACTGGCTCTAGATTAGGGCAAATATATCACGCCCGTTTACGGCTCAAATGCAGTTCCTTGCGCCAACACCTCTTTCTTAAAAAAGTCATAGCTGATCCCTTGTGCGAGTGCGGAGCTGTAGAAAACAATCAGCATTTCTTTTTCCATTGCCATCGCTATCGAAATTTACGTCAAGAACTATTTAACAAGATGTCAGCATTCTGCCAACCAACTATAGAAGTTATTTTGTATGGAAACACAGATATGTCATTTGATGACAACAAAGAAATCTTTCTTGCTGTTCAAGATTACATTTTGAAAACTAACAGATTTTGAACTCGATACATTTACAATATCCTTCAGAGTTGATCTGATAGATAACATGTTTAATGCATTATATGTTAGTCTCTATTCTCTTTTATTCAGAGTAATTTATTTAAATATGACCGAGTTTACTAAAAGTGCAAAATGGTTTAAGGCTTCAACCAGCATGGACCTGAACCTGGAAAATTAGCTTGCTTAAGAATCCCTTTTCTCCATTCCCCGTGGAGTTTCACATTTGATCAACAATTTTATTTTAAATCTCTGAACGACAACGTTTTTACAAGAAACTGTCAAACATTTTTTTTCTATAATTGACAATTATGACAATCATAAAAAACAGCGTACATAAACTCATAGCACACTTTGGGATACAGATTAAAATAAGTCTTCAGACTTCTTTCTGGATCCCATTTGTATAATGCTTGTATTGTATACCATCTGTACTGTATTATTGTTATATATATGTGTGTATTGTACAAATGAAATAAAGTTTAAACCAAACACAAGCACAGCCATTACGAAAACTTGCCCATGCAATATACAGAGATTTTTTAAGTTGTAAAAAATGAAAATTTTCAATAGACAATTTTTGATATTTTTCTTATTTTTGCTCAAAACATAGATTGTGGGTACACGTTAGAACCGCCTCACCGAGGCGGTTCTAACGAGTACCCACAATCTATGTCTTGGAGCAAAAATAAGAAAAATAGGTATACCCCTGCATACCCCAGTTTTGCTATGTAAAAGGGGGGTTTAAGGGGGTTATACATTTCACGGACATGTTTACATGATGCATGTACTTTCTGCATTGATGCGATCGATCATGGATATGGTAATATTTCGGAATGTGCCACATGTATTCTCACAGACAACACTAAATTCAATTATATTCTGATATAATAACGTCTAATCCAGCTAGAAAATTTAATAAAATACATTCATAAATAACAAATAAGCAGCCGGCCGCCGGTTTCAAAACAGACATTCGATTAGATATACAAAATTAGGTGTATTAACTTCAATTATAGATAACTGTGTTTTAGGGATACCTTAATTATAGTTATTGAAGATGACAAGCCATTTGTTATTTAATGTATTTTATAGAATTATGCCATAAAAGGGGACAAAGCAGAAAGGCTGTCTGTTTCAGTAGCTTTCACAAATGTTTACTGCGGTGGTCGTATCATGTTTTTTTTTTTTTTTTTTTTTTTTTTTTTTTTTTTTTTTTTTTTCAGAAAGTTGGTCAGAATACAGCGTCATTTTTTCTTGTATGGTGAATAAGATTTAAAGCTTTGGAAACCGTAAATACCATAAATGCAATGTTAAAAAGCAGCGACTTCTATACTTAATATCATCTAAAAAAACAAACAGTTTGATGCAAGGTTTGCTAAAATCGGCTAGGGAATGATTTAGATATACATGTACATTTAAATATTTAGACGAGGATGCTTTTTGGTTACCACTTTGAATATTTAATTAGAAAACTTTTTCATCAAAAGCGCTGGGTTAAAGCTAAATTTTAAAATCATTTGGTAAAGTATGACAAAATGGGCAGAAACTGTAACAAAACTGAGTATGCATATCTTATAAGGGATTTATGACGTCATAAAGCCTAGTAATGAATATCCAATATGACCGCCTCATATAAGAATATTCAAACCTATTTATTCTTATAAACTTATTTATTTTTATCCGATTAAAGTTAAAAATAGTACCATATTTTTCAGATAAGCAAGTACTTTCAGTTAAAAATGCATTTAAAATATTGCATTTTCCTTAAGGCTTAGAAAGCTGAAAGGAGACCGGCATTGGATTGCAAAATTTGCAAATATCGAAATCATGTCGTTAATTATCACTAAATACGAAAATTCAAAGTCCCACATTTTGTCTACTAAATCCTTTGCTAGAAGTCGGGTTTAATACAGTTTATATGAAGATACATCGTAATGACTTAAACCGATTTCCCCACTTCATGGAGACAGACTTATTTTAGGAAATTTCAACCAGATGTCAGATTTCTACCATTTGAAATTCTTGTAACTGATGCCCGACTGAAGCGCTGAGACAATGGTCTTTTTTCATCTGCTGAAAATCAGAAGTGAAGAAAAGCCTCAGTTTTTGTTTCCTATCATCATCACCAGTCGAAGTCTTAGATCAAGATAGAATCTCTCCATATGTGTCACAGCTCCGCCTGTTGTCTCTAAGGACCGCCCACTTTTCCTTATAAGGCGCGATTCCACTACACATCTGATCTGTCCTCTCCGTTATAATTAGCATCAAGAACTGTCACTCCTAATTAGCATTTCTGGAACGACCTTTTCCTTTATTTGCCTCAATAATACGACATTATGTGCTAAAGACCGAATTACGGCAAGAATCAACCATAGAGCGCGCGATGCATTATGGCTGCAAATTATGATAAAGCACTTTGTTTCATTTGTCGATAAAGGCGATAGCAGGGCTGAGATGGCTTTTAAATTGCCCGGAAAATCAAATTATCAATCACAATATCGCTTTTATTCCGAAGTGGTTGCTTAACAAATTATTCGATAGAACTCGCTTCACGCAGACGACAGTGATGTTCGACGCACGTGACAAATACGCGACTGCGGCTGCGGAAGTTGGATGTTGATTTCTTGAGGTGAGTGTTGACTTTCTTTTATTTGTTTTGTATTTGGTGGCTAGCTTTAACTTAAATTAATAATTTAACTTTTATAAATAAAGTGTATTTTAGGAAAATGTTAGAAAAAAAAGAAAGAAAAAGCATTTATTAAAACACTGTTTCTGTTCTAAAGGAGTAGGACAACGTATTGCTGCAAATGTGCGATTTCCTTTTTTATATCTTTAAGAAAAAATTCTAATCTTGTTTTGGTGAGTAAAAATAAACTTCTGACATTTTTTCAATGCTTCGGTTGCTTAGAAATAGAAAGTGCAGAAATTTATACATTTTATTTTTTTTTTAAATCAACGTCCCACTTTTCTCTCATGGTAATTTGAAAATTTCTTGATCATATTTTGGCGTCTGCTACGAATGATTACTTGTGTCGACGGGTATTCTCGTTTTCTTATGTTAAGGTTACATATGATTTGTTGATAATAGACACAAAGGTTTATATGCTCCATGAAAGTAATGAAACGACACACGGAGCTGATTGCTATTTGCGATTTTCAGAATATTTTTGTCCTGCGCCAGCAGCCGCTTTATAAACTTGCTCGTAAAAGCTACGTTAATCGGTCTTTGACACTTCTCGTATAGTTCAAACAAACTGCTAAAATAGAGTGCCTTCCACAATCTCCAGAAAATGCTTATCGGAAGTCAAAATATACACATTATTAAATTATTTCTGAAACTATGTATAGCTTATAGCCGCCTGTGTACACCCGCATTTCAGAAACGCAAAGAGAGTCGAGCTTATTAAGTTTGTTTCTGCTTCCTTTAACTCTTTAAACAGTCTAATTGAATTTTGCTGAAATTTGATTAAAGTGATGAAATGCTTACTTAGATATACAGTATTATACACGATGCAGTTTTCACTATCATTCTCGCTCCTAGACGCTACAATATAGATTCTAAGATCAAGACATTGTTTTTGTCAGACATTTTCGTCTATGTGAAGTTCAAAAACCATATCCAAATGGAGTGCATGTAAATGCTCTAGATATATTTGGGCAGAGGTATTACAAGTTTTCCTTCCAAACTGAACATATTTTATTGTGGCAGCTATTGCACGAGGAGTTTAAGGTGTGCCACTCTGGTGTCTTCCAGAAGAAGAAAAAATAAATCAACACGTTAAAGCAAATCGGGTCCGGCATTTTCATGTGTATCTACTTTCCAGCTTTATTCTAGTACTATATATCCGATGTCATGGTGTTTTTTTTTTCAGATCACCCAGTAGTGGACCCTACATTTGTTTTCAAGAAGTGGGCTGCGTTTAACAAGAATCGTGTACAATATCGCAGAGTCTGGTCTACCAAACTGTGCGTGACATCGTGTTTCACAACAAGGCCAAAGGATACAGTTTAACCATGTTCTGTTTCCATTGCCCACCGAGTCTTCATCCAGCGTCCCGGCCCCTGGGGATGGACCTGCCTTTCCAGGCGCATCCGTCATGTAAGTTCCTTTATAGTTTGTGATTTGTATTTTCTACATTCAGTTTTCATAGTCTTTTTTATTTCCCATTATGTAATATAGCTTTTCGAGTTGGGGCATTGTATAAGAATGTGAATCTCGGATGTTCGCACATTGCTCTTTCCTTAACAATCCTCAGCTTTGTGTCGAATGAAATTCGGAAATTCGATTTTTTTTTCTATTCTTTTGATAAACGTTGCCATTTTGAAGTAGAGAAGAAACATAGATTAAGCGCGATTCTCATTCCTTTGGTATATTTTAACCATTTCGGAATGTAATTTGAACTACCGGGTCATACGACATCCAAAATAAGACTTTAAATTCAATACGTCAGGATCATGTTTAATATTTCACGATACTTAAGAAAATCGTTGGTCGTTCTGGCCGGTAGTTGGAAACAGATTCAAATGGTCCATCAAGTACATTTTTGGTTTTACGGTTATTCTGTGGAAAAGGTATACTTGATTTTAGAATGTGCAAGTATAAAAGTTTTATTTTATGTAAATCTGAGAATACGTCTTTAACAGAATGATTAAATTAAATTTCAACACGATGCCGTTTGGTTTATATACTGCTCCCACGACCTTCCAGTGCTTAATGGAGAAATAAAGGAGAGATTTAAACCTCCGTTATTGCTGAAACACCTTCGAGAACTTAGAATTTGTGGGTTCTTGAAAACATTTTATAATTATCATTTTTTTAAACTGGCGCAAATTATCTGTATATGTATGCAAATGTCTGTACCCGAAACGATTTGTGATATACAAAACATATTTAAATGTAAGAGCTCAACATCAAAATGTTAAAAGTGTAGTCTTTTGAAGTGTGCGTGGTTCTAAATGATTATAGGGCATCCAAAATTGTCTTTCTGTTATGACATCCAAATTACTCTGTCTGTTCGGGCATCCAAATTTGTTTGTTTTTTATACATTATTACTGTGGCTACACTGTAGTTTTCAGAACTAGATAATGTAAGAACTGAAAAGTTGTAGATAAATGTGTTGGATGAATATCTCAATCAAAGAGGCAAAACTATGTGGCAACCAGAACAGATAAAGGAAGTACGACAACAAACATGTAGAATGTGTTATAACGACTCAACTATCTCTGTTTGTGGACAAAAGCTGAAACAGTTCGATAAATTTACCTACCCACTTTCTAGAACAGTGCACATTGATGACGAGGTCACTTCCAAAAGCTATGAATACCAGTGTTGCATTAAGAAGATTTCGTTGACATGTCTGTGAATTAAATAGAACAAAGCTTGACAGGAAAATTAAGTCTACAAGGCCTTGGTACTGTCAACCATCTTAGATGCATGCGCGACCTGGATGGTATACCAGCGGTATTCCAAGATACGAAACCATTTTACTTGAGTTGAAAACTTGGCTATTTAACTAAGTGGCAATCCTATAAAAGAAGACAATGTTTTAAGCTAAGCTGGACTGGTTATCCATAAGAATACATGATGTGTCACTAACTTCAAAGAAAGTCCTTGGGATTTACAGGAAGGGAAGCGCTCTCAGGGCGGCCAGATGAAACTCTACTTCAAAAATATGCAATCAAAACTTTTAGTATCCTAACAGTGAAAATTCGAATAAATTAATATAGAAGAAAGCGCAATAAGAAGAAGAGAGAATATATGCAATTGATAGAGCCGCAAAGCCAAATTGGAGGATCATTGGTGGATATTCATATAAGTGATTGTGTTGATGTCAGCCTATATTTTCGCAGTAGTCTTTAACTTTGGCTTATTGTGTGTGTTTTATCAGAATATTAAATGCACATATTTCCATAATTTTAGTATACCGATGAACGAAAGCCTCAAGTTTTGGTTTTCCATTTCTTCGTTGGATTTTTTCAGGGGTAGTAAGGGTTGCCTATCCAATGGGAAATGGCTATGTATTGAATCGAATGAATATTTTTTGGTAAACTCCAACTTAATTTGATCTCGTGAGTGTGTTTAAGCGTTAGAACTTGGGTGTTTTCTGCTCACGCGATGAAATATGTTTGGCATTTACCAAACAAAGATGGAGAGAAATATCTTTTCACTGTTCCTGTGCTAGGTATTTAAGCCCCATGTAACAGAATTACCGCCTTCTTCTTGCGTCTCACGGTAGTTAACTTTAACCAAATTATCTGTAAGATTTCCCATGCCAGCTTGACGTTGTACCAGGCTTAAAACAATAACGAATCTATGGTGGGTTTAAAAGTCAAAATCTCTACACCATAATTGAGTTTCCGAACTAAATTTGAAAGCGCGATTCGCTTTAATCAACTTAATAGAACTAACTAACAAAATTAACGGAATTACTTTTCACTGTTCGTTAGTGTCTGAACATAGAATGACTTTGGAGCTCGACAATGATTTTTAACAAAGGATGCATCTTGATAGAAGATAGACGTTTGTATTTCTCATTTTTCATAGCGGGTTTCTTGGTATTTTTTCGATGAATGTGAAGTAGGTTTTAACCCCGTTTATGCATTTGTCTGATTTAAACAACCCTTGTATAAATTTTTGAAATTGCAGTATATTTATCTGGCTATCGTCGCCAGTTTATAAAGGGTCACTGGTGAGGGCTCAGTACCCGAAATTGCGCAATATGGTCCATACTACCTCCCTTTGAACGTTTTTACTGCTTCCAAAGGATTAATTTTTTATATTTTATTTCTAATAATTTTATAAATTCCAATGAGAGGTGATTCTGCTGTGGTTTATCTTTATATTGTTTGTTTATTCTATTCGCATGCCTTTTTTATTCCCATCTTTGTTTATGGTTGATGCTAGACGATGACTACCTTGCCCTCCATGCGAGTTATTAAAATTTATGTGGTGTCTTGTGTCGACATTTCTTTTCCGTCTCGTGTGTTTTTGGATTTTATATTCTGGTCTTTCTTTTCTCTCTCCTTGTGTTACTCTATTTTTAATAGCTGGTGGTTGCAGGTAGAAAAGTTAAAATAATGACAACTACTGTTGGTGCCTTGTTTCTGGCTTTGTATTCAACGCTATTTCACGCCTCCTTTTGTGATCTGATCGGGGATACACGTTAGCATGTTCCGTTATTTGGGCTAAAATGTTGTATATACCATACAATTCTTTCCCGAACATTGCCATACTTGCAGCTTTTAGTAATTGCACCCTATGCATTATATCGTATGGTGTTTAACTCAATGTTATGATACGAATTTGCCTGGCAGGGAAACAAAGAATGTCCCTAGGCGTTGTCTCAGAAAACCAACATTCTGCATATGCGAAAACAAAGCCGCAGATCAGCTGTGTAGTAACTGCACAGCTGATCGGCGCCTTTGTTTTCGCTACAAAGATAGTACAATATCTCTTCTTCTTAAATCCAAAATTTCAAGCTTCTAGCCTTTTCCTGTGACTGTACAGGCCGGTTTGTGCCAGACCTGGTCGGAAACCCAGGCTGTTGGTTTTCTCATGCGATGGCTCGTGAATGTGCCTAGGCGTTGTTTCTTTCAAAACTGTTTTACACATAAAGTCACAATGAAATAAGAGTAATTGTATTTAAGTAATTAAACAGCTCGATTGATTGGTTTATAATTCAATCAACAGCTAAATTAACACCTAGAAAATCCTGTTCCCTGGAAGGTTTTGGTTTCTGGAATGATTTAATGGCGCTGAGCTGTTTGGAACTTTTTGTTCATGAAAAAACCAACAATTTGGGGTTCCGACCAGGTCCGACAAAAACCAGCATGTACAATCACAGAAGCAGGCTAGCAGCTTGAAATTTCGGATTCAAGAAGAAGATCCGTGTAGCGGGTACAAATGCGTTATCAGCTTCGCGGTAACCGCGAAACTGATCTGCGTCTTTGTTTTCGCCCAAGCATTTGTTGGTTTTCTATAGCAGTGGCTCAATTATTTGTTCATTGTTTCCTGGAAAATATAAAACCAGTTAGATGAAAGCTACCTACAAGTTACTTGTATGCTTAGAAGTGAAAAATTTTCTTTGTTTTGTAAAGGCTGCCGAAATTAAAATTTCAGTTTTGCAGCCATATGGGACGCTATTCTCGCTTGCACTGCTTATTCTTCAACCATTTCGAACATTTTGGCTTCAGAAAATATTTTGAAGACTTATAAATAAAGAGGGCATGCATTATATGTATTGCCATAATTCACGATCATTCTACTACGATCACCGCAGTTTGGCATTAAATGGAACCTTGTCTGCTGATTAACTGTATTATAAATGGGGAAGGGACATTGCCATTAAAGTATGATTAGGCTCATTTAGAAGGTCAATATTTAATTATGAATATAATTGATAACACACAAGATGAGGCCCAAGAGGAAATATTAACACTTAAGTTGTGCCCACAGGAAGGTTCAAACACTAATGTTGATTGTTAGTTAATGTCAGGAACCAACTGGGACTCGCGCGTGTTGTACTAATATGGAAGCTTAAAATGTCATTAATGCAACAAATTGCTGCAAATATGATTAAATAATAAAACATAAGTATCATTTAATATGAGCATGTGCGTGAGAAAACCAACAATTTGGGTTCCGACCAGGTCCGACACTGTACATTCGCAGAAGATGGTTAGAGGCTGGAAATTTTGGATTTAGTAGAGGAAGTGTACTACAAATCCGTGTAGCGAAAACAAAGGCGCTGATCAGGTTCGTAGTTGCTGCGAAGCTGATCTGCGCCTTTGTTTTCGCATATGCCGATTGTTGGTTTTCTGATGCGGCGGTTCATTAAATAATAAAACATAAGTATTATTGAATATAATAATCGCTCAGGCAGGCTTTTTACTTTACTTTGAAGACACTGGGCATGAAGGTGTGGACATACGCACGCCAGTGTTACTAAATTTGCAATTTGCAAAGCCGCATGATGTGGTATATTGTGAACCACAGGATAGACTCTATATGTACTTTCTCTTCAAACTGAGAATGGTGTGGGCTTCAATAACAATACTAAACTTGGTTCTATTTACAAAATGTTTATAGGTAGTGATTTTTTCCATAATCATTTACATACCCCAATGTGATAAACGGGACAGCCATCCGCTTAATTTCGCAGATATCAAAAGTTTTATTGCATGGTATGTTTAAACGATCACCATGATTAATCAAGTTGCTTCGAAATATTTTGTGAGCCATGATAAAAATGGACAATATAGTTGTATAAAACAATCGACAAGTTCTGACTTCAAAGTCCTGTCACGTGATAAGATGTCCAGTTTTACTTATGAAATACACGTGATTATGGCAAGCCAAATGCACATTAATTCTTTAAACCTAGGTTTGAACTTCAAACCCGGGTTTGAAAAGTTTTAACCCGGGTTTAAAACTCAAAGTGCACATTTATTCTTCAAACCGAGGTTTCAACTATCAAACCCGGGTTTTAACTAGCCAAGTGCACATATATTCATTAAACCTATGTTTGAACTTCAAGCCCGGCTTTTAAAAGTTTAAACCCGGGTTTAAAACTCAAAGTGCACATTTATTCTTCAAACCGGGATTTTAAATTTCAAACCGAGGTTTCAACTAACCAAGCGCACATTTATTCTTTAAACCTAGGTTTGAAAACTTCAAACCCGGGTTTGAAAAGTTTAAACCCGGGTTTAAAACTCAAAGTGCACAATTATTCTTCAAACCGGGGTTTCAACTTTCGAAGAATAAATGTGCACTTTGAGTTTTAAAACCAGGGTTTAAATTTTTCAAACCCGGGTTTCAAATTTCCAAACCCATGTTTGAAGTTCAAACCTAGGTTTAAAGAATAAATGTGCAGTTGTCTAGTTGAAAGCCTAGTTTGAAAGTTGAAACCCTGGTTTGAAGAATTAATGTGCACTTTGCGGCGTCACATCTGGGGCTATTCTGTTTGCCTATGTCCCATAAAAGGGACGCCAGGCTTAAATGAGTTAATACAATATATAGAAATATGAAATAGTATATGAAATAATTATGAAAAAAATCGCTACCTATAAAAATTTTGTGAAGCACCTGTAGAGTATGTTAAATGTAGGGCAGTAAAATGAGAAAGACAATTCACGGATTATACAAAAATCAAGGCTGGTTTTTAAATGTGGAGACAAATTTTTCTACATGTGTTATTTTTCAGTAATAGTTATTATACGGGTTCTTGAATGCTTTGCCTTAACGATTCCCCTGCTGTTAAGCTTTGGTGATTATTATTAGGAAACGTATATTCAATTTTCTAAGGCGAGACATATCCCTGCCTTGAAAGGTTTATATCTATTTCCCAAAATTATTATAACTAAAACCTTATTTAAATGACATTTGCCTATTACATTGGTTTGCTCTCCTTATTTAAAAAATACATGAAAAATGCTTTATGATAAATAATATAAAGTCGGCTTGGGAATGTACATGGATAAAAGTTTTATTATACATGTATTTAGATCTGAGAGTATGTATAAAACTAAAATATATAAAACGTTTATTTCAACATTATGCCGTTTGGCTTATTTAATGCTATCGCGACATTCAAATGCTAAATGGAGAGATACATAGGAGATTTAAATCTGCCTCACTTTTCTTGACGACATAATTTTATTCATCAACGTTCGGCTTGTGCGGCTGGTGGCTATTTTCATGCGGCTTGCGTATCATAATTTATTGTCGAAAGCATGTAATTGTGAATAATTCTTTCTTAATATACTCCGATCAATCATTGTGCGAAGCCTGCGGTACTCATTTGAGGGTGGGATTAATATAGAGAAGCCCAGGGATGTACATGTATAGTAGCTTTCAGCGCCGGGCTTATTGGGGTGGGTCTTTTAAATAATTGTCACGGTTCAGTATCGACACCCTTGATATCCTTTCGGTTTCTTATCATTGTTTCAAAGCTCTGTCGATACAAGTATATTTCATTGTGGCCTAATTTTGTTGTTCAGTACATTTTGCTCATACTTTCTAGCTTGAGCGTTATTATGAATTTGATGTTTCTTTGACCCCAAAACATGTATAGATCATCGGGACCAACATGTTTAGGTATTGGTTCTTTAATTTGACATTGTACCGTTTAGTCAAGGCCAAATTTTAAGAATCCTTAAATTTGTACAGCATTTTTAGCCGTACAATTTTTCGCTGCCACTACAGCGATTCTGTACGTGTTGCATTACGAAACATTGCCCGTGCAATATACAGAGCTTTTTTCAGAAGAAAAAAAATGAAAATTCATTCGAAAAAATTTGATT
Organism: Rugalucina vietnamica; assembly: GCA_964017185.1. Lineage (NCBI taxonomy): Eukaryota > Metazoa > Mollusca > Bivalvia > Lucinida > Lucinidae > Rugalucina > Rugalucina vietnamica. The sequence continues at coordinate 67,062,871 of OZ024871.1, forward strand.
GTTTTAATATTTTCGCCTCAAAACATACATCGTGGGTACACGTTAGAACCGCCTCACCGAGTACCCACATTGCATGTTTTGGATCAAAAATAAGAAAAATAGGTATACCCCTGCGCACCCCAGTTTTGCTATATAAAAGTGGGGTTCAAGGGGGTATACATTACACGGACATGTTTTCTTGATGTATGTAATGGCGCTTGTTTACCTTTGATGGTCTATGTGCTTTTAAGTTTCTTGTTATTAATGGGAATTATTTATGTGTTAACCCATTAACTGATCTATATGTTACGGGGTGTTGGTACCGAAGAAACTTGCGAGCCACTCCTTGCGTAAAAGCAGCCAGTTATTTCTTTCTATAACATTTCCTGCCTGAACACGGAAGCAATGCTTATCAATCAATATATGTCCTCCATCGTTTTTGTCACATAATGTCATGCGCGTTAGTCGAAGACCCGGGAAGTTGACCATTTCCGTTACCAGTTGAGTCAAGTTAACGGTCATTTCTATCCTTCTGGCACTACAAAAGACTCGACCAGCCTTCACAAATACCAAGTCTTATCCAATTCTTCACCCGTCGCAGGTATCACTTGGCTCTTTTGTCACTACGGAGCCCAATTCTGTTAATATTCGAGTGCCGTATCGGATCATCAAAATTATTGAAATTGTCCAGAATGATAACCCGAATTAGCAGCAGTTAAATTGTATTATAGTCGCACATAATTTGATTCTCATGCAAAATATGAAAATGTGCTTCATCTTTGATACAATCCAGATCACCGCTTGTAGGAAAATAGCTACTGGTGTTGTTAGAAAACAAATTGGAGTGGCGCGCTGTCGAGAAACAATGTCTGTGCCAACAAACGTTTGTGCAGGCCTACCCTGAATATAGCCGACGAAGTTCTGACATACCCGTTTTTATCAATTAATTAGATCTACGTTCTAGAAAAAATATATGAATGTATTTTCGTAAGGGATTTCGATAGTAATAAATAAGACAACTGTAATGAGTTAAAAAGCAAGAGTTATCGTTATTTGGTTCTTGTACAATTTGTATGATTTAATATAGACTGCATATATTGTGATGAAAATCATATGGTAGAAGAACTTTGCATACACATGTATCAACAATAGAAGAAGTAAAAGGAATGGAAAAATGAAAATGCATCGAAATTGCTTGCTTTGTTCTTTTCGATTTAAAAATTATCGATAATTGAACAGATGACTAGATGACCTCAAGCCGGTATTGAAAGGGATTTTTTTTTTTTTTTTTTTTTTTTTTTTTTTTTTTTTTGCACTTAAGTTAAGCTTTTAAAAATGTTACTATAGCATACTAATTGTCGGGACTATATGATCGCGATGTACGACAAGCGGTGGTTTGGGCCTTTTATCTCATCTAATATTTATCAGAATTAAATAATTTTGGTATCATCCAATTGGCAATTTTCAAATCTAAACACCCATACATCACAAGCTTTAAAAATATTTTAAAAGTTTTTATGAGATTTGATTATACGCCGGGTTATGCATCTTTGTAAGGGGCGGGTGTGGGAAAATGCTTATAACAGCTTAAAAAGTGTGGAACGACCTATCAACTTATATCATATCTTATTTGATAATCATTCCCCTTGTCGAAAATCAGTTTTTTGTTATTCTAAGTATATTCTCGGAGATGTAATAGACAAATATGTTCGACAATTTGAAAAAAAAAAATTCTGCAAAAAAAATGTATTCTTGCCCTAGAATGCATATATTTATGTTTATCTTTCAATTTTGTTATTTGGCAAGTAGGTTATAAATACATTTACAGTTTAAAACACATTCCGTTGACATGTTTTAGACCTATTCCGTGAAAAATGAAATTGAAAATATTTCAAAAAGTATGTTTTTCTCATTTTTGAAAATCGATAACTTTTTAAAAAAGCATGGATACCCCTACAAATATTTTGCTTTTTGAGTAGCATTCCACCTATGTTTTAAGCTGTCTAAAAATTATAGGTTTATTTATCAACAAAAATTGGTATCAAGACACCTTAAAGAAGTAGATAAATAAGCAAAATTAAAATAAAAAGTCAATAACATCATGATAAAGCGTGGCATTAATTTTCACTAACATTTGGTTAAATGCGGAATTTTACAATTCCACAAGGGCATAAAATGTCGAACGTTTTTCGACTGGAACCCACCGAAAGTGATACTGACCGACAAAAGTGATGCATTCCTCGTTTAATGATATCTTTAATGCGACTTTGCCGTTGCAAGCATGAATGTTCATATATTCTGTTTTGAGTTTTTGTCCGAGAGTTTTGTCACATGGTTCCTAATCAGAGTTCCAATTTATGCTAGCTTTTTAACAAAGGCCTCGGAAACTGTTGGAACTTATCAATCAGGCGGACCAGGGCCTTTGCGGAAGGTATGGCTCAACCTATTGGCTTTTGTCGCGCAGTGGACCAATCCTTTTCTTTAGCAATTATAATTATAGGGATCAAAGGTATAATTTGAAGTTCATAATACCATAACTGCTATTTATACCGCCATTAATATTTCATCTCGCGGTGATGGAGCACGCGCTGTCGTCAAGTGGTCTTAGAATGTCGTAAACGAAATCCTGTTTAGGAATAATTTCATTTCTCAGTCTTTTGAGCATAATCTATAAAGGCTCGGAAAACATTAGTGACCCTTGGAGGCCAGAAAATCCGACATTGAATGGACACTGATCGGGTTAGGCCGCTTCGTAAAGAGGTCCGTTCACAGGCGCTCGACGACTGGACTAGTTTTTTATTATTATTATTATTTTTTTTTTTTTTTTTTGCATTTTCACCCGTTTGGGGACCCTTACGATATGTTCATGCAATTATTTTACCTTAAAAACCTTTTCTATCAATCCTCAATCAACCCTCGCCTATGGGCTACTATATAGACAAGGTCGGAAACGCGGTGTCCTAGTTTAATTGGGGTCATGGGATTCCCCGCATCTCAAACTCATACTTCACCCTTTACCGTTATTTCAATGCTGGCTGTCAACACATGAGTGTCTTTGTAAAAAGTCTCGCCCATTGCCTTCGTTCAAAATAAGCACCACCGCTCGTAAAAACTAACAATTAAAGCATTCAACAGAATTGGAGGACATCCCGAATGAAATCGGCAATCTAGCCGTGACATTACTATAAATACACTGGTCACACGACGTGTTACGCCAGCACGTGATATGTGTTACGTTGGTTTTCATAGGTTGCTTGATTTATATCCAGTCAAAACACTTTGTGATCTAGTGTCATGGCAACAATGCAATACAATTATCCAGTAGGATTGATTCTTTCATACGATATTTACAGTGACCTTCCACTGATTTCTAGAAACGAAAGGTCACCATACAAAAACATTCGGGATCCCATCCAAGTAGACAGGTGGTGGTATAAAATATAAGTTTACGGGCGACTATGCTTATTTTTGACGAAGGCAATGGGTGAGACCTTTTACAAAGTCGCTCATAAGTAGACACCCAGCATTGAAATAACGGTAAAGGGTGAAGTACGAGTTTGAGATGCGGGGAATCCCATGACCCCAATTAAACTAGGACACCGCGTTTCCGACCTTGTCTATATAGTAGCCCATAGACGAGGGTTAATTGAGGATTGATAGAAAAGGTTTTTAAGGTAAAATAATTGCATGAACATATCGTAAGGGTCTCCAAACGGGTGAAAATGCAAAAAAAAAAAAAAAAAAAAAAATGAGTCCAGTCGTCGAGCGCCTGTGGTCCGTTATTGACCGCGACTTAAAGGCCTGTCTAGGTCTGAATTAAGTCATAATAAGATACTGAGGATGGATAATTTCAGTATGATAATATTTTTAGTATCCTCAAAAATAGTTTTCGCATTGAAGCATTTATATAGCAGAAAGCATTCTTCCCTTTTCTTCACTGTATTCTCTTACCGATTGAAAGCCTGGAAATAAAATTCGTGCATATTATCATACGTGTACACGTACGATACTACCATAAGGCCACATACAAAATGAATGACGCCTCCAGTCAGGATTTCGGCTTTGGTATTGAAGACGTGATTGTACTTTTCAGTTCAACAAATATTTTTTCTGAAAAATCCTGTATTCTTAGAGGAAGTATCGTTAATGCAAATGTTGCAGGAACAAGATGAGATACGATTTACTGCGATTTGTTACGATGACATACGATCTGATGCGATGGCCACGATGGTCCCACCAATCGTGGTAATCGTGGAAAAATTTTTGGCAGCCAAAAAATTCTCCACGATTATCCCGATTATCACGATTGACATCAAGATATGATACGATCTGATAAGATTGGGTACGATAGTCCCGATTGGTCCACGATTAACACCACGATACCAATCGTGGTCGAATCGTGGTAAGTGTGAAAGCTGCATTAAATCATACCCTTAGGTCATAGATTAACTAAAACAACATTGATGCGCCACTGAACTGTTCAAAATCGTATCGTCAATATCTGCATTTTTGTGTAATATTAATTATAGAACTAGTACTGACTCATTTTTGAGTAAGATAGACGATTTAATGCGAGAGTGTGAAGCTGAGTTTCAGTGTTGTGGTAACATAAATAACGCAAGCTATATACATACTGAAAGTTGCGAACAGTTAAATGACACCATAAACTTGGAAGAAGTACGTAGGGCGATCGAGCATAGCAAAAACGGCAAGTCGACGGGCATAGACAATATTCCGAACGAGATTCTCAAAAATCCCAAGCTTCTGGACCCCTTGCATAAACTGTACCAATATTGTTTTGAAAACAGTGTTGTTCCAGATTGTTGGTATAAATCGATTATTCAACCGATCCACAAGCGTGGCAAGGACCCTTTTAACCCACTTAACTACCGAGGTATTAGCCTTATGTCGACAGTGGCGAAAATATTTAGCACTGTTCTGAACAATAGAATCACAAAACATTTGGATGAAAATGGATTATTGTGCAATGAACAAAATGGGTTTCGAAAGCTACGTTCATGTTTAGATCATATATATACATTAACTTCGATAGTGCGCAATCGTAAACTTCAGAAGCTACCAACATATATATGCTTTGTGGACTTTGCCAAAGCATTCGACTCCGTTGATCATGACTTATTGTGGTATAAACTGATTAATCATGGAATACATGGCAAGATTCTCAAAGTTATTCAAACACTATACTCACAATTACAAAGCTGTGTTCGGGTAAATGACAATTTTACGGACTGGTTTTCGATCTCATCGGGTGTTCGACAGGGAGATAACTTAGCGCCAACCTTGTTCGCAGTGTTCATAAATGACCTAGCCAATGAAATTAATATGACCCAGTGTGGTGTTAGTGTTTCCGAACAAATGATAAGCCTACTCATGTACGCCGACGACATTATCTTAATTTCCGACTCCCAAGAGGGTTTACAAAAACAGCTTGATACACTGAATAAATGGTCGACCAAGTGGAGTCTATCTATTAACGTTGATAAAACCAAGGTTATCCATTTTAGAAAGGCCTCTGATCCATGTTCAACGTTTAACTTTCATCTCGGTGATAACACCATCGACATCGTAAACTCATACAGATACTTAGGCCTGGAACTTAACGAAACGTTAGACTATACATATAGTGCTCAAATTCTTAGTGATGCTGGAAGTCGTGCATTGGGCGCATTAACTTTCAAATATATTAGAAGCCAAGGACTTCATTTTGATACCTACACGAAATTGTTTAATTCCACCGTTGTGCCTGTCGTTGATTATGCGGCAGCCGTATGGGCATCCAAGACATACGCCTGTTGTGAAAACGTTCAACATCGAGCTATCAGAACATTCCTGGGCACAGGCAAGAAATCACCTCTCCCGGCCATCGATGGAGACATGGGCTGGATCCCGGTCCATATACGTCAACAGAAAGAAATCGTACGATACTTTATACGGTTGTGTAAACTCCCTGATGAAAGGCTTGAGAAAACAGTGTTTAACTGGGAATATAATTTATGTGCACAAGGAAAGAAAAATTGGTGTAAGGATGCGAAAGATTTGTTCTATAAATGTAATCTCAATCAGGTCTATGATTCAAAGAACTCATCGGGTCTAGCATTGTCTGTAGTTCTTCAAACTATTGAAGCAAATCTTTTGCTAGCTTACACCGACTCTTGGAAAACATCAGTTATAGATATGCCAAAACTGAGAACGTACAAAACTTTCAAAAGTGAGTTTAAAACAGAAGAATGTTCTAAATAAGCGTCAGCGATCAGTTATTGCCAAAATGAGAAACGGAACTTATCCCCTGGAGATAGAACTTGGGCGTTACCGTGGACTAAGTGCGGAAAATCGTACATGTAAACTTTGCAAAAGTGAAGCTGAAACTGAGGAACACTTCTTGCTTAAATGTGTCAAAACTGACGATATCAGACGTCAAATGATCTCTGATATAAGTAGTGTATTACAACATGATGGAATCTCTTTTCGTACATTATCACTGGCAGACAAACTCATTGTGATGCTCTCAAATGTTCATGTGGCTAAACATATCGCAAACTTTACCATTCTTGCAACAGAAAAAAAGTATAAACTGCTCCGTAAATGAAAAAGTAAAGGCGAACAACAAGGACATGTTTCAGATACGAGTATACGTATACTGAAATGTGCCATTGTTTTTCGCTACGTTCACCGGTGGCATTGTTCACTGCTTGCGATATCTTGTGTTGATTTGTGTTGATTATGTGACTGAGCGGGATGGAAACCACCCGTCTTGTGATGTTGAGTGATTCGGACACTTAAACATTATGATATTTCTTTGTGATATTTCATTGATAAAGAATATTTCAGCTCGAAGCACCAAAACTACAATTAGACTGAATTACTTTAAGATAACCTATATATTCTTGATGATATATTCAATGTTTCATCAGTGTCTCGTAAGCCTTCAAAGGCTGGCACTGTTTAAAATAAACATGTTTCCTTGAATACTATATCTGTATACAGTGGTGACACTTTAATAAATAAATTATTCATTCATTCATTCATTCAGTACTAATCTTTTGATAAAAAAGACAACAAAAAACATTTAATGAATTTTTAAAAAGTAAAAAAACAAAAATAATGAATTGATGTATCTTGCGACTTGTGACTGAGAATGAATGAATGAATATGCGATTCCAGAAAACTCAACGGGATGAGAGAGAGAGAGAGAGAGAGAGAGAGAGAGAGAGAGAGAGAGAGAGAGAGATTTGAATGAAGATAATTAAGAATTTTTATGTCGGTTTTTGCTTTGTTCAAACTGGGACACGGAGACGCTATTGTTTGGTCATCAGATTGAGTAAAAAGTGTTACTTAGGTGTGAAATGCAAACTTTAATTGGACCAATTGCAATTACGACAATAATGTTGATGTGCATTCTTACAATTCACAATGCGTTTGTTGTTCAGAAGTGTCACATTCTGTGAGGATATGTAATGTTTATAAAATTATACTCAAAAGTTAATCGCGATCATTGTGTAGCATCTTTCATAAATTTTAAATCGATTATCATTCGAGGTGAGAAAAAAAGACTTTTTATTTTTTTTTCTTTTGTGTAAATAATTTATCTCCATGTTAAAGAAAATAAATAAATAAATAAATAAATAAATAAATAAATAAATAAATAAATAAATAACAAGAAAAGAAGTATTACACCTTTATGCGAAATAGCAGACGCTTATGCACAGGTATTTCGTAATTCTCCGCCCGGTTTACGGGATTTGCCGATAAAACTATTGATTTACGGAAATTAGAAAAAAAAAACCCTCAAAGTAGCTATAAAACACACGCAATTTGTCCACGCCAAATGTCGCTTGATTTTGAAGTTAAGCACGTCTTTAGAAAGATCATTTTCTTCTGATGAATAATCCGAAAGAACAAATTAAGAAAAAAGGTTTTGGAAACGATATATTTGGCATTTAACCAAAGCACCTTTGGTAGATTTTACACTTTTTGTATATCAGATATAAGAAATGATGCGACCAAACAGGACCTTTTTAAATTTTGATTTTGTCCATTCAAAAAATCAAGATAATTTAACGAAACAATATCCATTAAATCAGGAATACATTAAATTACAATATTCCGAAAGAACAAATTTGATATCTGCCGTAATTAAGTTCAAATTAAACATTGAAAGTCAATGTCCTATTCATTTATGTACATTTTTTATCGGCAATAAACTGAATTACAGGTAAGGTATCGGCTCAATATTTCTCCGTATGGCATTTTCAATTTCCGTCAGTATAGTAAAACTGGGGTATACAGGGGCATACATTTTTTTATTCTTATTTTTGATGCAAAACATAGATTGTGGGTACTCGTAAGAACCGCCTAAAAATTTCATATGAAATTTTCTTTTTTTTGCTTCCGAAAAAAATATCTTTGTATTGCATGGGCAAGTTTTCAAAATGCGCGACAGCTATCTATCTTTTTCTCTCCTAATAAGCAGCAGTAATGGTGTAACATTACTTTGCTGCAGGGACAGGGGTCGATCTGTCCGCTGGTCTTCCAATGCACTCAAGTCATTTAATGGCATTCAACTTGTTCCGTACCTCATCCCATCGCGTGTCTGATACCATAAACGCGTTTCGCGATTGGTTAGTCTGGCTCCTAAATACCGGAAATTGACTTGCAGTAAATACCTTGATTCCTTCTTATTGGATGTTTTTCGGCCATTAATTCAGGAAATTGGTGATCAGCACTGAAACATGAAAACACATTATTCCCATCATAATATTTACGTATCTTTTAAACAAATAGGTTGGCTTCCTTCCGTTGTTCCCAATCACCGCTCCTAATTGAAAATTTATAGACCCAGCATACTTCCGGCGGAAGTAGATTCCCTTGATTCGTTCGGAATACTCCGGCACTAGTGGTCAGGCACGAGATTTTGTCATCATCCTGTAATCAGTTTCTATCGCTAATAGCAAAAACTATCTAGACTGATTAGCCTCGCCAATGATGCAGATAATGGCATTAGGGTTTAAATACATGGGATGCGATTTTATTTAGTCGTCGTCAAGCAAGGCAATTTATCAATTTTGTTTTATGTTGTTTACAGGCATTAACGCACGTTTCGTTAGGCATTGATGGCTGTCGTGTCAGCACACCTTTTCCTTATGTCTTTTGTTTCTTCTGCTAAATGTGCATACGGGCTAGACATGACATGTAAAACTGGGGCATTGCAGTTAAGAAAACATCAAATACCGTGTCATGGCAACCAGTGCTATTTAGGACATACATTAGCAACAGGATAACATTTTCGTGTATGGTATACCCCCTTATACCCAACGTTTATATAGCAAAACTGGGGTATGCATGATATGTTTTCTTACTTTTGCTCCAAAACATAGATTGTGGGTACTCGTTAGAACCGCCTCGCCGAGGCGGTTCTAACGTGTATCCACAATCAATGTTTTGAGCAAAAATAAGAAAAATATAAAAAAAATCTGCTTTTTTTTTTTTTTTTTTTTTTTTTTTTTTTATACATAACTTTGGGAAAATCTATATATTGCATGGTCAAGTTTTCGTAATGGTCTAGGTCTGGGTCAAATATAACCACAAATACAGCATAAGCACACAGGACCAATTGTTTTACTAAACGTACAAATAAGGTAATTCAATTTGAGGTTTTTGTTTTGTTCGTTTCAATATGTATTGGTGATACTATGAGGCCGGAGTGGTAACCTTGAGGAAAATAGCTGCTCCCTTGGTATACCATGACTTCCTGCTGTATTTTATTTGCCGTTTATATATGTTACTTCTTGTTTTGTTTTATGCTAACGTTTTACTTCCATCCTGCGCCATTTGTTTTGAAGGTGGCCTCATGATATGTCTACAATGTATGATATTATGCACGGATTTTATTTCCAGGCTTTTAACTGGTAAGAGAATACAGTGAAGAAAAGCGAAAAATGCTTTCTGCTACATAAAATTCAATGTGAAGACTATTTTCTGAGGATACTGAAAATATTATCAGATGTGAAATTATCTATGCTCAGTATCTTATTATGACTTAATTCAGATCTAGACAGGCCTATAAGTCGCGGTCAATAACGGACCTCTTTACGAAGCGGCCTAACCCGATCAGTGTCCATTCAATGTCGGATTTTCTGGCCTCCAAGGGTCACTAATATTTTCCAAGCCTTTATAGATTATGCTCAAAAGACTGAGAAATGAAATTATTCCTAAACAGGATTTCGTTTACGACATTCTAAGACCACTTGACGACAGCGCGTGCTCCATCACCGCGAGATGAAATATTAATGGCGGTATAAATAGCAGTTATGGTATTATGAACTTCAAATTATACCTTTGATCCCTATAATTATAACTGCAAAAGAAAACGATTGATCCACTGCGCGACAAATGCCAAAAGGTTGAACCATGCCTTCCGCGAAGGCCAGTTAGCAGAGGTCGGTATTGACTATGTTATACTAGTCCGCCTGATTAATAAGTTCCAAAAGTTTTCGATGCCTTTATTAAGACGCTAAGATAAATTGTAACTTTGATTATGAACCATGCAGCAAAAATCTCGGACAAAAACTCAAAACAGAATATGTGAACATTCATGTATTTGTTTTTCGTCCTTGCAAAGGCAAAATCGCATTACAGATATCATTAAACGAGGAATGCTTATCTACTTATTTAAGAAAACGTTCATATTTTTTTTTTCTAGAACGTTGATCTTATTGCAATTGTTAAAAACGAGTATGTCAAAACTACGTCGGCTACACAAATGTTTGTTGGTCCGACAGCGCGCCACTCCAATTTGTTTTCTAACAACCCCAGTAGCTATTTTCCTTACAACTTATGGTCTGGCTTCTATCAAAGAAGAAGATGAAGCACATTTGAGCCTTCTTGTAAGAAAACCAATAGTTTGGGTTTCCCACCAGGCCTGACACAAACCAAGCTGTACACGCACAGGTGAAGGTTAGAGACTGGAAATTTTGGATTTTGAAAATATCTAGGAATTATACTATCTATGTAGCGTAAACAAAAGCTGATCTGCGCCTTTGTTTTCGCATATGGAAAATGTTGCTTGTATCAAAGATAAAGCACATTTAATATTTTTGCATGAGAATCAAATTATGTGCGACTATAATACAATTTAACTGCTGCTAATTCGGGTTATCATTCTGGACAATTTCAATAATTTTTGATGATCCGATTCGGCACACGAATATTAACAAAATTGGTTCTTATAGTGACAAAAGGAGCAAATAAAATGTGCATCAAGCAAAGAATCAGCAAAGACTGGGCATTTGTGCAGGCTGATCTGAGTATTCGTAGGCACCAGGATGATAGAAATAACCGATAACTTTACTCAAGTGGTAACGGAAAATTCTGGTCCGACACTCTTTTGGCCTTCGACTGACGCGCATGGCACTCTGTATCAAAAACGATGCTTGACATACTAAAATAGTTTATTGATTGATGAACATTGCTTCCGTATCCATAGGTAGAAAATGTAACAGAAAGAAATGACTGGCTGTCTGTTACGCAAGGAGTGGCTCGGCGCAAGCTTCCTCGTCAACAACACCCAATATCATGTAAATTTTAACGTTCAAGTCAGTAAAAGGGTTCATGTATACATGTATATCACGCCCATGAACAAGAAACTCAAAAACACAGAGACCATCAATGGTAAACATGCGCGATAATAGGCCGGTGGGGAAATCTTCAGGTCCAATAAGATTTCTGGAAAGAAACAACAAAATCCAAATGAATGTTGTTGGTTGGCTTTCAATTTAAATTTGCGCGTAAAATTGAAACAAAATCAAAAGTTTTTTTTTACGAACACAATATACAGGCACGGGACTAACATAAGTTTCTTAAATGTTTTGGCGCTGTAATCTAATGCATCTGTGTTTTGAGCTCTTAACGTTAAACATCAGCGCCGATAGTTAGTTTTCATTTTCTTGTGCTTTAAGTTGTTAGCTATCACCGACGCTGGTTTAAATTTGCTTTCACAAAATCCCTTTCTTGTAGCCTCTGTTAGATTTTCTACAAAAAAAACAAAAAAAACAAAAAAAAACAAAAAAAAAAAAAACAAAAAAAACAAAAAAAAAACAAAAACAAAAAAAACACGTCACAATGACGTTGAAGACATCAGCTTTAGAAAAGCATTTATGGATAAATATTTTGTATGGTGTTAAGATTCACGATATTATGTTTATTTCATGTTTCAGTTTAACTTTAACTCATATAAGCCTGGCGTCCCTTTTATGGGACATAGGCAAACAAAACGCGGCGTCCCATCTGGGGCTATTCTGTTTGCTTAAAGAATTTTCATCGAAAAATTGAATAAAATTTAAAAATTACTCCTAACACCCCTAAAATGACTCATCCAATTGATAATGATGGGAAAATCCATTCGTCAAATATGGGTTAAATCAGTTTTAAGCACATGATAATGTAGTGTTGCGTTATTAAATCCGTCGTATATATAAAAGTGGGGTATAAGGGGATAAATATTTCATGGACATAGTTTTATGATGCGGGGTCAGCTGTGACCAAACGCTTTGTCTGAAATACTCACAAAATCCAGGGAACAAAATCTAACCAGCGTCCCAAATGATTTCTATCCTAAAATACATGATACAAAATGAAATACGTTAATAAATATTTCCCCATAGCGTCATACATTGTGGGTAGCTTAGGACCCTTTTGAAAACGGGTGATTTAACATGTTCTGCGCAAAGTAGGAATCGGTGCAATTCCGGAATGGCACCTGCGCAAAGTAGGAATTCCTACTTTGTCCGCCGATTCTAGAATTGTAACGGACAGTTCTAGAATTGTACAAGGGAAATACTAGTATATGAGCTGATTTACTCTGTGCGCAAAGTAGGAATCGATTTGGACAAAGTAGGAATAAGAATCCAGTGTTGGGAGGTAAGATCTTATTTAAAAGGTTCACGATTTTAAAGTGGTTCTACTGTCGAATAATTCGTACCTAAAACCCTGCTACCTTTCCACTTGATTCTTCTTGTCGAATGCCTTGTGGGCTTGCGGAACCCTAGGAACTTTTTATTTGTTTGTTTGTTTGAATTGATGCTTTACGTCACAGTCAACAGCAATGTTAATTTCGGGAGGTTGCCTCCAATTTATGGGACTGTTACCCAACATTAGGATGCCATGACACTCAAAATGTGCTCCATTAATACATGTATAACCACCCAACTAAGCCAATAAGGCTTATATGTATGGATGGTTTGACGAAACCATTTTCCTGGGCAGGCTCAGACATGAGGGGTTAACCAGACAGACAGACAGACAGACAGACAGACAGACAGACAGACAATAACTTTATTCACATAGCCAGTAATCGAATGGTCAGTCAGTTAATTAGAAGCTTTGCCTGGAGGCACAAGCAGCCCAACTATTTCTCCTAAGCCCCAATGGGCGGGGCCCCTAGGAACTTTTTAGTTATCAAATCGTAAACAAAACTTCTTTCCTTGAAGTATTCCGAATACTTCCGTATTTATGCCGCCTCTAGAACTAAACATTTATGCAAACTCGAATAATTGCATAAATGTTACTTAAAATCTTACTTATTCCATTAGGCAAATTCTAAATTTAATGTATGTCATTTAAGGAGATCCTTCAAATATACATCGTTTGTATGATTTCATCTCTCAGGAGTATCAGCATGTCGGCTTCGTCATGAGGAAGTGTGATGTCGATACTCAGCGTGAGTCATGAGCGTATCCCAGCTGGGGAAGTTCCAAAGTGAAACACTTGCAGCTACTCCTTAAAGTGGGATGCACAGTTGCTAACTTTCTACAGCTTTATAGTATCGGTAGCGATCGGCTATCAAATGTGCTGATCAGTTGTACTGCACAGCACAACTACGTCGTTTCTTCCTGCAAATCACGCGGACGATATATTTTCCCACAGACTTGCTCATTAATTTTCTCCAATCTATACATTTAAGTTTCTCTTTTCACAAAGCCAATGTGCGACTGATTAAGTACAATTTCATTAAGCATGTTAATTTTCATAGTAATTCCATTTGCGTGTATTCTAATTTTTCAAAAAGTAAAAGTATTTGTACGGTATCTTTTAAAAGAACTTGGTTTTTTAAAAGCATGAATACTTAAAAACGCGCAAAATTTAATAAGATAATTGCAGCCTGGTTCTAAATTTAATATTCTGGAGCTAAAATTCAATTATAGGATGGCTAAGTTAATTATCTCGTAGGAGGAAATATCACATGTAAAAATGTAAATTTATGTGATTTGCTATCAGGTCTTCGCCAAAATGCAAAGTAAAGACGTCTATACCATTCTTTTAAAATCACGGGGTAAAATAAGGGGGTGCGCATCTCTTAACTCATTTAAGCCTGGCGTCCCTTTTATGGGACATAGGCAAACAACATAGCCCCAGATGTGACGCCGCAGAACGCGGCGTCCCATCTGGGGCTATTCTGTTTGCTTAGAGGAATTTCATCGAAAAATTGAATAAAACTTAAAAAACACTCCAAACACCCCTAAAACTAAAAGTGGACTCGCCCAATTGATAATGATGGGAAAATCCATTCGTCAAATATGGGTTAATCTGCATTTTCTGAAGTCCTGCGATTGATGAAACTATTGTAAAACATCGTGCGCCGAACAATTAGGTCGTTACGAAACCATCGTTATGGAGCAAAATTATCAACGGTTAGGACGGTATGGTCCTCATTGCTACTAGGCATTTCTTTATGATGCATTTACATTCTTAGGAAAGAAATGGCTTGAACACTATTAAAAATAAGACATATGTGCGAGTTTATCGTTTCAAACATGTGCGTGTTAACGTTTTATTATATGGCAAGTGATGAAATATAGAGAAATATGTATTAAATATAACCAATATTTGAAAAAGTTATATTTTCACATGTGAAAATATAAAAAAGTTATATTTTCACATGTGAAAATATAAGATTTGGGAATACGCAAATTACGATTCCACCGTTTCATTTCTAATTTATACATAACGAAATTTCATAATCTATGCTATTGTTGACGCAATGAACGTTCACACACAATAGCGACGTAATGACGTGACGCAATGACGTCATTTAGGATTTTGACGTCATATGCTATAGCGCGCAACGTTACAATGACTACATGCAATATAATAAAAAGAAAATTCAAGTTTTTGTCGTGAATATGACTTTTATTTCATCTCGTGAAGTGAAAAATCATATATTTCATTCGTGCCTTCGGCACTCATGAAATATAATTTTTTTTCACTTCACTCAATGAAATAAAACTCATATTCACTCCAAAAACTTGAATATCCTCTATTTATTATATGGCAAGTGATGAAATATAGAGAAATATGTATTAAATATAACCAATATTTGAAAAAGTTATATTTTCACATGTGAAAATATAAAAAAGTTATATTTTCACATGTGAAAATATAAGGTTTGGGAATACGCAAATTACGATTCCACCGTTTCATTTCTAATTTATACATAACTAAATTTTATAATCTATGTATGGTGGCATATAGGTGCCATCCACATAACGAGTTAGTATCACATTAATTTTAGTTTCTAAGTCGACTTATAACGTGTTGGTGAGATACTATCTAGTCTTCAGGTAAATAAAATTTTATATGTTACTGGACATGATTCCGCTTTTAAACGCCATCTCGTTAATGAGATAGTAACTTATTAGCTCTTGTTTTATGTCGACTTAGGATGAATGGTTCTTATACAATCTTGACTTCCTGTCAGCCTAAGTCGACATAAAACTAGAGCTAACAAGTTACTATCTCATTAATTAAATGGCACTTTAGAGCGGAATCATGTCCAATTGCAGATAAATAGAATCCATCATGGGTGGTCAGTGGAGATAGGAAAATCCCAACCCGAGGGTCCACCCGTTCCAGTGGGAAACGAGGCTCGCCGAGTTTCCCACCGGAACGGTGGACCCGAGGGTTGGGATTTTCCTTTCTCCACTGACCACCCATGATCGATTCTTTTTCTTACATACCCCGATTAAGCCTAAATTCATTTTACCGGTAACGTCACCTGGTACCGTGCTTTAATTAACTCAGTCTGATGACGTTGTGTTTATTGCGGATATGACGTCAAATGTAAATAAATCGTTGTCAAATTGAAAAGAGATGCAGATTTGATTTGTTTTTCGTTGAAAACGAGTGTGAATCAAGAATATACCCTATGAATTCACACTAATGTAGTCTAGTTTTGTTGAACAATATTGCTGGAAGCAGCTGCTTTAGGCTAGAAACGATCGAATTTAGTCGCGTGCTTTTCTTATCTTGTATGAGCAACCAAGCGAGCAGTGTAAGATAGATTTGTCTACCACCGCTAAAATACCGGAATTTTTCTATCTTTATGAAAGAGGTATGTAAGAAAAAATTTTATTTACCGGAAGACTAGATAGTATCGCATCAACACGTTATAAGTCGACTTAGAAACTAAAATGAACGTGATACTAACTCATTATGTGGATGGCACCTATATGCCACCATATCTATGCTATTGTTGACGCAATGAACGTTCACACACAATAGCGACGTAATGACGTGACGTAATGACGTCATTTAAGATTTTGACGTCATATGCTTTAGCGCGCAACGTTACAATGACTACATGCAATATAATAAAAAGAAAATTCAAGTTTTTGTCGTGAATATGAGTTTTATTTCATCTCGTGAAGTGAAAAATTATATATTTCATTCGTGCCTTCGGCACTCATGAAATATAAAATCTTTTCACTTCACTCAATGAAATAAAACTCATATTCACTCCAAAAACTTGAATATCCTCTATGTATTAGTTTGTGCTTCTGTTCTACTTCAAATGCTGTTTTTCAAAACAGATTTTATGTTAAGTTGGTGTTTAACGTCCCACCAACAGCTTAGGTCATACCGTCGTCAAATGTCAATTCCAGTTTTGTTTTATTCATTATAGGGTTTTTTTCGGGAAACGGGATATACACTCACATGGTGTTTTTAACCCATAAATGAATAATACCAGATGTTCAGGAACTTTTGTATATGGGATATTGGAATAATGCTGTTGGGATATGAGCCATATTTATTTTGGTATCATGGATATTTTGGACAGTTCATTTTGGGATATGGGATGGGCTATTGTATAGCCCCCTAACCAAGCCTCACTGTAGTTTTGTTGGACAAAAACGTCATACGTATTTTTACTCTTTATTTTTGTACTTACCATATTCTTTCTACAGTTGCAGGCTACAGTCTCCACAGTGATATGCACGACGATGCATTTGCCCGCCGTAAACAGAGACGAAACAGAACTACATTTACTCTGCAACAGGTACACGTAGTCATTTTTAATATAAATCATACCACGGGGACCCAACTGTTAATCGTGATTATTGATGCGACTTGGAATGTTAATGCATGCTAATACGAAGTTTCGTATACGTCGGCGATATTGTTACGAATGCGACCTTCCACATCCTCCGCCCTTGGACCGTAAGTATCACATGTTTTGCTCTTGTGAAAATAAACAAAGCCGAGTTTACCAAATCGGCGTCCACTATGATCTGCAAAATTCTTCTATGTTCCCACTTGAAGTCAATTGGAATACTTACGGCACTTTTATATGCGACACAGAAATGCAGCGTGGAAGAATTAGACCGATGATTCAGTAAAATAAAATCGCAAATGTTGCGATATGGAGACAGTGATGCATTTTCTTCAATAAATATTTTTAGATACATGCTAAAGGGGTCAACCATGGTTTTTATACTGTATTATTACTTGCAGAGAGTGGAGAAAATTGTATGAGCCCGAAGCCGAGGATTCAAAGTACTCCCGAAGACTCTTCTAATGTTAATGCAATGAAATAACCATAGTTGATCGCTGTTCTTGTATAACACACCATTCCAATGGAAAACTGCCTCGCAACCGCACCTAAGAAACCGCATAAACTCCTTTAATTCTGTTGCCCCCCACCCCCTCCTGCTTATCAGAAATACATGGAGCCACCCATATTCAATGATCAAAAAATATTTTGTTTAGCCTTAGATTCATTTAATGTAAGGAAACATATAAGCTCTGTCACTGATATGTCCGAAAATTATTTGCTGTTTCGAGGCAAGAATAAATCAGTTGTGTCACTGGAATGTTGACAAAGCTGAATCAGAAACCCCACTCTGTGACCTCATTCAAAATAAAAGTGGTATATGCTTTGAAGCTCGCTCAACGAAGTGCATGTAGTCCAAGGAAAAAACGCCATGCAATATTTCACTTGATAAAGGTACTCGTTATGCTTCTGCATGTACGTAAGCACAACAAAAATGCTAATTCTTCCATGACTCATTCTAGTAGTACGTACCTTCGTCTTCGATGCATACAAAAGATGCTTATCTTACTGTTTTTCACGCTCAGTACATAAATGTGCATTTAAAAAGCCGTTTGGATACAAATTTCAATAAAGACACCCACAGGACTGTCTTATACTTTTTAGTTTACGACCAATAAAAGGAAAAACAAAAGGACTTTAAGAATGTAATGTTTGACTTTCCGTAGCAAAATTGTATCTACATGTCACTGATGAAGGTTCATTACCCGAAATTGTACAATATGGCCCATCTTCTAGCTTTGTATTTTTACTGCTTCCAAAGGATCTAACAATTATTTTTATTTATAAACCATTAGCTGAAAAACACAAGTGCCGTATTTTTTTTTTTTTTTTTTTTTTTTTTTTTTTTTTTGACTTCAAGTGGGAACATAGAAGAATTTTGCAGATCATAGTGGACGCCGACTTTGCAAACTCGGCTTTGTTTATTTTCACGAGAGCAAAACATGTGCGCTACTTACGGTCCAGGGGCAGAGGATGTGGAACGTCGCATTCCTAACGATTCGCCGACGCATACGAAACTTCATAATAGCATGCATTAACATTCCACGTCACATCAATAATCACGATTAACAGTTGGGTCCCCGTGCATACAGTCTTTGACTTCACATAAACGCCTTCTTCAAAAACAAAAAGCGTAAACAAACAACATGAACAATAGTCGTACCTTATTTACTCTCTGACAAAGCGCCCTCTATCATTGATATATATCAAGAAGATAGCCGGTCAGTCAAACAGCGCCACCTGTATACGTTATTTTCTAAAGATACAAACCAATCACAATTCAGCTGATGAGCGTCGCAATAGCTCTTTGTTTAAGCGACCGCTATTGTAGCATTTCTTTATATTTTACTGCATATTTAAACGTGACATTAAGAGATGTCTATAAACAATTTGTTAATAAACCGAAAGATTACACACAAGATGTACAATTGTCAGTCACATTCTATAAGTTTCGTCGCTTCAGAATTAAATATCAAATGTGGTTACATTAAAATTTTGAGCCGTTGCATTACAACAATTTGAGTTTCCGACCAGGTCTGACACAAACGGAGCTGTACAAGCACAGAAGATGGCTAGAGACTGGAAATTTTAGATTTATAAAGAAGAGGAATTGTACTATATCCGTGAAGCGTTTTTTGCGGTGTTGATCTGCGTCTTTGTTGTCGCATATGCAGATTGTTGGTTTCCTTGTGCGGCGGCTCAATTATCAAATGATGTTACAATCACATGCGAATGACCGTCTAAATTACCCTAGAATCCAGCCAGGGTAATTTTTTAAGGAGGTGACATCTTCTGCTATAGTTGGTTTGAATGCATTTTTGAATAGTTTTAACCTTCCCATGAATGGTTTAGGTGGGCTGCTCTGGAATTTTTTTTGGCAGATAGGTTTACTCACACCATGTTCTGATGTAACATGGGAATATACGCATTCCATACAAAGCAGATTTTTACATCATTTATGGTGTCATTGTGCTTTTTTGATAAATAAAACAATGCACATTTATGCAAATACTTTGAATATGAATAACTTCACACAATTCAAAATGTATTTAAAGATCATAAAGTGCTATAAATCCTTTATAATGTAGGGTTTTGTCATGCCAAGTTACCCCACCCACTTTCAAGCAATGTGCTTGTTCGAAATTTTTCTATAGCTTTGCGTTTTAGATACTTTTATTTGAAACATTATCGTTGATCGAGATTACACTCTGTCTTTGTGCCTATCTGGGAATTTGTATATACAGCTGGCCGTTTTCGGTCTGTTCAAAGTTATTGTACTTCAGCTTCTCACGGTAAAGGCTGGAAATGGTAGCGAAAAAAATGTTGAAACAATGTAAAGTCGGTCACTGTCAGATATATAATCATGAGGCTTAAGTGTCAAGAAAAAGTTATGAAACAAACAAACAAACAAACAAACAAACAAACAATAAAGGGGTATACCAACAAAAGTTCTGGTATCTCTGCCTCTGACTGCTCTAAATAGCTGAAATGGTGTTTTTTGATTACTTAGACTTGGTTCTATAGGCTGGTTTTCAGATAAATTAATCTTATGGCTTAAATATTAATATTTTTGATGAATGCATTGAATATATAGAGGAACAATGCAAACAAATAAAATGTGTTTACACAGAAAAATTCTTGTTTCTAGGCATTCAATGCTCATTTAGAGCTGAAAATAGTGTAAAATAATTGCTGAGATAATTATCTTTTGGTATGAAATCGGATTAATTAATCATTATGATTTAAAAGTTTAAATCTAATATTGAAATCAAGAAAAAATGAGGAAAATAAAAGGTGTATACTTATGAATAGCTGAAAATGGTGTCAAATGATTGCTTTAATTTTGATATATAAGCTTGTATTCATATACATAAATCATGTGACTCTTTAGAGCCTCCATTGTCAAAGTGTTTTACATTACCTCATATTGCCATTTATATGATGGATTGAGTGAAATAAAGTTTGAATTGAGTTGACTCAAAGTTGTAATATTTTTATGAAGGCATAGAAGATATGGGAAAAATGTGGAAAAAGTAAAGGGATATACGCACAAAAAAGCTTGTATCTTGGTCTCTTACGAGCCTGAATAGCTGAAAATCTTAACAAATGATTGCTTTGACGTTGTTCTTTAAGCTTGTATTCATATAATATTATATAAATCACATGACTCTAAGTGGTGATAATTTTTATGAAGGCATAGAAGATGGATGAAAATTGTCAGAAAAATAAAGAGGTATTCTTACAAAAGTTCCTGTTTCTAGTCAAACAATGATTATAAGGAGCAGAAAATGGCATCAAACAATTGTGTAGACAACTATTTATTGGTTTGTTAGCAGATAAGTTAATCATATGATTTCAAGTTTCAAAAATATTATTGAAATCATAAATAGTTAAAGAAAAATTGAGGAAAAAATAAAGGGGTATACTTACTTAAGTTCTTGCATCTCGGCCTCTGGTGGCACAAAATGGCTGAAAATTGTGTTAAATGATTGCTTTGACCAAGGGACGTTGTTTGGTATTCAGATATATAAACCATATGATTAAATGTATTAATGATTTTTATGAATTCGTAAAAAATATAGAAGAAAAATGTGGAAACGATGGCAGAGTATACATACAAAAGTCCTTGTATCATGGCATCAGATGACCATAAAAAGCTGAAAATGGTGTTAAATAATTGCTATGACAATTATCTTTTGGTATGAAATCGGATGAATTAATAAAATGATTTCAAGTTTAAAAATATTATTGAAAACATAGATAATTAAAGAAAAAGTGAGGGAAATAAAATGGGGTATACCTACAAAAAATCTTATATTTTGGCCTCTGATGGGCTGAAATAACTGAAAGTGGTGTCAAAAGATTGCTTTAACTTTGTTCTATAAGTTTGTATTCATATATATAAATCAAAGTGACTCTGAGTGCTAATGATTTTTGTGAAGGCATAGAAGATGGAGGAAAAATGTGGTAAAAATAAAGGGGTATACTTACATAAGTTCTTGTTTCTAGTAAACCAATGATTATAAAGAGCTGAAAATGGCATCAAATGATTTTTAGACAATTATCTATTTGAGTGTAATAATATAAATTATTCATATGGTTTCAAGTTTCAAAATATTATTGAAAACATAAATACTAAAACAAAAATTGAGAAAAAAAATGAAGGGGTATACTAACATAAGTTCTTGTATCTCGGCCTCTGGTAGCACCAAATAGCTGAAAATGGTGTTGAATGATTGCTTTGACCAAAGCTCATAAGCTGGTATTCAGATATATTAACCATACGATTAAATGTTTTTATAATTTTATGCATGCGTAAAACTTATTGGGAAAAAATGCGGAAACAATAATGGGGTGTACATACAAAAGTCCATCTATCATGGCCTCAAATGGCCATAAAGAGCTGAAAATGGTGCAAAATGATATCTTTTGTATATGTTCAAATAAATTAATTATGTGATTTCAATTTTCAAAAATATTTATGAAAACTTAAATAATTAGAGAAAAAACGAGGAAAAATTGAAGGGATATACTTACAAAAATTACTGCGTCTTGGCTTTTTATGGCCCTATAGAGATGTAGATGGCATCATAAGATTACTAAGACAATGCTCTATTGGTCCATATTCAGATATATAAATCGTGCGACTTTACCTTTCAATATTTTTAAGAAATAAGAGCAAAATGCAGACAAATAAGACAATGACTCACAAAATTACCTGTAAATTGGCTGCTAATTGACCTGTAAGGCTTCAAATGGCATCCAGTTACATGTATTGCTAAGGCACTGCACAGTTGCCTGTGATATATAATAAAATAATGTAATTTATAGTTTCATTTAAATGGGAGTAATACTTCGGAAATTTTTAGACAGAGTATCAATAATATGCAGAGTTTTAAAGTTGGTGGGGTAATTCTGTGTGAAATAATGTCATACTTTCAAAAGATCATGAGGGTTTTAGTGTAAAATGAGACTGCACTTTGTACTTTTGTTTACAAACAATATACAATGCATTGGAAAGTAACTAAGAAATAAGAAACAAGAACCAACTTATATACTACATTTTAGCAGACTTTTCATAGGATATATAGCTTTTTGTCATAGCACTACCATATCAATGAATTTGAGCAGTATGCCAAATAAAATTCAAGAGTAGCCCACTTGATCCTTCATCGGGAAGGTGAGAACTACTTAAAAACATTCAAACCAACTATAGCAGATGTCACCTCAAACTCAAAATATGAGAGATACAGGTTTTTGTGTTCTAGGATAAGAGACAATATTTGATTTCAGTGTATAGTAAGTATCAGAAATATTCCAAAATAATACTTAAGCGTCCATACAATTTGTATCTTGTGTTTGTACTGAGCTCGACCATTACCAAATATACCTAAATTGATTTAATATGCATCATTCAGCTCAAGGAAAATGCCACAAACTTCACTTTTAATTATGTCTGGATTGTTTTAATGCATTACACCCTCGGTAATTAGTTATGGTCTTGTCGGGCTGTCAGTCGCGTAGCAGCCACCGCTCCTGTGCATAGAGGCAAGTTATCAGTTCTTAGTTCACATTTCTTTTGCCGTTAACTTGAATCAGTCATTGAAAAGGAAGAATGTCTAATTTAGAAATATTTTCAAACCAAGACTTCGTGAAAATATTCACTAGTACAAATGCACATGTAGTTGACTTTACGCTGTTTGATACCATTGATGCATTACCACATTTAGGTATAACCTTAAGTATAGGTCCATACAGTTTAGTAAACAGTTTTATTGCTTTTCAGGCTATTGTTTAAGCATGTTAAAGAGGATAGATTGTTAAAAACAAACTAACCATAAGAAGATTAACATTAAAATCGCATACATGCATATTATTAAGGTGGGTGGGGTAATTTTACATGTTAAGTGGTAAAAATATTAATACAGAAATATGTTTTAGCAAGACAGGTGTTTCATTATCAAATCAATAGTTTCTAAAATTGTTTAAAATACAAAAGCAAGTCATATAGACAGGGAAAATGACTGGATAATGGAAAGATATGTAGTTGTCTGTTTATTAGATTCAAAGCCTATTTCATAGCAGTACCATACAACATTGCCTGATTAGACTATCGTGCCAAAAAAATTTCCAGAGCAGCCCACCCAATCCTTCTTAGGGAAGGTTAAGACTAGCCAAAAATGCATTCAAACCAACTATAGCAGGAGATGTCACCTCCAACGCTAAATATGCGAGATACAGGATTTCGGGTTCTAGGGTAAATACCCAATTGTTAATTAAGTTCATGGGCAAGAATTATTAGCTCAATACACATTCTTATTAGACTCTAATGGAAGAAGGGACTCACATTGACTCCAACCTGTCAGTAGTACCTCATGCATTTTGATTTCAGCTAGAAGAATTAGAGAAAGCTTTCGCCCAGACCCACTATCCTGATGTTTTCACCAGGGAAGACCTGGCCATGAGAATAAACCTCACCGAGGCACGCGTTCAGGTAGGTAGGCTCGATTGCTTCGAAAGACATTACGAAAACTTGACCATGCAATATACAGAGATTTTTTAAGTTGTAAATGAAAATTTTCAGTTGAAAAAAAAGAGATATTTTTCGTATTTTTGCTCAAAACATAGATGGTGGGTACACGTTGGAATCGCCTCGCTAAGGCGGTTCTAACGAGTACCCACAATCTATGGTTTGAGCCAAAAAAAATAAGAAAAAATAGATATACCCCTGCACACCTCAGTTTTGCTATATAAAAGTGGGGTTCAAGGGGATATACATTACACGGACATGTTTTCGTGATGGTCTTTTTCGGTATACACTGGCATTGTAATGTAAACGTTCAATGCTTTGGGATCTAAGAAAAAACAATCCATCTTTGACCTATGAAGAAGTATACCAAATTCTTTGATTATGAGGTATAAATTGTGGGTTGAGAGAACTAAGCTAAGTGGTCGCCAAACTTGGAATCTTCTTCAGTCAAGATCTGCAAAACGTCTTAACTAAGACTATATGAGCAAAACCGACAAAGAGTTTTAATGTTGTGGGTCATTCGTTTAGCTGAACTCATTTTTAATAACGACTTTTAGTGCATAAGGACCATTCAGTTCTTGTGATATGGTTGGCACCTCAGAATTCCTCCTCTGATCCTGTGCTGGACTATTTATAGTTGAAGAGTAACACTCGTTCCTTGTTAGGCAGAAATTAGATCAAGAACGACAATTGCATTATATTATCCCATCCTTAGAAAACCAGACTTTTTGAAAAAGTGAATATCCAAGTTTCTGCTGTCCGTGCATTTGTGAAGTCATTGTTTTATCATTGGGTATTAGAGTTTCCCTTTTTTCCCCAAAAACCTCAAACCCTGAATTAGTCTCCATACTGATCTCCTAAGACCGGGTTTGTCTAAATTGTTCAGAAACTTCAAAAACAAGCTTTTTCGTCATATGGCTCAATTCATCCACACCACGGCGACTCACAGATGCGACGTTATGAGACAGTTAATCACATTTTCTCAAGTCAATTTTATCTAAACGAATTAACCACTTACTTCTATGGCAGTCAAGACTTGAAGTCTGACCTCAATTCTGCCTCAATTCAGTTAAACTTCGTTGAATGGTTCATATTATGTCCAGTCCAGAATTCACTTAGCACAAATCTGATCATCCCGACATGCTTTGAATATGAACTAAAATGTGTAGAATATAGCAATAAAGATGTCATTAGAAAGTATGGGAAAGAAACTTCAAAGGTGTCTGTTCAAAGAGCAAACTATTAAGTTAACATACTATCCACGAATGGCCAAATGATCAGCAGACATTTGCTTATATAAACTTCTCAAATTGGAACGTAAATATTGTTTGATCTATGTGAAAAATTCATCTGAATTCGACTGTTGTGTGTTCCTCTTTATTAAGGTGGCGTCATACCTAGCCGATTTTGACACACGATGGCCACACGAATATGAAATTTTCAATTTCGCGCGATTTTCGTCACGAGTTTGGTAAAAAGTCAATATTGAGCCGACGCATACACGAAGCCTACCGATGGCCACACGATGGACACACGATGGACACACGAATAGCTCACGATTATACCCGAAGGACTTGCGAAGATAGAGGAACTGGCAGTTTTGCTTACGATGTTGTTGCGAATGGTACACGAAGGCCTCACGATGGTTTCACGATGGCCTGACGACATCGTGTTAAGTGTATCATTGCAGTTTAAATACTGAGATTTAAGAGTCGTTGAAATGACTAAATTCCAGTATGTGTTTTGTTTGCGCTTCATTATCGACTGTAAATGTAACTTAAATAAACGTGGGTTGAGCATTGATATAATAATTCATGTTTAACCGCAATTAGTTATATATGTATAGTGTAGGCATTGTGTTCTGAGAAATCAGGAATTTATTATCGGTTAAGATTCATTTTCTTACCAATGTTTAATATATTTGGCCCCATTTAGATAATATTAGTCTTTGTATACCCTGTTGTAAGATGCAGAATTTCAGTAATTCTCTCTGGCTCCATGTTGCCATATCTAAAGGGTCACTGACGAGACTTTAATAGTCGAAACCGCGGTATGGCCCATCCTCTTTCTCATTAATGTGCTAGCTGCTCTTACAGGATCTCAAGTTTTAATTTACCCTGGAGGGAAAGTTTCGAGTGGAACAGGAAATACTTTTTTTTTAGAATACAAAGAAACTTTCCGATATGGGTGTTAATTTCAACCATAGCCATACCATGTTCAAACAGATTATCTTCAGATAAGGATCTACCAAAATGTACATGAATGATGTGCTAAGACATTAACAGTCATAACCAAAATAACGTTTAACTGGCTTTATTTTGATAATCTGCTCCACTCCACAGTTCCACTCCACTCCATGCCTCCATAAAATACACGGTACCTACATATATTGTAGGCTGGTGGTTGAACGAGCCCCAGTCTCATTTGCGTGCAAACATGGTCTCTTTTGAGAAAGGCATTTAATTTGTATGCTTTTATTGTTGACGTCCATATACGAGAAGCAACGATGTTGCAAGTAGATACTACTGCCATATACAGAACTTTACTTTACAACACTGTTCAAGCTTCATGGTGACAGTTTGCTAGGACTTTAAATCCATCTTTCGCATGAAACTAAGCTGGCACAAAGCTGTTCTTGCTTAAACGCTCGCTTGTCGAATTCTGCCATGGGATAGTCTATTAGAAAAAAAACGGGCGCTGCATTAAAGACAGAGTAATAAACAAACCAAATACCTGTAAGAGATGATGTTGTTCCTGCAGGCGTTTTTGTCATGCTGCAGCTGCATGTATAGCAGCAGTACTGCAGCCTTCTTTTTCCTAATTGTTTTTTTCCTCGAAACACGCCATGATTTAAAAGTATTCCACTTGAGGCTTCTGAGAAAAATGTTGTGTGGGCGCTATTTTTTTTTTTTTTTTTTTGTATGTCCACGTTACCCGGGGAAATATAAGAACAGTTTTGGTTAATATCGTGTTTCCATCCTGATGCCATCATGTTCTAGATTTTTCAAATGCGATGCTTATACGATGGCGTTGCGAAGGCCACCCGATGTCGTGTTGCCTCCGTAACACAATCGGGCAGCATCGTGTGTCCTTCGTATTGCCATCGTGTAGCAAAACCTAGCCGATGGAGCCGATGACCACACGACAGAAGTACGATGTAGTCCCGATGTGAGAAGATGGCCTCACGATGGCTTTACGATGGCTAAGATGTACTCGCGAACTCAACACGAAACTGAACCATCGTGTGTCCTTCCTGTATTTTTTGGCATGTCAAAGATTTTGATGCCGTTCGCGATGGTGATGCCGAAGGCGTAAAATATCTCCCGATGGACATACGATGGGTAACGATGCAATCACGAATGGCCCGATGTCTTCACGATCCCCGCCGAATATGAAAATTTTCATAATCGTGTGTCCATCGCGTGTTAAAATCGGCTAGGTATGACGCCTACATTATGCAGTACAGCCATTGTAGAGGTAGAACGTAAGGTTGCATGTAATGTACTTCTTGTGTACGCCCTTTTATCTGGGATACAAATGTACTTTAGTAAGCTGAACATGATGTACACATTCATTGCAATCCTTGCGTACCATGGTCCAATATTGCAATGGTTGTTAGAGCAACATCTGAACATGTGCACTTAACTCTGAATCTAGGTTGCTAATCAAATTTACAGTGATCCTTCTGTTTTTATGTACTATATTTGCATCCTGTTATCCCTTTCGCTTCTTTGTTGCAGCTATGTTTTCGACAATGATCTTAAATAAATTCCAGTTGGTTTTCCACTTCATTAGAATTCCCTTACTTGTTTCTCCAGTAATCTCTAACATACGGGCCTCCAAATGCGGCACTTCCTTGGATGTACTCTCTGTGTGTTCTGGTCCCGGCTTTTGGTGTCAATTTCAATACGGTGGTTATTGTGTAAATTTTTTCCAATAAAATACATGATCATAAATTGCATAATTTTGGACAGAGCTCTTCAGGTTGTTTACCTGCCACCTACTTTTGTGGTTTTGAAAGTGGGTAGAGATGGGCCAATTCCTGGTCTTTCTATCATCACTGTTGTCAGTTTTCTTTAGATCAACTCTTGGTACTGATTGTATTTGCTTTATCTACTCACCTTGAAAATCACCAAGATAGAGATATAGAAATGAATACATACTTTGCCAAAAGAAACATTTTATAAGCGATTAAAACTGTCTATATGGTGAAGCGCCTTACCATTCCACTCATGTAGCACTGCCTGTCACTTCCCTCGTAATTATAGAGACTATATGACAGAGCTATTCTGTGTAAATAGAAAAGGATGGATTAAATTCTTTATCGTACTACATTAAAAGCTTAAGAACACTATTCCCAAGGGGTGGGGAAATAAGATGCGTACCCAGGCTTGAAGAATACAAGGCATATTAGAAATCCTCTTAGTGGTCCCTTAGGGAACCTTATAAAGACTCAGGTGCATTTCTGATACGGCTTAATTCGGTTTGCATAACACAATAAACATCTCCTCGATTAGATTATAAATTACATTAAATGAAATATAAATGCGCAGAATACGATAAGATCAACTCTGTAGAGAATTCTTCTGTCATGTTGGACGGTCCCTAGCAAAGTCACACAATGGCCACAAATCCCCAGCTTTGTCATTTATTTGCAATGTTATCATTGGTTTTTTGCTTAGAGGACGTGGTATCAAGAACAGAATGCTTTGTTTTAGTCTTTTCCGAGTCGCATTTAAATTCCATCAAAACATTTTGCTGCAGATTTTCAAGAACAAAATAATCTACAAAACGTGGTTTGTGTACTTTATTGATGCTATTTGTCAAGGGCGTGTGCTTTATTGTTATTCTCCATTCAGATAATGTTCTTAGCACATTAGCTTGTAATGGGCCATGAGTTTTCTTCCAACTTTCTGCGATTGACTCTTATATTAAATAAAATAATGTGACATCTAACATCAGAACAGATCGCAATAGAATGGTTTCGATGGCGTTTTTTTTTATTAGTGCTTAACTGACCTGCTATTAGACATTTTTCACTTTTGAACGTAAATGTTGCTGGCGCGTGCGTTTGCGATTTTCGGTGTGATGGGGGACGACTCGTGAGGGCATATTTGAGACGATGACGAGGGGCGATATGAAGAATTACTTGGTCAAAACTACCAATAACGGAGACCAATTAAACAAGACAGGTAAAAAAGAAATAGTCCACGACGTCTTACTCTGTAGCTCAGTAGGTAGCATGTATGGAATAAAACCAAAAGGTCCTGGGTTCGAGTCCGGCTAGGACAAAAATTCTTTTTCTATTCTTAATTGCTTCCTTTTTTCGCCCCTGTGACAATATAGCTTAGAAAATGAAAAAGAAAAGAAAAGAAAAAAATGCAAGAATCACAAGATGCACTGCTGCATTTAATACTAAAATCGTAAATTTGTGGATTAAAGTGTGTAGTGAGAAGGCAGTCCGCACGTATAGGTTTTTCACTAAGTCTTGTTGTTTTTCTACCGATTTAAGCCGGTCGTAATTATCGGCAGAAGAGCGGACCCGCGACCGATCCTCACGTCAACATTTATTTTCTGAAGGCTGGTACAGATAATGCGGCTAGGATAAGTTGACCGCCTCTAATGACTTAGCGGCCCCCGTGGCCGAGCGGTTAAGAGCGCTGTTTCTTAATCACTCGTTCATCTCACCGCTGTGTCTTGTGTGTGTTCGAGCCCCACACTGGCCACATATGATACAAGCCAAGTTCAACTTGCGGGAGTGCCAGTTGGATTTTCTCAGGGTACTCACGTTTTCACCCCACCTACTGATTGGTGAGCTGAAATAATCTTGAAAGGGACGTAAAACTGAACTAAAATGCGCAAGACAATAAATCAAATAGTATAGTGTACATGTTCAGATACATGTATATCTGTGTTTATTAGATGTAAAACTACAGTTTCACGTGCTGTCTCGTGAGCGAACATAATTCATTTTGTTTATATTTCAAACAGATTATCAGCTTGATGTCGAAGTTTCGTTCATTCGATATTCATCTGCATGCCATACGAAGTGCGATGGAGGCAACATCCTACATGTAGCTACATTACGCCAAGCCACACAACTTATTTTATTTAGTGTAGACCTTCAACAGTAATTCAGCCATATCCAGTGTGCTGTTTACAATGTAGTAAATTAATTTGGCAAGACATAAGTTTTCTTTTTGATCCATATTTATTCTGTGTGATATTTTATGCGTGTTGTTTACCTGGTTGAATTCAAATAAATATGATTAAAATCAAACTAACACAATATTATTTTTATAGGTTGCTAAAGTGTTTCCATAAAGGACCCCATGTCGTAGCGGTTCAGTCAGTCGCCTCGTAAAACGGGCCGCGCGTTCAATCCAACGCGTAACTCCGTCTTTCGGGCGAGACCAAGGTCCAGTATGTAAATAGTTGTTATTTGCACGCGAGACCCCGAATATTCCTCGTTATATGGTATACATTAAGCATGCATGCATGATGGAATATAAATGCATTTTTTTTCTTATCGGCGCGAGTAACATCGGAGAAGTTTTGCTATCTGTTACAATCTAATCAGGGCCCAGAATTACACTACGCCCACCTTAGTGAGGATGTGAAATTTAATTGCATCGATTCCAGGTCCTTCTATTGTTACTTGATTACAGATAAGGGTCTGATTGTGCTAATTTCTGGTCATATTCGCTTTTATACAATTTTCGCCCCGTTCAAAATTATTTTAGTTCATATGAGACGGATAAATCAGCAACAAGGGTGGGGGACCCTGAGAAAACGACTTGGCACACCCACAAGCAGAATTTGGTTTATGTCACCCGTGATTGTAAGACTGATCAATTGGACAGCAACCTACGACGAAGTGTTCATTGTCTTGGTGATGGTTGTTGCCAAAGCGATATTGCTTTTTTCAATTACTCCATTTTATCACATGTTGTGTGATGTTGTATCAATCTTTGCTGTAAGGACTTTTGTTGTATCGCAGGCATTTACGATGGTGCTGACATTGATAGACAATTCCTGAATATACATATTCATGTACAGTATCACGCAGACATTTTACGTGCTCAATTTACCGGCTTTTTACAAACGAAACGACATCCGTGAACCTAATATTGTGCTGTGTTTGGCTGTTGAATTTTTGTCCCACGGCCCCTCGGAAAAAAAAATATCAAGCAGGATCAGTTATCAAACCACATTTCTGCTTGACAAGCCGTTAACGGCATGTGTTCGTCCTTTTAAACCAGGGCATGCGGGGTTGATCCCGGGATTCTTAAGTCTGTCGGATGATACTATAAACTGATGTCTCGTTTCCATATGACCTTTGCTGTTGGATTAACGTTAAACCTCAAATCAACAAACCAATATAATTTATTATTTACGTAAATTCTGATTGAGTAAGAAGCTTATGTGCATTTATGCTCGCCCGGTTCCGGACGCAATGATCAAGGTGTTGTACATGTAGCTCTGTCGTCAGCATGTGTAATACATGTGCACTAAAATGGTGCCGTGTATCTTGACGCTAGCATAACAAAACCTTAACAAGCAATATACAGTGTTTTTAAAGTTGTAAAAAATGAAAATTTTCAGTTCAACATTTTTATCTTTTTGTTTTGCTCAAAACATAGATTGTTGGTATACGCTAAAACTGACTCGCAGAGGCGGTTCTAACGAGTACTCACAATCTGTGTTTTTAGATGCATGGGCATCCTAAGTTGACCTTGCCGTAAAATAGGTCCATATCATCCCTAGGTCATGATTTAGGCCATGTATGAACTTTGTAAATGCTTAATGCCAAGTTTCAAAATCATAGGCCTACTGGTTATGAAGAACATTTTAAAGGTTTTTGCAGTTTATAGCCATGGTGGCCATTTATACAGTTTTTCGTTCCCTTTCCATGAAGTGTGGCTTTGATCGGCCATGCAGTTGCAGAGATGTTTGAATATTTTGGTCATATGCATGTATATAGCCCCCGGGCAGGAGCAGACAAACCCCTGGGGACTAAATATTTTCATGAGCATAAATCTTCAGTACCTTTGCATGCTCATCGCGAGTTTCCACCCATTTAATTACATTTAACTTATTTTCCCCCATTTAAATGCATGGGCGACCTAAGTTGACCTTGCCATAAAATAGGTCAAGGTCATCCCAGCATTATGATGTATACCAACTTTGAAGAACTATATTGCATGATGCTTCAAACTTAGTTTCAAAATCATAGGACTTCTGGTTCTGGGAAGAAATTGTTTATTAATAAAAGGTTTTTGCTATTTATAGCTATGGCGGCCATCTTAGTCATGTGACCTGGGTCATTTATGACTGCACATAAAATTAAAGATCAACTAATGTTTCAAATCGTAAATCATGCCATGTATACATGTATAAAGTTTTCTGTGCGTTCACGAAAAACACGTGAAAATGTAGCTTAGCAGAACCAATGTACGTATATACATAAGCCTGTATGTAAAATGTCACATGGCGATAACAAATAGTTGAAATTGGTTTTTCCCACCAACAGTTATGGTCATATGAAGACGGGACCTCGGTTTATCGAACGAGCGACGCCTAGTTATACACACGAGTGTCTAAAATATGGAAGCTGTTAAAATGGAGGCATTTTATTCGCGCCAAGCATTTGTAAAACCGACTCGCATTGAACGAGTAACGCATCTTTAATGGCAAACATGATAAGTCATATATATATACTTAAACGCAAAAGTTTCGCAACAATTTACATCCTCGTTTTCTTCTACATTGCACATGTAAGGATATTTTTGAAAGTATATTTTATGTCCCTGCACAATTAGTAATGATTTGCCATAAACGGGATTTGATCGCATGTTTTCGTTCTGACGTTAATGTGACGTTTGTGATTTTTAACAATTTGCGTCTAAAATATAGATGTTTATTTCTATTTGAAAACAAACAGCATCAATCGATAGACTGGTGTCTGTACAAACAGAAAACAACAAAAACGTCTGGAAATTATTGTTTAGCAGCACTCTTAGTTGATGTGTTTCTTTGTTGACGTAAGCTTCTTTTTTCAAACATCCATTACATACTCATTATGCTTGGCTAGGAAGCGATCTTTTTGTCATTTGTGCAATGTACTAAGAGCTACATTATGCCGTTAACAGATTTCGATTATTGGTATTGGTTTGCCTATGTCAAACCTTAAACACGTCACAAACACGTTATAAACGTCGAACAAGGCATAAAATTTCCATATTAGCGTCTGTTGACCATTTTGCTTTTGAAAACAAACATTGGTTTAAAATTTCATTTTCACGTACAATGTAAGTTATTGTACCCCTGTGACTTTAAAAAATGGGCTACCTTGACGTTTTGACGTTTTCTCGGCAACCATAAGCCACAGTGTTCTGATTTTCATGTTGCCTGCGAGGCAAAGAACTGGACTTGTCAGTCGTAATATCGCCAAAAGAAACATTTGAGCCGATAAGAAGAAATTTGCATTTTATAAGTGTTGCGAAACTTTTGCGTTTAAGTATATATGATGCGATTTTAGAAAATGTTTCGTGTCAAAGGTCACTTCTGGTTCCTTGTTCCATTATAATTAGACAGTTTAACGGAAACACAACGATTTTTATTTTTAGGCATTTCGGTCTCGCGCTCAACCTGCGAAACGAGTCAAATGTTCTTATTAAACTCATTTTGTACATGTCTTATATCAACTACGTATATATTTATTCTCGCCATGTGATTTCGAGAGGCGACTGACTGAGCCACTGCGAGACAAAGTCCTCTACGGAACGTGTTTGCGTGAGTGTGTGTTTGTGAGATAGAGTGTGTATGCGCGCTTAAAACTCAGAATATTGTTGTCCTGTTTTAGGGTTAAGCCAGGTTCGCAGCACGTTTGGTCAGCTGGCTAACCTGCACTCCGATGCACTTCGTGACCTCGCTCCTTTTCTGTGTATGGAGAGGTCTAACAGAATACCGATGGAAATATTCCGTCTAGCAGCACGTAATGAAAACCAGAGGACCAATGGTCCTGTAAACGCTCACCGGAGACCTAGTTGTCATTTTTTCCCCGTGTAAAAGCCTAAGTTTCCAACATTGACCTTGCCGCTAAATAGGTCAAGGTCATCCCAGGGTCATCATTTTATCAAACTATGATGGGCTGAAGTCATCGATGCTACATACCAAGTTTCGTGAAAATCAGCCTGCCGGTTCTGGAGAAGAAGATTTTTGAGTGGTTTTTACCATATACGGAATTTTCGTTCCCCCTACCCATGAATGCTCCACATGAAAATTTCTCTGTGATTGGCCCAGCGGTTTCAGAGATGAAGATGCTATAAACAACAGACTGTCCAAGGTCAAGAGATGACCTTGACCTAAATTAATCACATTCCTTCATCTACTCCATTAGTTATCTGCATCTACCACTTTTCAGGTCTCAGGCTGCAATCATTTTTTAATAAATCCATACTTTTCATTTTTCCCCATGTAAAAGCCTCTGTTTCCGAAATTGACCTTGCCGTAAAATGGGTCAAGGTCATGCGCGGTTCCAGAGGGGGAACCGGGGGTCCGGACCCCCCTCCCTGGAATCTGAAAATTTTACCTAAAAAGGTAATTTTGGGATTTTTATGGGTTGCCCCCCCCCCCACCTCGTCTGCGACAATATTTTACCATTTTGGTTGGACCCCCTCTCGTAAAAATGTCTGGATCCGCGCATAAAGGTCATCCAAGGGTCATCATTTTATCAAATTATGATGGGCTGGAGTCATCGATGCTACATACCGATTTTCGTGAAAATCAGCCTGACGGCTCTGGTGAAGAAGATTTTTGAGTGGTTTTAGCCATATATGGGCGTGGCGGCCATCTTGGTCATGTTACCCAGATTTCAGAAACAAACTTTCGTTCCCCCTATCCATAGATGCTCCACATAAAATTTCACTTTGATTGGCCAAGCGGTTTCAGAGATGAAGATTTTTTTATAGTCAGTTTAACGTCCCTTTCAAGATTATTTCAGCTCATATGAAACGGGCCAATCTATAGGTGGGGCGAAAACGGGAGAACCCCGAGAAAAACCACCTGGCACACCCGCAAGCAGAACTTGGCTTGTCTCACATGTGGCCATTGCGGGGCGCGATCCTACACCAGACACATCGGTGAGATGATCGAGTGATTAAGAAACAGCGCTCTCAATCGCTCGACCACGGGGGCCGCCATGAAGATGTTTGAAAAGTATGTATGAACAACAGACTGGCCAAGGTCAAGAGATGACCTTGACCTAAATTAATTACATACTTACATCTACTCCATTAGTTGTCTGCATCTGCCTTTTTTCAGGTCTCAGGCTCCAATCTTTTCGAAAAATCCATAGTTTTTACTTTGCCGTAAAACAGGTCAAGGTCATCCCAGGTTCATCATTTTATCAAACTATGATGGATTCACTGATGCTTACATACCAAGCTTCGTTGAAATCGGCCTGCCGGTTCTGGAGAAGAAAAGTTTTGAGTGGTTTTTACCATATATGAGCATGGCGGCCATCTTTGTCATGTGACTCATTATCAAAACTTCGTCCCCCCTACCCATGGATGCTCCACATAAAATTTCAACTTGATTGGCCAAGCGGTTTCAGAGATGAAGATGTTTGAAAAGTGTGTATGGAAAACAGACTGGCCAAGGTCAAGAGATGACATTGACCTAATTTAATCACATGCCTTCAACTACTCCATTAGTTGTCTGCATCTACATCTTTTCAGGTCTCTGGCTGCAATCGTTTTCAAAAAATCCATAGTTTTCACTTTTTCCCATGTTAAAGCCTATATTGACCTTGCCGTAAAATAGGTCAAGGTCATCCCAGGGTCATCATTTTGTCAAACTTTTATGGACTGGAGTCATTGATGGTAAATACCAAGTTTCGTAGAAATCGGCCCGCCGGTTCTGGAGAAGAAGATTTTTGAGTGGTTTTTACCATATATGGGCGTGGCGACCATCTTGGTCATGTGACATGAATTTTGCGATCAAACTTGAAATGCCGCTACACAAGGAGGCTCCACATAAAATTTCAACTTGATTGGCCAAGTGGTTTCATAGAAGAAGATCTTTGAAATTGTGGACGACGACGAAGACGGACGACGGACGACGGATCATGGCCATCCTATAAGCTCTCCTTGTGAGCCTTCGGCTCAGGTGAGCTAAAAAAAAGACTAGATGTTTCTCAGTTTTATAATCATTTATTTACTTGAAAATAACATTGTGTTAGTTTGAAGATTAATTATATTTATTTGAAGTCAACCAGACAAACAGCACGCATACTACAAGAGAATAAATGAGGATCATACAGAAAGCCTGTGGCTTGCAAAAATCATCTTAAATTCGTAATTTTCGCACTAAATATGGCTGAAATACTGTTGAAGGTCTACAAAACCTCAAATTATTAGTATGGCTATGCATAATGTAGTTAGGATATCGCACTTATGACATGCAGATGGCTGTTGAATGGGATCAAAACGAAACATCAACCAAATAAACCCCACCAAGCTTTCGAGTATCTGTTTGAAATGCATGTATAAACATGCCAAATGAATTATGTTCGCTCACGAGACAGCACGTGAAACTGTAGTTTTTACACCTTATAAATATACATAGGTCTGTACAGGTACACTATACTATTTGAGTTAGTGCCTTACGTCCGCGGAAAACATTTAAAGTCATTCAGGGTGGCTAACTTATCCTAGCCACATTATTCCTGTACAAGCCTTCAGAGTATGAACATATTTATGTCCCCAAGAAAGAAATATTGACGTGAGGATCGCTCGAAGATCAGCTCTTCTACCAAAAATACGATCGAGCTGTCGATTTCAATAGGTTAAAAGTCAACAAGAGAGAAACATCAATGTGAGGTGCCGTCTCGCACTACAATTCCTTTACGATTTAAGTATTTTATGCACAAGGGCATTTCCTGATTCTTGCATTCGCCAATAAATATAATCAGATGATAATACATTTTTTTTTATTTCCTTAGCTTTATTGTCAAAGGGAGACAAATAAAGAAAAGAAAAAAAAAAGGCGGTCCGACCAGGACTCGAACCCAGAACCCTTCGCTTTGAATCCTAGCACGCTAGCTACTGAGCTACAGAGCTAGACGACCTACGATATAGGATTAATTGCATGTCTTATTTAATTCGTCTCCGTTGGGCTGTTGGTAGTTTTGACTGTGTAATTCTTCATATTGCCCCTCGTCTTAGTCTCACATATGCCCTCACGAGTCGTCCCCCATCACACAGAAAGTCGTAACCGCACGCACCAGCAGCAATTGCGTTCAAAAGTGAAAAATGTCTAATAGACATTTTTCACTTTTGAACGTAAAGTTTGCTGGCGCTTGCGGTTACGACTTTGTGTGTGATGGGCGACGACTCGTGAGGGCATATTTGGGACGAAGGCGGGGGGCGATATGAAGAATTACTTAGTCAAAACTACCAACAGCCCACCGGAGGTGTATTAAATGAGACACGCTAAAAACGAATTGTCCAGGACGCCTAGCTGAATAGTTCAGTAGGTAGAGTGTAAGACATTGAATCGAAAGGTCCTGGGTTCGAGTCCGGGTAGGACAAAAAATATTTTTCCTTTTCTTTGTTTCTTCCTTTTTTCGCACCTGTGACAATAAAGCTTAGAAAATTCAAAAGAAATGAAAAAAAGGAAAAAAAGAAAATAATATTTTATCTATTGGCAAATGCAAGAATCACAAAATTCACTGCTGCATTTAATACTAAATCGTAAGTTTCTGGACTAAACTGTCTAGTGAGAAGGCAGACCGCATGTATAGGTTTTTTATAGGTCTTGATTTTTCACCCATTGAAGCCGAGAACTCGATCGTCATTTTCGGCAGAAGAACGGATCAGCGACCGATCCTAACGTCAACATTTATTTCCTGACTGGCTGGTACAGATAATGTGGATAGGATAAGCTGACCGCCTCTAATGACTAAAAAAATTACGCAAGCGTCCCCCGTGGCCGAGCAGTTAAGAGCGCTGTTTCATAATCACTTAATCATCTCACCGTTGTGTCTGGTGTGAGTTCGAGACCCACAATGGCCACATGTGAGACAGGCCAAGTTCTGCTTGCGGGTGTGCCAGGCGGTTTTTCTCGGGGTACTCCCGTTTTCGCAAGACACCAAATCAAACAGTATAGTGTACATGTTCATATATATGTGTATAGATGTAAAACTACAGTTTCACGTGCTATCTCGTGAGCGAACAATGTTTATTTTTTCGATGTGTCGTTTTGGGTCCATTCGACAGTAGGAAGAGCGATGGGGGCAATACCCCACATGTAGCTACAATATGCCTAGCCACACAACTGTTTTTGTCTATTGTAGACTTTCAACAGTATTTCTGCCATATCGAGTGCGATGGTTACGATGTAGAAAATTAATTTGGCAAGACATAAGCTTTCGTTCTGATCCTCATTTATTCTGTGTGATAGTATATGCGTGCTGTTTCACCTGGTTGAATTCAAATAAATAAATTAAAATCAAACTAACACAATTATATTATTTTCATGAGTTTCTTAAGTGTTTCCGAAGAGGACGCATAGTGTTTCAGTCGCCCCGTAAAGCGGGTCGCGCGTCACTTCGCCGCAGTTACTTTTGATGTTCGCCATTTTCACATACACGTAGAAGCAATTTTGGACACTACATATTCTGTCAAAGTGCACAAATTATTAATTTGTTTCACAAATAATGGTGTATACTGTCTTCACATTGACACATGTGTTTTCCTAAGAATATTGCCTCGTGTATTGTCCTTTATTTTTTTATTTTTTTTTTATTTTTTTTTTTTTTAATTCAGTTTTACGTCCCTTTCAAGCCTTTTCACTCATATCGAGACGAATCAAACAGAAAGTGGGACGAAAACCGGAGTACCCGGGGAAAAACCACCTGACACACCCGCAAGCAGAACTTGGCTCGTCCCACATGTGAATTCTGTCCCGTGCGAGGCGCGAACCAACAGCGGTGAGATGATCGAATGATCAAGAGCACTGAAGTCAGCGACCTTAACCACTCGGCCACGGGGGCCGCCTATTGTCCCTTTTAACAGACTAGACGCTGGTCTTGTTTGAAAAGAGCTAGTAATTTTGTTTTTTATGCGTGTTGTTAAATTGCTTGTGATGTGTGGGACCGCCATGTCTCTCCCGCCTGTTGTCTATGTTAGGATGGGAAATTTAATTGTATAGATTCTTGGTCATTCTATTATTACTTGATTACAGATGAGGGTCTGATTGTGCTCATTTCTGATCATAATGATGCGGCTTTTTTTATACAAGTTTCGGCCCGTTCAAGATTATTTTAGTTCATATGAGACGGGTAAATCAGTAACAGGGGGGAAAGGGGAGAACCCTGAGAAAACGAACTTGCACACCCACAAGCAGAACTTGGTTTGTGTCACCCGTGATTGTAAGACTGATCAATTGGGCAGCAAGGCTACGGCGAAGAATTCATTGTCTTGGTGTTGGTAGTTGCCAAAGCGATATTGCTGCGCTGAAGGTTGTTTTAATCCATTTTATCACATGTTGTGTGATGTTGCATCAATCTTTGTTGTAAGGACTTTGATTGTATCGCAAGCATACACGATGGTGCTGACACTGATAGACAATACCCGAATACACATATTCATATACATGTACAGTATACTACGCAGACATTTCACGTGTCCATTTACCGACCTTTTATATGTAAACAAACGAACCGCCATTCATGATTCTAATATATATACATGTAACAGGGCAACATTTTGTCCTAGGGCTCATCGACAAAACAAAGATCATATCAAGCCGGATCCGTTATCAAACCACATTGCTGCTTGGCAAGCCGAACGCAGTTGATGTTAAGGGCATGTGTTCTTTTGTCCTTTTTTAACATTTAAAAGTACGATTTCTATCATGATAAAGTTTATACTGAACCTATTAAGCAAGCCTCCATGGTGCAGTGGTTATTTCACGTGCCGTATAAACCAGAGATCGCAGGTTTGATCCGGGTCTTCTTGCGTCTGTCGGATGAGACTATAAACTGAGGTCTCGTTTCCATATGACCTTTGCTGTTGGATTAACGCCCAAATCAACAAACCGATTCAATTTATTATTTATTTAAATTCAGATTGAGTAATAAGCTTATGTGCTTATATATGCTTGCCCGATTCCGGAAGCAAAGATGGGCCCTAATGAGTAAGGTTAAGAATGATCAAATGTTGTAGATCTGTCGTCAGCATGTGTAATACATGTGCACTAAAACGGTACCCTGTATCATGACGATATCATTACAAAACCTTAACAAGCAAAATACACTGTGTTTTTTAAGTTGAAAAAAAAATGAAAATTTTCAGTTCAACAGTTTTGATATTTTCTTATTTGTTCAAAACATAGATTGTGGACACATGATAGAACGAATACTCACAATCTATGTTTTCAGAAGCATAGGCAACCTAAGTTGACCTTGTCCTATAATAGGTTAATGTCATCCCTGAGTCATATATAGACTATGTAGATGCTTCATGCCAAGTTTCAAAATCATAGGCCTACTGGTTCTGAAAAAGAACACTTAAAGGTTTTTCAATTCATAGCCATGGCGGCCATTTTGGTCAAGTTACCTTGACCATTAATACAAACTTTCGTTCCCCTTCCACGAAGTTTGGCTTTGATCGGCCATGCGGTTGCAGAGAAGATGTTTAAATATTATAGTCATATACATGTATATATCCCCCAGGCAGGAGCAGACAACCACCTGGGTCTTAATGTTTTCACAAAAATAAATCTGTCCATTTGTATTATCATAGCAAGTTTCCACCCATTTAATTACATTTAACTTATTTCCCCATTTAAATGCATGGGTGACATACATGTAAGTTGATCTTACCGATCTTTGTAGTGCGTTCAATATTGTTTGATGCTTCATGCCAAGTAACAAAATCATAGGCCTTCTGGTTCTGGAGAAGAAAAATTTTAACGGTTTTTGCTATTTATAGCCAAGGCGGCCATCTTGGTCATGTGACCTGGTCCATTTATGCAAATTTCGTTTACCCTTCCTAAGAATGCTCCGCAAACAGTTTTAACTTTGATTGGCCAAGCTGTTTCAGAGAAGAAGATCATGGAAATTGTTGACAGGGGCATGGCCATCCTATAAGTTCACCTTTTGAGCCGAAGGGCTCATGTGAGCTAAAACTAGGTATACCCCTGCATACTCAAGTTTTGCTTTATAAAAGCGTTGTTCAATGGGGTAAACATGTCACGGACATGTTATCCTGATGAGGATAACAGACCATGCTCAATGTTACTTGAAATGTGTCAAAACGTTGTAAGGCGTAGAATAAAAAGAAGTACACATAAAATTAAAGATCAACTAAATGTTTCAAATCGTAAATCTTGCCATGTTTACATGTAAAAAAAGTTTCTGTGTGTTCACGAAAAACACGTGAAATGTAGCTTAACAGAACCAATGTACGTATATACATGCACCAGTATGTTAAAAGTCACATGGGGATAACAAATAGTTGATAGTTGTTTTCCCACCAACAGTTATCGTCATTTGCAGACGGGATCTCGGTTTATAGTGTAACCATAAAGCCATGGGCAGCTCAGAATTGAACTAGCAATCCCTAGTTATACACACGAGTGTCTAAAAAAATAATATTCTGCACTGGAAGCTGTTTTATTCGCGCCAAGCATTTATAAGACCGACTCGCATTGAACGCGTAATGTATCTTTAATGGCAAACATGACGGTTGATGGTGCGATTTTGTAAACATGTCGTGTCAAAGGCCACTTCTGGTTCATTGTTCCATTAAATCAGACAGTTAAACGGGA
Source organism: Rugalucina vietnamica (assembly GCA_964017185.1). NCBI lineage: Eukaryota > Metazoa > Mollusca > Bivalvia > Lucinida > Lucinidae > Rugalucina > Rugalucina vietnamica. The sequence goes on from OZ024871.1 coordinate 67,105,122, forward strand.
AGACAACAATAATCATTGTTACCATTGCATATGATAACATTGTTTACGATTTATATGTTTAATTGGATTTCTTTATTTTTGCATTTTACCAATGCATTTTGGTTTTAAGTTTGTTTTTTGTTTTTTTCTGCGAAAAAAATAATAATTCCAATAAAAATAGGCGTTTCCTACTCGCGCTTAACCTCCTGAGCTAACGAGTCAGATGCTCTTATCAAAATCATTTTTTATTAAGGCTTTATGTCCCAGTCAACATTTTTTTCAGTCATGACGGGACGGAGCCAACGCTTCCTGGGTTTAACCAGTTAGTAAGGAGTGAATGTGTCTTGCTCAAGGACACAACACGGTGGCGCCTATGGGGATCGAACCCAGGACCTCTCGATTCGGAGTCAGACGCCCTACCACTACGCCACCGTGCTCCCTAAAAATAATTTTGTAACAGTCTTATATCAACTACATGTACGTATTTATTCTCGACATGTGATTTTACGAAGCGACTGACTGAACCACTGCGATATGAAGTAATCTACGGAACGTGCGTGCGTGCGTGCATGCGTGTGTGTGTGTGTGTGTGTGTGTGTGTGTGTGCTCATGTAAAGAATATTGTCATCCTGTTTTAGGGTTAAGCAAGGTACGCAGCACGTTATGAAAAAACGAACTGTATGTTTCTTAGTCTATAAGCATTCATTTTCTTGAAAATGATATTGTTTTAGTTTGAAGTTTAATTATAAATATTTATTTGAATTCAACCAGATAAACATCACGCATAATTCAAGAGAATAAATGAGGATCAGAAAGAAAGCCGTTGACTTGGAAAAAAAACATCCAAAAATCGTAATTATCGCATTCAAAATGCTGAAATACTGTGGAAGGTCTACAAAACCTCAACTTATTTGTATGGCTATGCAAAATGTAGCTAGGATATCGCACTTATCGTCTTATGGACTCAAAACGAAACATCAACCAAATAAATAACATCAAGATATCGAGTATCTGTTTGAAATACATGTATAAACATGCCAAAATAAATTATGTCCTCTCACGAGACAGCACGTGGAACTGTAGGTCTTACACCTAATAAATATACATATATCTTTACATGTACACTATACAGTGTACTATCTATACAGTGTACTATTTGAGTTAGTGCCTACGTCCGCGGAAAACATTCAGTTTAAGTTGTTCAGGGTGGCTAACTTATCCTAGCCACATTATGCCTGTACAAGCCTTCAGTATATTCATATTTTCATTTCACCCAGAAAGAAATATTGACCAGATAGATCAGCTCTTATACCAAAAATACGGTCAAGCTGCTGCCGTCTCAAACTTCAATTCCTTTACGATTTAAGAATTTAATGTAGTAGGGCATTTCATGATTCTTGTATTTGCCAAAAAATATAATCAGCTGATAATATATGTTTTATTTGCAAAGCTTTTTTGTCACAAGAGACAAATAAAGAAAAGAAAAAAAGTGATCGGTCCGGGACTCGAACCCAGGACCTTTCGCTTTCAACTCCAAGATGCTACCTACTGAGCTACACAGCTACACGTCCTGACTATTTCACTTTTTTGACTCTCTTATTTAATTCGTCTTCGTCGGGCTATTGGTAGTTTTGACTAAGTAATTCTTCATATCGTCCCTCGTCTTCGTCTCAAATATGCCCTCACGAGTCGTCCCCCATCACACGGAAAGTCATAACCGCAAGCGCCAGCAGCATTTACGTTCAAAAGTGAAAAATGTCTAATAGTCACACAACCCTCGTATCACAAACGCCACATATTGACTGACGGTATATTGCCTGTTCATGCTATGCAATGCATGATCATCATAACGTAAGGCAGTAGGAGGCCCCAGTTTGAATAATTGTCATTGATATTTGCGCGCATGACAAACTTTAAATCATTTTACCATGCCATCTGATTTGGGGTGATATATGACATGGTTCGCGTTTTGTCAATTTCAAGTTACTAGGCCATTTCCGCAAATAAACGGTATTCAAACTGACGTCTTTTATCAGAGTGTATTTAATCATGAATTCCGAAACTCGCTTACGCTTCAACTGAACATTGTAGCAGCTTCCATGTTTTTCTCAGGAAACCCTATTGTCTACTATTTGTAAATTAGAAGGTATATATTATAACGTTCTGTAACTAGAAATTCGGTTTTCTTGCAGGTGTGGTTTCAAAATCGAAGAGCCAAATGGAGAAAAAGTGAAAGATTCACCCAATCAAGGTCACAGCCATCAAAGTCACCCGGGAACGAGGCTGATGACGCCATCAAAAGTGAAAACGAGGCAGATGGACGAGATGGCAATGATGATTTATCTGACGCCGAGCTGGAACGTCATGAAGGCAGTGAAAAGGTGGAACAAAAACGCGATTTTGTTGAAACCCAAAGTTCTGTTGCTCTGAATGAACCGAATACTGTAGAACTTACACAACAGGCATTTGTAGAAAGTGACAAAGACATGAACTTAGTCAAAGATCAAGAAGGGGAACAAACTGGAGAATATAAAACAATCAATAATAATACTTTACCACCAAAGGACCACTCTATAGACAGTTTAGTTTCAAATCATTCCGGAATGGAGACAAGAAATCCTTTCAGAGAAATTCCTACATCACATCCGGTTACGGAAACGAGACCAGCATCGCCATCTTTGTCGTCTGGTTCCTCGTCACCGCCAATTAATACCTCTTCATCGATAAGCGCTAACGCAAGAGCCGGGCTCATGCTGCAGTCAAAACCCATGCTACAGCACACGTTCACACAGACATTGCTAGCGCTGAACAATAATGCTATAAATAGATCATCATTCTTCCCAATGTTAGACAGGTAAGAATAATATTTACAACTACTAATACTATTATTAAGAAGAAGAAGAAGAAGAAGAAGAAGAAGAATAAGAAGAAGAAGAAGAGGAAAGATAGAAAAAAAATATAGACAAAATCACAAGTGGTATACACCTTTACATCAAATTCTGCTAAATAAAACCATGTCCTAGATTCCAAGAACCGGTTAATATGAACTCATTTTCAAGAAAAATGCATTCATTAAAATAATCGTTTGGATACTCAGTTGCTCTTCTAAAATCTGTTAGATGACAGACTGAATTTAAAACAACCAAGAACTGGCTGCATGTATTTATAGAAAATTAAAGTCTACTTTTGATGTACATGTGCATGTATCAGTACCTTAATTAATTTTTTAGACCATTGGGTAATTACCCACCCCTTTTTTATTCAATTGGGTATCTGAAATTTTAATTGGGTATGTTCATATTTTTTACCCCCTCTGTTTTCAATCAATTGGGTAAAATGGAAAATCAATTGGGTAAATGGTCACGAAAACAGATAATTTGGGTATTTAGTGTTTAATTATTTTTTTATCATTTATTTAATTAAGTTTATTTTTAAGAATTGCCTGCATCACTGTTGTATTGAACTGAAGGGACAAGTAAGAAAGGGCACCACTCATTGTCAATGGTATTTAGCTGATTTGCATGTGCTACAAGGTACAAACCTGGATCATTACTGATTTGCCAACTTTCTTAATGATTTGATAGCAGCCAAGGTACTTTGAAAAGCCAAAGTTCTAACTCGCTACTTTCGTTTTTCATTACGTCATGTTTACCCTCCATTGAAAGTGATTTCAAGCGTATATTCCCTACCAGACACATGTCAAAACGTTCGTTTACAATTTCAGTGATGAAAGGATGAGTGTAGATATCAAATCGCCATAGACTACCTGTTATTTTATCGTAATTTAATTGCTTTGTGGAAGATTGACGCCATATTTGTCATTTTTGAGATTTTCCCCCAATACTGTATCTCGTCATTATCGGATATTGTAATGAAATACTTTGGCGTGCGCTGGAAACCATTCTCGCCACCAGGTCGCTTACGCACTGGCAAACCGGAAACGTTATAAACGCCGGTACTGATAAAAACCGGTACGCATTGAATTTTCCCGGGATTGCGTATCGCCGATTTCTTTTGCGTTTTTGTACGCAATCGGGTCGTCTTGTATTGGGTTTTTTACTAATTGAATTGCGTAATTACGCAAATACGCTGACTAATTAAGCTACTGATGTATATTGAATTTGGTCTGATTTCAGTTCCAACTACAAGCAGTATCTGGATAATTACTTTTCTCCAAGACCGATGTTCCCACACTTTCCACACCATCCAGCATTCAAAGGTAAATATGCCATTCTTTTGTACTTCGTGAATTCTGTATTTACAAAAGAAACACATAACACTTTCATTTCACTTGAAATTTTCAGTAGAAGCTACTATACACTTTCGCAGCGTTCACCAGGTTCAACAGAACCTCTCGTCTTATCAGGCTCGATTATTTGGTCTTATCTACAATATGTTTCATTAGCTTTCTTGACATACATGTACATCTTCATGGAAAACATGGTGATGACATTTGAATTTACGCTCTTCCATCCTAATATGGTACATACAACTCATACCGAAGTGTTAGGTTTGTATTTAAACCTGACCTGGTACTTTCCCCTGATCACAGGAGCTTACCGTTTTCTTAAAGAGCAGCTATGTATTGTTAACCATTGAGATTTGTTTTGAATTGAAAGAGTGCCGGGCTTAAGTATGCACTCTGAATCTAATGTCCATAACCCTTTTATGACTCAACATGATGGCCTTTCGGTGACATTTGAATTGTACCTTGTATTGTGCCATCGTTGGATAAAAATTCATCATGCTATTTTTTAAATATTATCATTTTATAATTGACATTCGATGGCAAACCGGCAGAGTTTTATCGGCTTTTATTTGATGTGTATTTCCTTAGTTCCCTCAATATTTTCATCATTACCTGTCTTTAGTGGGTTATAAATTTCTGATCATTGCTTCTAATGATAGGTATTCACTGCATCACTCATTATTTTTGTGGCACCAGTGGCTCAGTTCCGCCAAACCTACCGTTTGTTGTCTCCTGGGGAATAAGGGTTTCTTTAATTAAATGAAGGAACATCAAATATCAGAAAAACCTGCAATTTTCGTATACAATTCATAATTGACTGCTTCTGTATCAGTCCAGGGGCGTGTCAGTGAACAATATTTTCAGTTGTTGTATCGGATTTGTGATATTAATTGACCTTTTTTTAAATTTTATCTGCACATTTTAATTGGTTTGTGTGCTCCATCTGATGCATATTGGAATGCGATTCGTATACATGTAACTGATTTTGAAGCACTGTTTTGCAACTTTATTTCCATAGCAATTTTTATCGTGTAACTATATTACGGACAAACCACGTGATAAGAACCCTTCGGTAAATGTCATGTTTTTCAGCGTAAGATCCTTTCCTATGAGCCCTAGTGACATTTTCACAATATTGCATGTATGAATTTGAAAATATATGAAATAACTTACTTCGTCTTCTCCCTTTGTTTGGTTTAAACATATTTATTTGATCTATTAATAAACTTACACATTTACATATGTAAATACACAAACAGTACAATAGGATTTGAACGGAAGCTATAAAAGCTTATTAAGTTCGTCTCCCCAAACATAAATATCGGGGTGCTACATATAAATATCGGGGTGCATTTCGACAATCATTTTTCGTCATAAGTTTTAGCTTTCAGAGATGTTATACATTTACATATGAGAAAAGAATGGAACAGAATGAATACATTGGAGGAAAAAAACATAACTATACATGGAATACAATTTTACAGATTTGACCTAATATGATATTAGTGATCACTTTAAATGCTAAAACGTAATTCAATATAAGAGGTATTACATAATGAATAAGTGCTTCGTTGAAATTTTAACATACTAGTCACAAATATGTCAAAAAGAAAGCAGAAAAAAAACAAAGACAAAAACATGGGTTTATTGTTTGTTTCGGAATAAGAACAGAAAAAAAAGGGGGGGGGGATGGAAATGGGCTAGAAGTCGCACACAGTGCCAACTGAAAAAACAACGTTAACCAGGGAAGGTGGTTTAATGCATTCCAAACCTTTACAGGGTCGTTTATGCCATTGTGTGGATGTTGTGGCTCCAGGACTCCGTGTTCGTCCCTGCTGCCCACCCAGGAGCGGACATCTAGTGTGGCTGAACTACGGCGTCGAGCCCGAGAACATTCCGAGGCGATGGCTGCTACAGTGACTGATCCTGTTATACATAGACCGTGCCAGTGATTCTGCAAACACCTGTGAAATGATAAATGAAATCCGTGAGACAATCAGATATCCAGACATCAAAATTAAATTTGAGCCGCCGCATGGGAAAACCAACAATCTGCATATGCGAAAACAAAGACGCAGATCAGCTTCGCGGTAACCGCGAAGCTGATCAGCGCCTTTGTTTTCGCTACACGGAAATTTCAAGCTTCTAGCCTGCTTCTGTGACTGTACAGCCCGGTTTGTGTCAGACCTGATCGGAACCCCAAATTGTTGTTTTTCTCATGCACAGGCTCGTTTGATCTTAATTTAAAAATGAAATTTAGTCTACTTTCAATAATGAGACAGTCAGATTTTTGTAAACTTACAATGTGTAATAATTCATCTAAAAATAATTTGCCAAAACTATGGGGGAAATGCTCCGTGTAAAGTCACCGTAAGACTTTGTTGACATATTTATGTTTGCCGGTATACCGCCAGAGCTACAGATGAAACCTAGTCATTTTATTTTGTTGTTTCGTTGCACTACGTATATGTTTGTTCTCTGTGTTTTTCCGTTATAGTATTTAATAAAGTCTATTATCAAATGTGCTCTTGTAAAACCTTTGTCACTGCCGAATATCCCATGCTCAAGTTTTATATTCTTTTATAAAGACAATAAAAATAAGCAATGACTGATCGATAAAGTTCCAGTATAATTTTTCCTACCTCGGTTTTTGGAGGGAGTGGGAATATTTCTTTATGTTTGCACCTTTTCCTGATCATTGCCTACTTGTACACGTTTATCAAAACCGTCGATAAAAAGGACACTTAAGAAGATACATGTAAGCATTTACTGACTTCATATGCCAAAATATATTTTATAAAAAGGAGATGAAGCATGGCTTACTGACAAAGTTCAAAATAGATTCCATTAAAAGAAGAAAAAAGACTTGAAGAAGATGTATATTAACTTACCGATACACTACCGAGATGCATGTTCTTTGCATAAAGAACAAGAGTAGAATGTAAATGTGTAAGCAATGGCTAACCAAACAGTTCCCGAAGGGATTCGGATTCATTGACGAAAAAATACGGATATTGCAGCATACAAGGAACTTTAGTTTATCGACGCATCAACAGATAAGCAAAGAGACACATATTTAAAGTGTCAAAGTAGACTATATAGAGCAATTGCAACTGATATGCAAAATAAAAAAGGGATACTGCAGCAGACAAGAAAAAAATAATGAGAATTATACTTCTTGCACACCAGACAGAAATTGCCACACTTTTTGCCTGGGTGATAAAATTGCATCTCACCCAGGTGTTCTCACCCAGGCTAACAAAATAAGTCCGCTTCTAGAAATAAACCAGATTTGGGGGGTTGTTGTGCAAGAAAAAGAATCTAATATGGTGTTCTGTTCTAGATGGAAGTTTCCAACCCTCGGGATGACCATGCTGAGCGGAACCTCGGCGGAGCCTCGGTTCCGCTCAGCACGGTCATCCCTTGGGTTGGAAACTTCCATCTAGAACAGAACCCCATATAAGATTCTTATAATATGTCCCGTCTGAGAACAGATTCTATGAAAAATACATTACGAAAACACGCCCATGCAATATACAGAGAATTTTTCAGCTGTAAAAAAAAAAAAAAAAGAATGAAAATTTCTCCAGAAACATTTTGATTTTTTAATGTTTTTGCTCAAAACATACATTGTGGGTTCGCCTAACGAGTACCCACTATGTATATTTTGGATCAAAAATAAGAAAATTAGGTATACCTCTGCAAACCCCAGTTTTTCTCTAAAAAGTGGGGCTTACAGGGGTATACATTTCACGGGTATACATTTCACGGACATGTTTTCCTGATGAAGAACAAGTATGTGGCGAAGATGAGCGATGGCACTTGACAATCATATTAGGTTAAGTAGACTCATTGAAAATGGAAATGAAAATAATATGACAGGGGAAAGAACAATTAAGCTCCGGAGTGGATTTTATTAAAAAGATAAGTACTAGTATATGACTGAAGATGATTAACAATGACACTCCTATAAATTTCCAAAGTATATAGATTCTGTGAAAAAGAAAAAAAGAACAATATTTGGCAGAAGATAAGCAATGACACTTCTATAAATTTCCAAAGTCGATTCTATATAAAAAAGAACGTGTCTTTGATTTAGACTTTTCGTGTAAATTTTTGCAATTTTGCAGTACCATAGTCAGGCTCTCGTTGCCGGTTTAAAAAGGGCTACTGATGAGGGTTCATTACCCGAAATTGCGCAATATAGTCCATACTATCTACCTTTGAATGTTTTTACTGCTTTCAAAGGATCAAGCTTTTATATTTTATATTTATATAAAAAAGAAAAAAAATCAGGCATAGGATCAGCAAATAACACTCCAATTAAGTTCTTGGGTAGATTCTATAAAAAAGGTAAAAGTAGGCAATGATCAGGACATGGTGCAATCAAAAAAAATACCACTCGAAAACAGAGGTGGGAAAATATTTGGCAGAAGTTAATTATCAATGATATAACATTAGTAAATGTGAAGAGTAAAGCAAGTCTATTACAGCAGATAAGCAATGATAATTTGAACTCTAATCAAGTTACAGAATAGAATCTATGAAAGGACAAGAACTATATGACAGAAGGCAGCAATGGCTCTTCTATTATACATGTAAGTAAGTTACATTTTTCAGAATGGTTTCTCTAGACCTTTAATAGAAATTATAAAACAAAAAGATCGGAAACAATGAAAATGACCAGTAAATACTGACAAAAAGCCAATCTTTGATTTTTCCAACCAGCTCAGTCTAGACAGTAAAACGACAAGTCTGCTTCTTTTGCATTGTTGCACAGAAGCTCAAAAGTCTTGAAGCAATATCAGTGCTTTGCTTTCGCATACTAAGCAGGAGACAAAATTTACTTAATTGAGCCTGTGCATGAGAAAACCAACAATTTGGGTTCCGACCAGGTCCGACAAAACCCGGCCTGTACAGTCATAGAAAACGCCCAGAAGCTTGAAATTTTGGATTTATAAAGGAGAGGCATTGTACTATCCGTGTAGCGAAAACAAAGGCGCTGATCAGCTTCGCGGTTATCGCGAAGCTGATCTGCGTCTTTGTTTTCGCATATGCAAATTGTTGGTTTTCCCACGCGGCGGCTCAATTTTCATTTACACATCGTCATACCTTTACATCCACCGTGTGACATTAGACTGCCATCCTTCCTTGTTACATGATAAAAATGTATATGTCCCATAGCATTCGGATCATACACGAAACCAATGCCTGCTTTGGGCTGTGCTAGGTCTTTCTTCTCAGTTCTTCTGTTTTCGTCTCCTGTTTTCGCCTCACCTACTGATTGATCCATCTGAGTGAAATAACCTTGCAAAGGGGACGTAAAACTGAATAAATAATAAAAACAAGCTGATTTTGAACTGTTCATATCAAATGGAAAAAAACGTCACTATTTCTCATTTTCTTTGATTTGGCTTCGTATTAATTCCATAACAGATCTCTTAATGGATGCTAAAAATGAGAATTTACTATTAAATGATTGGTATTATCCCTTGAACCATGACATGTAAAAACCTGAATATGCAAACACAAAGACATACAGCTGCTCAGTATATATGCAACTGGTCATCACCTTTGGTTTGCTTTACGAACAGTACAATCCCTCTTCTTTTTATAGTCAAAATTTCAATTATTATACACGTACTCACATAGCTCATTTTTCTCAGAACTGGTCCAGGAAACCACAAATTCATATTTTACTGGATGCAGCTCAACTGTCTGCGATATTCCCCACACAGTGTCGGTCCGTGATTCTGCCTATCATTTGATAAGATCAAAATTATAAAAGTAAACAGCATTAATTTCATTTTATTGTCTTCTTATGCGATAATCAAATAAATCAGGACAGTGTAAATTGATCTTGATTGAGAACGAATCATATTTTGTCCCGAATGGAAAAAGCAAATTGTTAAACGTATAATATCCTTTCCGCAGTTTGAGTTGCAATTAATTTATCTAAAAAGGTTGTTTGCAAATTAAGCGATAGTAGTGGAAGCGTAATGATATTAAAACATGATAATGCATTGATAGCTAAGTGCTTGTGTGAATTTGTATCAGATAACTATGAATGGACACAAATTACGAGAAATACACGTACTGCCATTCCAAATGTAAACAACGAACGCAGAGGCTGCGAAGAATGTCCTGGAAAAATACCTAAAATGCATTTATTTCAAGCCTCTGGCAAATAACAGGAATAAAAAGCAGACTGGTTTGTGTATGTTTTGGTCAATGCCTACAAATTAATGTACATAATGGGAATCATGTCTTAACCATATTCCATGCCAGTTCCCCTAAGGCAGCCTACACAACTGAATACAACCAAATCGGGTCAAATTCATAGAAGACTGTAGTATGCAAACACCTGTCTGGGAAGAATTTCCAAGAATGATACGGTCATTGGAATGTTGTTCCCAGACAGGTATGTACATGTATTACATATTTGGCAAATCGATTTCATTTGCGTTGGTTTGTCATCAGTCGCGTTGATTGTTTGTGGAAACGTGCTCCTCATCAGTAACGCATGTGCCCTGTTTAACGCTGTTGGTATCTACGTGCAACATGAACATTATGCGTTGGCATGCAGTTTGATTTCTGGACGATGCTATTTAGCACTGTTCGTCCTGATATAACCTAGACTGTTTACCGTGGACAGATTAGACGACATGCAAGACAATCAAACAAAACAACACTGGCACTGAAGAATGTATGCAAAGTACGAAGCTTTTCATAAGAATAGGGGGATTAGGAATCGATGCCATTAACCTTGAAGTGTTAACTTAACACCAGACAAAGAAAATAAGTCACAATGCATTTTTCGGACAAGGCACTTGAAGAGCAAGATGGTCGCAGCTCACCCATCCAGTAACGCTCAGCCAAAACGAAATCAATGATCACAACAGATACGGACATACTAAACAGAAGATATATACCGCACTGGAATGGTAACGTTTGTACTTGGATGTGATGTTTTACTGGGTTGGCGAACTGGCCATTTACAAAGTTATAAATAAATTGAATTAAAAATAAACATTGCGCTCAACTGGTGAACACGTATTTCATTGATGCAAATGAATTAAAAACCAATCTGAAAGACAACTCACTGGCGGGACGTCGTTGGCGTTTTTACTGTGACAGCAAATCGCTCATTCGCGTTATTATAAAAAGGAAATTAAATAAAAATAAACATTGTGCTCAACCAGTTAACACGTTTCACGAAAGTTCACACTGGAATGGCGACGTTTATACTTGGATGTGATGTTTTTACTGGGTTGGCGAACTGGCCATTTACAAAGTTACAAATAAATTTAGTTGAAATAAACATTGTGCTCATGTATTTCACTTTAATTTTGATGCAACTGAATCAAAATCCCAACTGAAAGACAACCATGACTGGCGGGACGTTGACGTTTTTTCTGTGACAGCCAATTGGTCATTCGCGATTTTATAAAAAGGAAATTAAATAAAAATAAACATTGTGTGCAACCAGTTAACACGTTTCACAAAAGTTTGATACCATTTAATTAACATCCCTACCCAAAGACGACATGCGGGAGAGAATAATTCATATGAAAATTTCACTTGAAGTGATCCTAAAAACGGTCCGTACTATTTCCTATCATCCTATCATGGTTCAAATCTGCAATTTTCTTGTCCAAAAGCCGAGTTATTATTATGGGGATGATACATTTTGCCATTACGAAAATTTGCTCATGCAATATACAGAGACTTTTTTCAGCCGTAAAAATTGAAAAATTCGTCAGAAAAATGTTGATTGTTTTCTTATTTTTGCTCAAAACATAGATTGTGGGTACACGTTAGAACCGCCTCGGCGAAGCGGTTCTAACGAGTACCCACAATCTATGTTTTGGAGCAAAAATAAGAAAAAATAGGTATACCCTAGGGGGGGTACTCTGAAATTTTCTGTATACATAGGCGAGGCTGACTTTTTTGGGGTCAAAATTTTGAATTTCCGTATTTTTTGGGGGTTTTCAGAAAAACTAGTTATTTTTTAGGGTAGTGAGGTTTTTATGGATATTTTTTTGGGGTCACGCCTTTTCTGAATTATTTTTTGGGGTCATCTATAATTCTAAGTAATTTTTTGGATTTTGCACATTTCTTGGGAAATCTCTTTATTTCTAAAAAGATAAAGAGTGGCTTACACTTATGTCTTACAAGGCCTTAAGATTCAATTTTGTTTGCGACCATGCCTTATGACTGGTCTCAGTGAAATTTTGGAAGCTTGATCATGATGATGTTGTTTGGATTGCAAATCAAAACCAGCATAAGACTTACACTTTGAGAATAAATAAAATCTTTAAATTTTATCGAACTTGGTATTTACTACCTAGTTCCTACATATACTTACTGTATTGTGACGTGTTCTGTTGGTTGGTTGATTTGGGATTTAACGTCCCACCAACAGCTTAGATCATATGGATGTGATAAAATTTCATCAATAGGCATAAAAAAGATGAACACATGTAATTTTTTGGGGTAAGCTAAAAGTTCAAGTATTTTTTGGGGTATGCCTGATAGGACTGGTATTTTTTTGGGGTGGTCAGCAAATCACAGTATTTTTTTGGTTTTGGGGGTAGAAGCTGGGGCCTCGCCTATGTATCCACAAAAAATGAGAGTACCCCCCCTGGGAGGTATACCCCCGCATGGCCCCGCATACCCCAGTTTTGCTATATAAAAGTGGGGTTCAATGGGGTATACATTACACGGACATGCTTTCCTGATGCGTCCATCAATTTTTGAATAATGCTTCTCTAAATCTGCAGTTTGTGCAGTTGTACAAGCCTAACTGCAGCCAATTCTGTTGCTTTCATATTAGAGACGAATTGTCGACCATAAACATTTAGGATCATAACCAGGACACAGTTCTTTAAAATTGTTATTCCCATTATCAGATTATTCAGTTATCCTAATATTATCGAAATTAGATTACAACAAATTTCTCCTTAAAAATGTCAGTTTTCAATAACATTAGGATGGCTAACAGAATGCAGACCCCCTAAATTTGTATATAATCAGAATACAGGGAAAGTTAAACAGTTTTTGGCATCGATCCCATTGAGTAACAACAAGATTAGGCTTTAAACAGATATAGAATAAAGAAATTAGAGAATTAAACCGCCGAATAAAGAACGAGGGATGTCAAGTATTGCAAAAAATGGATAAAATCTTCATTAATATTACCTTTTAAAATCAATATTGAAATCTCGTCACAAAAGACCTGCTTTCTTGGTTCTTGGCCAGGTCAAGATCAGAATTTTACCTGGGCAGATATATAAAGCCATTGCTGGACATGGAACATCAAAGACCCTGATCGGACCGCATTGGCGCTTAGATTAAACTGTAACGTGTTTGATCCCACGTAGCTTAAATTCTCCTTTTTCAATCTTGGTCTTGCATTTAAGACATTGCGTTATACTAACCATGTAACTTTATGTGACTCGTAAAATGCAGTTATTGCACAATTTGCAATTATTTTGACGCTTTAAATCTGTTTCACGCAGCATTTTGCATTTTGTTAGGCATTAAATGTTCCATTTGCATTGTTTTATCTTATTATGACTATCATTTTGATCGGTGCAATATTTTGCACTTTTGCTTTCATTTTAAAATACAGTATGCAATTTTATGAACTATTTTTGATTGGCGCTCCAACTGCTTTTAAATTACTACATCACAGTTTTGGAACTTCAGTGTTCATTAATCTCTAATCTGCTAATGACTTATTCAACCATTAACCATATTTACACGCGAAAAGGCACCATGGTTATTCAAGGCCACAGTTTGTTTACGGGAAAGACACTGTTTGAAATGAATTTTAATCACGTTTCAAACTGACGTCTTCGAAATACATCGTTAAAATCCGAAATATCTTGAGAACATCAAAACAGAAACGTTGGTTTCTGATGTATTCCTGTGTTTTTGTAAGAAACACATTTTAGCTCACCTGAGCCGAAGGCTCAAAAGGTGAGCTTATAGGATGACCATGCTCCGTCATCCATCCGTCGTCCACAACAACACATGGTCGCCATGGCTATAAAAAGCAAAATCCTTTAAAAATCTTCATCACCAGAACCAGAAGGCCTATGATTTTGAAACTTGGAATAAAGTATCAAGTAATGTTTACATTTTTATTGCAATCACCCTAGATGAAAGTATTTTTCTTGATGTTCTTCATTTCCCAATGAAAAACATTAAACAACGTGATCTAGAAGCCACAACGATGGGCGGGGCGACGTCAAAACCAGCCAGTGACATTGTTTGTTTACTCCTGTCGGCGTGACGTCTGTTGCGTATTGTCATGACGTTAGGCGCGAAAGTTTGACGTTTTGGCTGTTCCAAAATTACGTCAAGTCGGATTTGATGTCACATAACATGAAAATGAACGATGTTATGTTCTCTTTCATTTCATTCAGACGCAACATAAATTATTTATTATCTTTACTTCCTTATTTGGGAAACGAGGTATAACACATCGAACACTACAATGAATATGACGTAAGCATATAACCCGTCTGAATTCCACTGAACCATCTAGCATTTCATGTACAGCATATTCATTCATACTCGCAGCGTTATACCTTGATACATAATAGAAAACACAACAACATATACGTGTGTGATGGCGAGCACAGACCGGAGCACGTTATCTTTATTCGAATACAAATTTCACAAACAATCAATTGACAGCCAGCTTAATTTTTCAAAGTGTGTTTATGGAAGCTTTAAACACATTAAGTTGGATACGGTCCCTTATCATGACTCTCCGACAGTATGAACTACATAGATCCATCTCGTATACTATACATGCCAATTCTGAAAGGAAACTAAAACAAAACCAAGAATTAAAATAGCATTTAACGCTTTACACTATAAGCTTTACACAAAAGCTTTGTGAACGCTACGCACATATAAACTAGACTGACTAATCACATTTCGTAGTGATTCACTTGACTGAACAGAAATAAAATTCTGACTCGAATCAACAGTTATAACTGAAAATTGCGAATTATGTGCTAAACACCATATTAATATATATATATTTTTTTTTTCCCAAGAGCTGTGTACTCAAAAACTCACTTAAAAACATCGGTCTGATTCAGCTATTGCATATTACATATGAAATTTTGTACATGTAACATTGGTATTTTGAAATTAAACACTGATTAACAACATCGATCATAAGTTTAAACAAACGTTGCGTGATCCCTACTTTATGCATTGCATAAAGCCTAGTGTATGTGGTTGAACAGATATGATATGTCCATTTCAAAAAGCATTACTCATTTGAACAGGTGCCTTTGAAACAAAGAGACAACTTTCAACAAAATAATCTGAAATGATCTATGTATTCGATAAGCACACTATTTTACTCCTAAACCATCTTCCATGAACGGACCACTTGCATTATTTTCCAAATAGCTGTACTACATACCAATAACAAATTACATTTTAGAAACTGAATTTACATCACGACTTGCGTCATCGATCTGTAGCAACAAGACCCATCACATTTGGTACATTCAGGTTCCGATCAGGACTAATCACTAGAGACATGATTGTATGCGTTTCACTGTACACTGCGGTATACCATGCGCTATGGGTACAGCGGAAACAAGCAAGCTCTTTTAAATCTGCACTAAAACATTTATATCAAACATATGGGTGGGGAGGGGGGGGGGCAAGCGCACAAAACCGAACTCAACTGCTCCGTATCGTCTGTCAAGCCTCGAATGACCTTGAGACTTATGCAATCATTATTTATACCCTCACTGAACAGTACTCACTCTAGATTCACGCAATTCATGACCTTAAATGATATTATATCATCGACTTGAAGCGATATACTCATGCTAAAATCACTGAACTTTTACCGTATTTACTAATGCACACGAAACGATAATACATCTTCCCCTATAAAACTTGCATTTAAAACCCAAATTACTTCAGTAGTCTATAATAAATATATTTATGTTCTCTTTCATTTCATTCAGACGCAACATAAATTATTTATTATCTTTACCTTATTTGGGAAACGAGGTATAACACATCGAACACTACAATGAATATGACGTAAGCATATAACCCGTCTGAATTCCACTGAACCATCTAGCATTTCATGTACAGCATATTCATTCATACTCGCAGCGTTATACCTTGATACATAATAGAAAACACAACAACATATACGTGTGTGATGGCGAGCACAGACCGGAGCACGTTATCTTTATTCGACTAAAAAAGAACGGGTATCAAATGTTTTAAGAAAGCAAGTTTGATTCACCTACAAAACCAAATATGCCAATGCCGGCTATTGTCATGCTACAATCACGTGCTCCGTTTTCAATCTTTGTAAACATAACTTCTCACCAAAACAGTCGTAACCTAATAAAGCCAGAAAATCCGCTAATAGATTATTTGTGACCTCAAAATCTTTTGACTCAGAGAGTCAGAAAAAATCAGTCAACAGATTATTTGACTTCTCAACTCAGCACCCACACGTCTCTGCAGCAGAGCCCTATATCTGTGCAGCACAGATACGTACTTAACACTTACCTACAGTCATAACTAACAGCTCTCAATTCATCTAAGAACAAAATGCGCAGTTTTCAAATCAGAAACCCCAACTTATCACAACCGTAAATGCAACCCAACCAACACCATAAAACACATATCTCTGCAGCAGAGACCTATATCTGTGCAGCACAGATACGTTCGTTAACACATAACTACACTGATTACTAACAACTCTCATTTCATCTAACGCAATGCACAGTTTTCAAATCAAAAACTCCCGACTTATCACAACCGTAACCGTAACCGTAACTGCGACAAAACACCTCTGCAACAGAGCGCTAAATCTGTACGGCATAGATACATTAACCCACAACTGCCCTCATTTCTAACAGCTCTCAGTTCATCTGACAACATAATGCACATGTTTCGAATCAGAAACTTCCAACTAATCAGGACCGTAAATGAAACAAACCAACACACTAATCCACACATGACTAGATGTAGCAGAGCGCTATTATGATGCAGCATAAATACGTACATCAACACATAGTGTCCTCGTTTCTAATAGCTCAGTTCATCTAACGGCACGATGTGCAGTTTTCAAATCAGACACTTCAACTCATCAGAACCGTAAATGCAACCACCAATGCCATAATACGGGTACACGCATTTCTGCAGAAGAGTCCTAAATCTGCAGCACAAATACGAACATTAACCCATAACTGCCCTCATTTTAACAGCTCATTTCATCTAACACCACAATGCTCAGTTTTCAAACTAGAAACCCCAACTACATGTAATCACAGCCTTAAATACAACAACCAACGGCATAATACACACGTCTCACAATTATATCTGCAGCACAGATACGTACATTAACCCATAACTGCTCTTATTTTAACAGCTCAGTTCATTAAAACACCATAATGCACAGTTTTCAAAACAGAAAACTCCCAACTACATGTGATCACAGTCTTAAATGCAACAACCAACGCCATAATTACACACGTCTCTGTTCCTCTAACAGCACATGACCCAGTTTCAAAACAAGAAACTCCAATATGCAATCACAGACTTAAATGCAATAACCAACGCCATAATACACACGTCTTTGCAGCTTAACCTTTATATCTGCAGCACAGATACGTACATAACTTCTCTAAGTTGTAACAGTTCAGGTCATCTAATATCTCAATGCACAGTTTTCAAAACAGAAAATCCAACTACATGTAATTACAACCGTAAAAGCAACCAACAAACACCATAATACACACATCTCTGTACAACCCTAAATCCTAAGCACAACCATAAAAATCCTAATCACAACCATAAAATTTTATACAACCAACTAACGCCATATTCGCAGACAGAACCCTCATGCATGAAATTTCATTGACCCTTAAACTGCATAAACATATAGACTTTAAAATAGTCTATAGATCACGTTAAACGATCTGCAAATCTTTTAAATTAGGAAGCTTCGAAACAGATAAATCGTTACGTAAATACTTATCTTTATTTCGCTGTGTGCTGTAACATTTAACTTGTCCAAAATCATAACCTTCAACTGCTCACCATTGGGGACTGCATACCTGTTTTCGTAAACCATTGAAACTCATCTCTACAACCCTTCTTTGCTAAACATAAACAAATAACAGTAAATTATATAAATCCCTCAGATATCTGAAGAAAACCTTCATAAACAAAGAAAATATGATGTATTTACTATTTACTACAAAAGGTTTTAAACATTACTGCTAATTTCAAAATGCAACGCTATCCAAGGTGCTAGAATGCATCAATACTGATTACAATCGTTTACCGTCATTTACCTGTTCATGCGAAAAAATGGCAGACTGTACTAACTTCAGCATTACTTACAACAAAAAAGTGCAATTGTTTACCCTTTAAATCGGATTTATCTGTAAGAATAGAAAATCCCTAAGTATAAAAATATTAAAGGCAATGTATATCTGAATATCCTTATTCTACTAAGGCAAGCCAACTGAACGTTCATTAAATCAATTCTCAAGGAAAAACGTTAAAAACGTTCGAAATAATTAAAATGAAATATACAAACAACTATTTATACTTTAACACCCGTGCATTTACTCTGACGTCACCATTATCTCTTTGGTCATGAATTCCACCTCCAGTGCCGACTCTATAGTTGTGCCATCATGGTAACCAAGTGTACACGAGAAGTACTACTTGATTAAATGCTACTATATCACCTGTGACGAATTTAATAAAAATTATAAAATTATAAACAAAAACGACAAGTTCAATTACATTTTGATTAATATATATTGAACTTAACAATACGTCTATTGACATAAAATTGGCGTATGTGTATTCGAGTAAAAACCCACAAGCAGAAATCCACTAACAAATGAAATATCAATATCAAAGTAAGAAAGACGTCTCTAGATAACATAACTGTAAACCAGCGCAATAATCGACTTAAAATGAATTGTTACTAAAACGTAGAACATGTAAGCGAAACGCAAATTTTAAAGAAATAAAATACTCAATTCGTTTCTGCTGAGACCCAAATTCTCTTGCTGACTGTCAACTTTTCCACACCGTCGGCGAAAAGGCAAGCGCACAAAACCGAACTCAACTGCTCCGTATCGTCTGTCAAGCCTCGAATGACCTTGAGACTTATGCAATCATTATTTATACCCTCACTGAACAGTACTCACTCTAGATTCACGCAATTCATGACCTTAAATGATATTATATCATCGACTTGAAGCGATATACTCATGCTAAAATCACTGAACTTTTACCGTATTTACTAATGCACACGAAACGATAATACATCTTCCCCTATAAAACTTGCATTTAAAACCCAAATTACTTCAGTAGTCTATAATAAATATATGTATGTGCAATTAAAAATCTGATACTTAATTGATAATATAAAATGTAAATATAAGTATTGAAATTCAGATTTTAGCTTTCACTGGATGATGAAAAACATTAGTTGTTTTTAATGTCTCCGAGAAGCTTCACAGACATTAAAACAGCGTAATGTTTTTCATCATCCAGTGAAAGCTAAAATCTGAATTTCAATCCTTAATGAAGCTCTACAAAGTTTGTTGTATAAACCATGATCCTGGGATGACCTATTTAGGTCACCAATGCATTTAAATGGGGAAAATTAGTAAAATGTAATTACTTGCAATGGAAGGACACTTGCTGGAAGTATGCAAATTGGTCCTGTGGTTGTATTTTTATCTAAATATCCATAGTGCAGATTATATATTTTCCTTTTCGTCCTTTAAGATCAGCGATGATATTATGAGAGATCAGAAAATTATTCTCAGTTTAGATACATTCGTCTGAACAATTTTAATCGTTTTTGGCTCTATTAAGATTTGCTTGTGTATATATTGACATCGCAGTTAATATTTGTAAAATTGCAGTAACTGTCTCTGGCTCCATGTTGCCAGATTTTATGGTCACTGATTAGGCTTGAGTAGCCGAACCCGCGGTATGACCCATCAGCTTTCTCATTATTTTTATCTCTGCTCTTAAAGGAACTCATTTTTACTTTTATTATTATTATTTTTAGATATTATATCGACCCAAAAGGCCGTTCAAGAGGCTAGGGGCGAGGCCACGATAATTGAATTGTCGCTTCAAATCAAGCATGCACAGCCCTTTAAAATGACGTAATAACTTAGTCGTCCTGCACTAAAATCATTACTACTCTTAAAAAGCTCAAATGAATTTTGTGAAATTTGATTAGTTTTCTTATAACGTTGTGTTTCCTCGTAGGGATTTTACATTTATCTGTGGTCTATTGTCGCATGTTGACTTGAATGAACCTCATGAAGTTCTAAAAAGGTACAAGTAGGCAACGATCAGGAAAAGGCGCAATCAGAAAATGATTCCAAATCCAAAACAACCGAGGTGGGGAAAAAACAAATTAAAAATCAGGTACTTATACCATTAAAACATATCGTAAGCCGAATGAGCAGCTATTTTCCCAATAGGTGGTCACTCAGTTACCTAAACTTAACTAAAAATATGAAAACATACATAAGGCGCCAACAGCACAACTTTTTTTAAACACCAAGACATAAAACAATAGGAACAACCACAGAAGTATCGCATTGGAATGATCAGTAATATAAAATTACTGGCGGGTTTAATATAAAGATTATTTTGTAATCTAGTTTTAAATTGCGAGTGAAACGCAGCCTCGCTCAATCAGCTGTGTTTTTGCTTAGGTGACCTTCACATTCAGTTTGACAGTTGTCACGTGTTTCCGCTTTGGCTACACTTGTTTACAAGCTTCGGCTATTAGCCACGCAGTTAGTAACAGTTTCGAGATCCCCCTTCTCCAGTTTCTAGATCCCCAATAATTATCTCTGCTGCACACGGTCCGCTTCGGGAACGTGTGCATAGTTCCAGAGTTCCATGGAACTAGCCAATCGATGCGTAGCCTTCCCTTTGAAAGAGCCAATGGATATCTCTTGCATTTTTGGCGGTCCCCTATCAAAATATCCTTGGCTTATCAGTTCCTTTAGCGCGCTCGTAGAAGCAAGACTTAACATAAGAAAATAAAATAATCGATCACATTTACGCAGAAAAATGTTTCTTAGAACTGTTCAGAAATTGTGTTTTTGACAGTCGAATTATTTTAATATTAGAAGGAGATTCCTTGGAATACTATGTTGAAATCATTTCATTTACGTTTATGAAACTTTTGGATAATTAAATCACGTGTTTTTCACAGTGATGGATTTATAAACATCTTCAATTATTCGTGATCGGTGACATTTTGATCTCAATCATGTCGGGACTTCGCAGGAGCATCCTAAAAATATTTGATATACCGGAATGGTATGAGCAGCTGATGTCAGCCGATGAAGAAAAGAAACTGATTGGCTACGTTATGGAAGCTTCGTGTGTAATGGAAGCCAGACTTTTCAGAATCCTTGACTGTTGTGCTTTCTGTGTAGAATCTAACTGCTTCTTTTGTAAATATCCGGGACTCGTCAAGAAATTTTAATTACTATTATTAGTTCCACACATTTTTAAAATGGCAACCGAAAACGCTACCGATCCAAATGCACAAATCGTTGTGCGGTCTGACGAAGAACTCGTATCAGATTTCTGTCTTGCAAACAAAGTCAGCAAGTCAGCGACGGAAGAGCTCCTTAAGCGTGGTTTCACCTCTCTGGAGGCGCTGAAACTCGTGGAGATCGACGACCTCAGCTCGGAGAAAATCCCGAAGGGTCAGCGCCGGCTCATTATGCATATAACCCGGACGCTGCTACACCAGGACGACCTTGATGGAACAGCCAATAAGGGAACAGCCGACGCGCCAAATCCGTTATCGGCGGGAGTGACGGGAACAGCCGGGACTACGCCGATTCAGATAACACAGGAAGTTGAGCCGGAAGACGCCGCCCAGACAACTAGAAATGGTTTAAACAATCAGGCCGATATGTACACATCATTAATAAACAGTATGGTTGCACACCAAAAAACTCTTATTAGTGGTCAACAAACTGAGACAGTGACACCTACACAGCCCTCGTGGAACGACCCGCAGATACACATCTCTTCTGCCTCCGGTAAGTCGGTTTCCGCCTTCCTTGACATTTGCGACTTCGTACAGGTTTCAGTCGAAGAGGATGTTGTTTTGGGGAGTCAGGGTGACCAGCAAATCGTTGTGAAGTCTGGTCCTAAAAAGCCCAAGCTGGAAAGTCTAACACTGAGCCAGTGGTCCGTTGCCAATTTGTCCATCTTGTATAAACTTGTGGGTGACAATAAGTTAGTAGGCCCCGCCCTGATGGATTATCTTTCATATACAACCAAGGTTTATCAGCTCGTCCAAAGATTCAGCCTGGTGTCCGTATTACTCTTTGATAGAGAATATCGAAAGCTTCAATCTTCCATGGGGTTTAGGTGGGGCACAGATGTGCAGCATTTACACACCCTTTTCCTCCAAGCTCGAACCCAGCCAACCTCTCAACCTAGCCAGCAAGCCAAAAGGGGGAGTACTGGTCAGAAAACGGGTAAGATCGGGAAGGAAAGAGAAATTTGCAGGAATTTCAATTCACCAAAGGGCTGCTCCTATCAGAATTGCAAGTTCCTGCACACTTGTTTGTTGCCGGGATGCTCCCAGAAGCACCCAGTGCAAACACACATGAACGAACCAAAAAACCACTGAACTTAAAGATCAATTCCTCTCCGGGCCTCTCTTTTGCAGCTTGGCAGGAAGAATTAGGAGACGATCCTGACAAAGATTTTATATTAGATGGCATCAAGCATGGCTTTAATATAATTGATGAGGAAATAGAAATTTCACCAGTCAGATGCAGTAATCATCTCTCAGCTCAGCCTGGCAGCCCTTTGTATGACAAGGCAACCAAACAGGTATTGAAAGAGATTGAAAATGGCAATTATGTTTTTTGTGACACACCTCCCCAAATAATCAGCCCCATGGCGGCCATCCCCAAGCCTGATGGTGATGTTAGGCTCATCCATGACTGCTCTCGGCCCCCAGGTGGAGCTGTTAATGATTACTGTTCTTCTGACTGGAAACAGAAATTTTCTAAAATTGATGATGCTTCGTCCCTTATGACAGAAGGGTGCTTCTTTGCAAAAGTAGATTTGAAAAGTGCTTATAGGTCGGTTAATATTTCAGATCACAGCCAGAAAGTCACTGGCTTCTCATGGAATTTTAATGGAAAAGATGTTTACTTGCGCGACATTAAGTTACCTTTCGGTGCAAAACTAAGTGTTGGAATTTTTCACCGCCTAACACAGGCTGTCAAAAGGATGATGGGTCGGAGAGGATATGATCTTTTAATTGTCTATCTTGACGATTTTCTCATTATTTCCAAATCGCAAGAAGAATGTGCAGCAGCACTCAGGTGTCTGATAATGCTTCTCCGGAAGCTTGGCTTCGCTATTCATTGGGGGAAAGTCGTGGACCCCACCACAAAAATCACCTTCTTGGGTATCGAACTTGATTCAATTTGCATGACTATAAGACTGCCCAGTGCGAAACTGGTTAGTTTAAAATGTGAGCTAGATGAGTTTATACACCGTCGTCGTGCATCTAAACGTCAACTTCAAAGCATTGCTGGTAAGCTGTCCTGGGCAGCGGGCGTCGTAAAAGGCGGGCGAGTTTTTCTCCGTCGCATCTTCGACCAAATTAGCTTTCTAAAGCGCGCCTCTCATAAGGCTTTACTTTCTCTGGAAATTCGCAAAGACTTTTTGTGGTGGTCCAATTTTCTGCAAACCTTCAATGGTAAATCCACAATACTTGATAAGCAACCACTCTATGGAGTATTTACTGATGCTTGTGATGATGCGGCGGGGGGCTCCTTCGGCAAGGACTGGTATTACTTTAACTGGGAATGTGATTTACCAGAAGCTTCTTCACTGCATATAAATGAAAAAGAGGTTTTGGCTGTGGTTCTGGCTGCCCAGCGGTGGTCAAAATATTGGGTCAATAAACATATTGTCCTCCATTCTGACAATACGGTAACAGTTGCCTCTATAAATAAAGGGTCATCTAGGAATAAAATGGTAATGCAGTGTCTCAGAAGGCTATTTTGGCTCTCGGCAACCCATAATTTCCATTTAACTGCTCGTTTTCTCCCTGGCTGTCGGAACGTGGTGGCGGACTGTGCCTCTAGGCTCCACAGCAAAGGGTACCTGCAAACCCTTCTGCCTTATACTGCTTACACTCCACTTTGGCGCCACATGTCCTCACAGTCTCTTAAATTTCTTCTTAACAGATTCCCCTGGTGGAAGGATCATGACGCAGGCAACTGGGACCGCTATGTCAGATGTGAGGAATCCCCAAAGTGGCTCGTCCCTTGTAGCTTGCCTGGACAAGGAGGTCCAGTTGTACAGAATAAACACCTTTGCCTCATCCACTAATAGAACCTATATGGCCCAAAGATTGGCCTATTTTCAATTTTGTACCGAAGTGAACATTTCACCGTTACCATTATCCCAAACTGATTTAGGTAGATATATTGCTTACCTGTCTAGACGGTTATGTTTCTCATCTGTTCGGCAATACCTGAATGTGGTGCGCATTCTGCACCTTGAGGCAGGGCTCCCAAACCCGGTTGAGAATAATTGGTATGTGAAGTCTATCTTAAGTGGGGTTAAGCGTGTTAAAGGTAATGCAGTGAAGCAGAAACTCCCTATTACTTTTGACATCCTCATGGGCATTTTCACTAAGCTTGAATTGACAACAAGTTTTGACCGCTGTTTCTGGTCAGCCTGTTTGGTAGCGTTCTTCTCCTTTTTCAGAAAGTCAAATTTGCTCGTCCAGTCCCTTTCTGCCTTTGATCCAAGTAGACATCTGTGTGCAACTGATGCTAAATTTGAACCTAAAGGTGTTGTATTGACCGTTAGATGGTCAAAAGTGATTCAGTTTAGGGAACGGCTCCTGCATGTCCCTCTCCCCCATATCCCCAAGTCCCCATTTTGCCCTTCCACTGCTTTGCTGACCTTGCTACTAGATTGTCCTGTGGCTGGTGAACCCACCCCCTTGTTTAGATATAGGTCCAATGGGAATATTTTTGTTGTGACCCAAGACACTTTTATAAGAAAACTCCATGTCTGCCTCAGGGAACTGGGTTATGAGGCCAGGGATTTCAGTGGGCATAGTTTCCGTCGGGGAGGGGTCTCGTTTGGTCTCCAGTGTGGCCTCTCCCCTGATCTAATTAAGCTCCAGGGTGATTGGAACAGCAACGCATACGAACGATATCTCCAACCTTCCTTTCGCCTACGCCAGGAAGTGGCTCTTAAACTTAGTAGGGCAGCAGAGGATCTGGCTCAGTGTAAGACAGCACAGACTCCCTGAAATATGGTCGCATGTCGGAAGACCGGTAACTGACTCACCTATGTAAAGTCAGTGTACATGAATAATATAATTTATACAAGTACATGTACAAACAATGTCAACTTCTATTTTTATGAAGTAATTACAATTTCCTATCTTTCACCTACATCTACACCCTTTTTCGGATGTTTGAGAGGTATTTTGAAAAACTCTATTTAACATGCATGCACATTCTTGTGTTTTAAAAAATGTTTTCATTTCAACTATACATGCCTATACATGTAGGTTTTGTTATGCGCATGCATACATTATGTTTTTCAAATATATGGCCCTACTGTCCCAAAAAGGTTATTAGTTGTCATTTGCATACATGCTTTAGGGCAGTACCTGGCAAAACCTTCAGTAAGGATTTGGATGGTACTGTTCTAATTATTAAGGGAGGGAGACAATTTAATATAAAGATTATTTTGTAATCTAGTTTTAAATTGCGAGTGAAACGCAGCCTCGCTCAATCAGCTGTGTTTTTGCTTAGGTGACCTTCACATTCAGTTTGACAGTTGTCACGTGTTTCCGCTTTGGCTACACTTGTTTACAAGCTTCGGCTATTAGCCACGCAGTTAGTAACAGTTTCGAGATCCCCCTTCTCCAGTTTCTAGATCCCCAATAATTATCTCTGCTGCACACGGTCCGCTTCGGGAACGTGTGCATAGTTCCAGAGTTCCATGGAACTAGCCAATCGATGCGTAGCCTTCCCTCTGAAAGAGCCAATGGATATCTCTTGCATTTTTGGCGGTCCCCTATCAAAATATCCTTGGCTTATCAGTTCCTTTAGCGCGCTCGTAGAAGCAAGACTTAACATAAGAAAATAAAATAATCGATCACATTTACGCAGAAAAATGTTTCTCCCATCCCTCCCTCCCTTTAATATTTTGTATGTCTTAATGGTATTATCATGCTTCATTAAAGTTGTGTCTTTTATTCTATTTTCGTGTGTGGTTAGAGGGGGGTGAGAGTAGTTTTAGAAATCTTGTAGTTTTAGTATTATGGGCCATGTATGTGTTTTTGTGGAAATCATGAACATTTCCGCGCTGCTTCATAGACATACCAGGAGTAATTATTGCATTGATAGTGACAATGTGTTTAAATCGTACCAGGAGTAATTATTGCATTGATAGTGACAATGTGTTTAAATCGTACCAGGAGTAATTATTGCATTGATAGTGACAATGTGTGTTAGTCTAATTGTGATTACAAAGGCCTCCTTCCAAGGAGATAGTGTAAACATCCGGACAATGACACTGGAGTGTTATCACGGTATGGACAGTGCCTTCATAGTTTACGCACATGTGCGGAACCTGGATAGTACTTGTATTAGTGACAATACAGTGTCATTTGAAGTGGACAATGCTTGTGCTCCTATGTATTATCCCCAAAGAATGGGAACAATAATAAGAAAGAACACTATAACCCCCTCTGGGGAGGTATTTTGAAAAACTCTATTTAACATGCATGCACATTCTTGTGTTTTAAAAAATGTTTTCATTTCAACTATACATGCCTATACATGTAGGTTTTGTTATGCGCATGCATACATTATGTTTTTCAAATATATGGCCCTACTGTCCCTTTGAAAAACTCTATTTAACATGCATGCACATTTTTGTGTTTTAAAAAATGTTTTCATTTCAACTATACATGCCTATACATGTAGGTTTTGTTATGCGCATGCATACATTATGTTTTTCAAATATATGGCCCTACTGTCCCAAAAAGGTTATTAGTTGTCATTTGCATACATGCTTTAGGGCAGTACCTGGCAAAACCTTCAGTAAGGATTTGGATGGTACTGTTCTAATTATTAAGGGAGGGAGACAATTTAAATCAATATTACAGGTACAATACCTCACCCTCAGCTTCTGCAGTGGTTCACAACATTTAGTTAGTTGTTCGGTCCTCGTGGTGAATCTCTAGCTAGTCAATGAATCATCATGGAAAAACAAATAAATCATGGTAAACACCATGTCTAAGTTTTGAAAAGTCTGTAGGTGTCATCTTAGGACAAAAGGTCCACGGAAAGAGCAAACATGTTGATGACAAATACGAACACCATTGGGGCCAATGACTGGTCACATTTAGTATCATTCGTTAAATTTCCCAGTTTCTGTACCAGAAATTGCACATCTTCGGAAAGCACCGACGGCTAAGTATTAAAAATGGACTCTGTTCATTTAAGGCACAGAACACAAACATTTATTTTCACAAAGAACGGTTTAAATTACTTCAGTTTTATCTTCAGTATTACAACTTTACTCAAATCAAACCAAATTAAACGTTGTATTATTTGATTTCAGTATTTCTCTTTAAAAGCAGAGCACTCAAAATGTGTTATATTCGCTGAATATGGCGCAACTTACAGGAAAAGTTATATAACTCAACATGCTTGTGGAAATGATGCTAGTTCGGTCGCCTCTAAATGAAAATTACGCAAGTTTATTCACGCGGGTGTTACGCTTTGGGGCTATATTTTGTGTGTTTGGCTTTTCGTACCCTGCATAAATTGCATTAAGGTTTGGAATCCAGAGAACATAAAAGAGTAAAAACGATATTTGCACTATAAATGGGTTCCTAATCGATTTAATCACGATAAAAACCAATCTCTGACATTGAACGGACATTTCCATAAAAATTGATGTCAGATGCGCGCGCACCTTTGGCGCCAAAAAGCACATAAAAGACAATTTGTCACCATGGATTCGATTTGTGACAAGTGATCCTTTAAAACGCTTGTGGTAATCGAGTTACCGCATCAGATATAATTTGTAGTTGTCCCTTGAGAAACGTTGTGTGGACACGATTTCCATGCTATTATAGTACATTTAATGGTTTAATTCATTACCAAAAAAAAATGGTATAGCTCGGCAAATAGGTCACTGTATGGGCGTTACCTTATGAATACGTTATTGGGTATGGTCTACTTTTGACCTAGGTAAAAGCTAAAGGTACACAGTTGAAAGACTCAACTCTCATGTTGTCCGTTAGAATGAAAATCCGAGTTTGTCTAGTTTACTGAATTGGACAAAATAGGTAGCTGATCTTTAACGGTAAAATACGTGACAGCGCTCTAGGCTGACTGTATTCGACTTTTCTATTATCTCCCTACTTGAACAGATGGACTAGCCGACCACGCCCAGATATGAATATTAAAGTTGCCGCCCATACAGTGACCCATTTGCCGAACTATATCATAAATCATATACATGTATATAACACGGTGTTAAAAAACATTATTATCCGTGTATGCTGGTCGTTTAGCTATTTTTTACGTCGAATAGCATCAGGAAAACATGTCCATGCAATATATACTTCTTAAACCCCACTTTTATGTAGAAAAACTGGGAAATGCCATGGTTTATATGTTTTTATTATTTTTGCTCGAAAACATAGATTGTGGGTACTCGTTAGAACCGCCTCACCGAGGCGGCTCTAACCTATACCCACAGTCTATGTTTTGAGCAAAAATAAGAAACAACCAAATAAAAAAAACATTCTGTATATTGCATGGGCACGTTTTTGTAATTATATATGGGGTGGGCTGGACATAGTCAGAGGAACACACTGTATCATTTTGTTAAGCTGGAGCTAGTAATTATTTTTTCAATATTTGATGTAAAAGTGCTCTTGGACGTTTTAGAAAAATCCGAAAGCAGGTGACTTAATAAAAGAAAATAAGGAACTTAGATATTTAGCTTTTTTGGCATGTGTTTACCATAAAACTGACAATTATTTATGTAGTTACTACAGTTCTATGTTGACTTTAACCGGATTGGCCTCAATCGGACTCCTTTGTCCCATTTTGATAGTCTATCTCTCTTTCATTACATTACATGGCCAAAATCCCTTTAAAGAAATTCGTCTAGTACTCAAAGAAGCTGACTTTATAGGGCGGAGTGTAATCCAGGCATCTAACACAATAAACAATGTTACAAATTATCTCAACAGGCAATCTAACAACATTGTAGACTGTTCGCTTCACTACACATATCCAATTGCCTAATGGTCTTTGGGCAAGAAAAGTTGTTTATTTAAGAATATTAGAAGCGTTAATAAAGGAATATTTAGTTTAATCATATCGTAATTTCGAGGAGTCTACCATAGTTACAATGTTCAAAGAAAATTCGATAGACAATTTTTTCGTTCTTTTTTCGCATATATGTCTTAGTGATCGTCTTTTGAGACAAAATTTTACCACGCGAGTAAACCTTAAAATTGCGATTTCAGTTAAAAGTCGTTCGTCGAGGTCAAAATAAGCGTTGAATGTATCATCGATTGGTTCCCATATTTGTAGTATAAAACTTTGTTTTACATTATTTCTGCATGCCATTTCAATGTAGAGCAGAAATTCCAGAATATGGTAGCCGTGTGACACAGTCCCAAAACGATCATGACTTTTTTACATTTTGTTCTTTACAAAAAAAAAAAACTATAAACATATACTGTTAATTGAGACGTAAAGCGTGTAATCAAACAATCAAACGTGTAATCAAACAAACAAACGATATTTTAGTCGTCTGCGTTAAGGTCCGCTACATGCCATCGACACGGATTTCGAAAAAGTTAACGTCTGAGTTTCGCTGCAAGTACCATTGGGGTTGTTGACGTTTTGTTAACAAGTCTACGGTAGTGTCGATTTGGCATTTTAGAGACACTTAACAGCTCTTGATAGAAAATGCAATAAGACAGAACTATGATTGATACCATAACACTCGACTCATTCCGATTATTTAATCACATATTCATCCGCGGGCAAGTGCTACTGTGCGATATTTGGTCCCTGGCTGCTTGCCACAGAGGACGGAAATTATTCCGCCAAATTAACCATAATATCCACTTTGGGATGTTCCGGACATTTTCCCTGCATTGAATTATTGTTCTCAATTCAATTTTTGATCTCGTAATTGGGGTTTCGTAGCCTATCAATAAAGCATAATAAATTCAAGTTCGTTAAATGATAAATAACAGTTTCTAGGGAGGTTGACTCCGTAACTAGTTTTATTCAGAAATCATATTTGCAGCTATAAATGCAAATGGTTTTCACCATGGCTTCAGACTGACAATTGAATTTGCTCCTTCCGATACTCGTTTGAACCACATTATGTTCCTGACCATGCCTATGTTATTTGGACAATCAATTTTATATTTTTATTTTTATTTTTACAGTCAGGCGAACATTGACATTTTTATTATATATAGTTAAAGTCTACGTCATTGTTTTTGAATATTTGTCGGCTTGGATTTATAAATATCAAAACAATAAATTGATATTAGAAAAATCACCCAAATACTTCTTTTTCCATTTAAAACGTTTATCATGTACATTTACCTATTTTTTAAGGTAAACCAATCGCTGAAAGTCCACTTTTTTCTCTTAAAGTCACAGACGCAAGTGACAACTGATCGTTCCCAGAGGCCCGTTCCATCAATTACTGCGCATGCGTAGTGGACTAATTTTATTAAAGCGCTGGCCGGACCTTGATTAATCCAATTCCAAAACACTAGATCTTTCTTATTCTTCGACAATAACTGAATAACTGACTTAAATTGGTGAGTCTGTTACAAATTTTGACAAAATTTCCTTTCTCTATTAGATCATACCTCTTCAGCAGACCCATAATCTTTATAAAATGTATTAAAGATGCCTAAAAGTAATTGCAATTGTCTCATTTGATAGCTTTATTTATAACCGTTCACCAATTAATAAGATTACGCTTCTTAATTTGTCCTTAGATTCAAATCACCGAATTTATTTAAATAATTAATGTGACTGCTGCGTATCTGAAGCTCAAACCTCGAGATTTATGAGGTTTTGTGGGGTTTATTCCTTCAAACTGTCCGACACCTAAAGCTTCAAAGATTTAACCCCTAATAGATTATCATTTTCTAGTTTTCAACGAGAAATTCAACTCCCTGTTCTTGTCAAGTGAGATAGCTTTACGACCAGAGCGAGGCTTTAAGTCTCGTGCGCACGCGGAGCTAAGTGAGATTCCAAAGGCTTAGGAAATAAGATCTGTAGAAATGGCTAATTTTGGACATAATAAGATAGTTTAAGAAAATTTAAGCCAACTTAATGCTTCTATAATGCTGTTTTCGAAACTTTTCACACCATGCTGTATTGTTTAGTAATTAAGACATCATTAAATTAGACTTTGTAGCTAAAGTAAAGAATATTCCCCTAAAATCATGGAATTACCGAAGAAAAACAAGACAAAAAATGAACGTCTTAAAAGCATGTAGTCAACAGATGTTAAACGTAGGTAATGGAATCAACCTTAACACAAGGCTCCATTTTCAATGCCGTATATTTTATTCATTTTCAATGCCGTATATCTTATTCTACATTTAAGCTAAATAGTCTTAAATGTCTTTAATGAATTTTTTGTGCTGTTGGCGCCTTATGTATGTTATCATATTTTTAGTTAAGTTTAGGTAACTGAGAGGCCACCTATTGGGAAAATAGCTGCTCATTCGGCTCACGATGGTGTAAGAACCTGATTGTTAATTTAGTTTTTCCCACCTCGGTTTTTGGAGTGGGGATCTTTTTCTGATTGCGCCTTTTCCTGATCGTTGCCTACTGTTAGTTTGGTTTTTTCCCACCTCGGTTTTTGGAGTGGGAATCTCTTTCTGATTGCGCCTTTTCCTGATCTTTGCCTACTTGTTCCTTTTTACCTTTAAATATCTTCATGAAATTGGTTGCATAGATGGTTCGAGCAAATGCCCAGAACCCCCTCTAAATCCACCACGGTATTACTTATCATTTGCTGTTCTTGGTCTGCTTCTCTCTTGTGCACGACAGTTTTGTGTCTTTGGATGAAGCTAGCTTAATGACCCAGACCACACTGTAAAGAGGTCATTTAGGAAAGCATTTCCGTGTTTGTGGTGTCTGGATGAACGGTGTGTATCATTTGTCTCTAAAATGCCATTTCGTTACTATCGTAGATATGTGTCAACAAAATGTCAACAACTGCAGTAGCTTTGATACTGAACTCAAACATTTCGAATGCATGCGGTATGGAAACTTGCAATATAGTGTTTGCCAACTTCTGCTTTAGGATGTGCCAGATGTTTTTTTTCTCGCAGTACTCCTGTGTTCTCAACACCTATTGTTTTATCCACCTAATATGAGTGAAATAAGATCGAAAGGGGCGTAAAACAGAATGGTCAATGATAACATGTTGATTTCAAGTTTTTCCTGTCAAATGAAAAACAAATCATCATAACTTTAGATTTTCTGTTATTTGGCTTCAAATTAACTCCATAACAGATCTCTTAATGGATGCTAAAATGAGAATTCATTATCAAATGTTTGGTATTATCAGTTGAACCGTGCCTTGGGAAAACTTGCATTGTACATATGCAAATACTAAGACACACAGATCAGCTGTGCAGAATATATCAAACTGATCAGCACCTTTGGTTTTGCTTCACGGACAGTACAGTCACTCTTCTTCTAATATTCGAAATTCAATCATCTAGAGAACCACATATTCATATTTTCACTTAATGCTGCTCATGTCTGCGATATTCCCCATACAGTAACGGTCCGTGATTCTGCCTATCATTTGATAAGATCAAAATTATAAAAGTAAACAGCATTAATTTCATTTTATTGTCTTCTTATGTGATAATCAAATAAATCAGGACAGTGTAAATTGATCTTGATTGAGAATGAATAATATTTTGTCCCGTATGGAAAAAGCAAATTGTTAAACGTATAATATCATTTCCGCAGTTTGAGTTTCAATTAATTTATCTAAAAAGGTTGTTTGCAAATTAAGGGATAGTGGTGGAAGCGTAATGGTATTACAACATGATAATACATTGATAGCTAAGTGCTCGTGCGAATTTCTATCAGATAACTAACTGACGGGGAATTACCTACATTCAATCAAAATGCGAAATAAACGAACGCAGAGGTTGTTAAGGCTTACTAAGAAAGGTACAAGTAGGCAACGATCAGGAAGAGGCACAATCAGAAAAAGATTCCCACTCCAAAAACCGAGGTAGGAAAAAATTAAATTAACAATCAGGTACTTATACCATGAAAACATATCGTAAGCCGAATGAGCAGCTATTCTCACAATAGGCGGCCACTCAATTACCTAAACTTTACTTAAAATATGATAACATACATAAGGCGCCAACAGTACAAAAATTTAAACACCAAGACATAAAACTATTAGAACCACCACAGTAAGGTACAACGCAGAACCCATCCAGCTACTCTCAATCAAAACGAAGTCAATTACAAGAGATAAAGACAAACTAAACGATCAGGAAAAAGGCGCAATAAGAAAAAGATTCCCACTCCAAAAACTGAGGTGGGAAAAAACTAAATCTACAACCAGGTACCATGAAAACATATCGTAAGCCGAAATATCGCACTGGAACGATCAGTAAATTACTGGCGGGCTTAAATCGATTTCACAGGTACCTTAGTCCTAACCTCACCCTCAGCTTCTGCAGTGGTTCATGTAACGTTTAGTTAGTTATTCGGTTCTTTGAGCGCCGGAGTCTATTCTTATTTCAAGCCTCAAGCTACATAAATAAAAGGCAAATCGTTTGTGTATATTTTGGTCAATACCTACAAAGAAATGTACCATAATGGGAATCATGTTTTAACCATATTCCATGCCAGTTATCCTAAGAAAGCCAAGGCGACATAATATTACCAGCGCGGATCAATCATATGAGACTGTAGTATGCAAACACCTGTCTGGGAACATTTTCCACGAATCATACGGCCATTGGAATGTTGTTCCTAGACAGCCATGTATTACTTATTTGACAAATTGATTTCATTTGCGTTGGTTTGTCCTCAGTCGCATTGTCTCTGGAAAACGTGTTCCTCATCACGTACCCTGTTTAACGAAGTTGGTATCTACGTCCAACATGAACATTATGCGTTCGCATGCAGTTTGATTTCTGGACGATGCTGTTAAGCGCTGTTTATCCTGACATAACCTTAACTGTTTATCCTGGACCGGTAAGACGACATGTAAGACAATCAAACAAAACATTGGCGTTGGTAACAATGTATGCAAAGTACGAAGTTGTGAATGTTTTTTATTTTTATACAATGCAATTAAACTTTAAGTGCCAACACCAGACAGGAAAGAAAATAAGTCACAAAACATTTTTGGACAACACACTTGAAGAGCAAGGTGCGCCGAAAAGTCAGCGGCGGAGCTCTACGATACAACAACAACAACAACAACAACGATGGCCGCAGCTCCTCTCCAACGCAGAACCCATCCAGCTACTCTCAATCAAAACGAAGTCAATTACAAGAGATAAAGACAAACTAAACAGAAGATGTATCATAAAGATAACCAGAGGACCAATGGTCCTAATATCGCTCACCTGAGATTTTGTCTTTGATGAATGACCTTTGGCTAAGGCCATGTTGGCCAACGTAAAATGTAAGCTTGACCTGTCTGTATCTACTTACTTTCAGATCTTTCTGGCAATATTTGACCTTTCTGTTTAAATTAACAGTTTAATAAGTCAAGGTCAACCCAAGGTCATGATTTATATAAACTACGTACGGCCAGAGCCCTCATTGCTACATACCAAGTTTCATTGAAATCGGTCCACTGATTTCAGAGAAGTTGATTTTTAAAGGATTTTACCACATATATGGGTTTGGCGGCCATCTTGGTCATGTGACCTGGACCACTTATATAAACTTTTGTTCCCCCTTCCTAAGGATACCACGTATAAAATTTGGCTTTGATTGGTGAAGCGGTTTCTTAGAAAATTAAGTGTTAAAATTAATATGTAAATGACCTTTGGCCAATGTCAAGAGATGGCCTTGACCTTGAATACTCATAGGACTTCATTACCTCAATAAGTTGTATGTATTTACCAACTTTCAGGTCACAGGCCACAAAACTTCCTGAAAAATCCAATGTTTTCCATTTTTTCCATTGAGAAGCCTATGTGACCAATGTTGACCTTGCAATAAAATAGGTCAAGGTCAACCCAAGGTCATGATTTATATAAACTATAATGGGCCAGAGACTCCGATGCTACATACCAAGTTTTATTGAAATCGGTCCAGCAGTTCCAGAAAAGAAGATTTTTAAGGTTTTTTATAATATATGGGCATGGCAGCCATCTTGGTCATGTGACCTATACGGTTTATATAAACTTTGATTCCCTTTTTAAGTAAGGATACCACATATAAAATTTGGCTTTGATTGGTGAAGTGGTTCCTGAGAAAATTAAGTTTAAAATTTAATATGTAAATGACCTTTGGCCAATGTCAAGAGATGACCTTGACCTTGAATACTCCTAGGACTTCATTACCTCAATAAGTTGTATGAATGTACCAACTTTCAGGTGTCAGGCCACACAACGTCCTGAAAAATCCAATGTTTTCCATTTTTCCATTGAGAAGCCTATGTGACCAATGTTGACCTTGCAATAAAATAGGTCAAGGTCAACCCAATGTCTTGATTTATATAAACTATAATGGACCAGAGTCCCTAATGCTACATACTAAGTTCCATTGAAATCGATCCACCGGTTCCAGAGAAGAAGATTTTTAATGTTTTTACCATATATGGGCATGGCGGCCATCTTGGTCATGTGACCTGGACATATAATGCAAACTTTAGTTCCCCCTTCCTAAGGATGCTCCACATGAAGTCTGGCATTGATTTGACCAGGGGTTTCAGAGAAGAAGATCTTTGAAAAGTGTGGACAACGACGACGACAACGACGACGAAGTTTGATGCCATTTGATTAAAATCCCAACCCAAAGACAACATGCGGGAGAGAATAATATATACGAATATTTCAAAATTTGCAATGTTCTTGAGGTGATCCTAAAAACGGCCCATACTGTCTCCTATCATCCTGTCATAGTTCAAATCTGCACTTTTCTTGTCCACAAGCCGAAACCATGGTATGGCCAATTCCCTTTCTCATTAATATGTTCACTGCTCTTAAAGGATATCAGTTCTATTTTTATTTTTATTTCGGGGATGATGCATGTTATGAATAATGCTTCTCTAGATCTGCATTTTGTGCAGTTGTACAAGCCTAATTGCAGCAAATTCTGTTGCTTTTATATCACAGACGAATTGTCTATCATAAACATTTTAAGATCATAACCAGGACACAGTTCTTTAAAATTGTTATTCCCTTTATTAGATTATTCAGTTATCCTAATATTATCAAAATTAGATTACAACAAATTTCTCCTTAAATGTCAGTTTCCAATAACATTAGGATGGCTAACAGAATGCAGACCCCCTAAATTTGTATATAATCAGAATGCAGGGAAAGTTAAACAGTTTTTAGCATCGATCACATTGAGTTACAGCAAGATTAGGCTTTAAACAAATATAGAATAAAGAAATTAGAGAATTAAACCGCCGAATAAAGAACGAGGGATGTCAAGTATTACGAATATTGGATAAAATCTTCATCAATATTACCTTTTATTCAATATTGAAATCGCGTCACAAAAGACCTGCTTTCTTGGTTCTTGGCCAGGTCAAGATCAGAATTTTACCTCTACAGATATAGAAAGCTATTTCTAGACAGGGAACATCAAAGACCCTGATCAGACCGCATTGGCACTTAGGGTAAACTGCAACGTGTTTGATCCAACGTGGCTTTAATTCTCCTTTTTCAGTCTTGGTCTAGCATTTTTAAAAATACATTCCGTAATACTAACCGTGTAACTTTATGTGACACGTAAAATGCAGTTATTGCACAATTTGCAATTATTTTGACACTTTAAATCTGTTCCACGTAGCATTTTGCATATTGTTAGGCATTAAATGTTCCATTTGCATTGTTTTATCTTATTATGGCTCTGATTTTGTTCAGTGCAATATTTTGCACTTTTGCTATTACACTATATGCACTATTTTATTTTTGATTGGCGCTTGGCGTTTCAACTGCTTTACTATATCACAGTTTCGAAACATAAGTGACCATTGACTTAGTCTCTTATCTGCTAATGGCTACTTCTGATTGCGCATTTTCCTGATCGTTGCCTACTTGTACAGTTTTCTTTCAACCATCTCAACAAAATTTACAGGCGAAAAGTCGCCATGTTATTCAAGGCCACAGTTTGCTTACGGGAAAGACAGCTGTTTGAAATGAATTTTTAATCACGTTTCAATCTGACTTCTTCGAAATACATGTAGCATTCATCGTTCGTAAAACTCGTAAAAACTTGGGAACATCAAAGCAAAAAAGTTGGTTTCTGATGTATTCCTGTGTTTTAGTAAGAAACACGTTTTAGCTCACCTGAGCCGAAGGCTCATAAGGTGATCGTTAAGGGTGGCCATGCTTCGTCGTCCGTTCGACGTCCACAATTTCAAAGATGTTCTCCTCTGAAACTGCTTAGCCAATCAGAGCCAAACTTTATGCGGAGCATTCTTAGAAAGGAGGAACGACAGTTTATATAAATGGTCCAGATCACATGACCAAGGTGGTCACCATGGCTATAAAAAGCAAAAACCTTTAAAATCTTCATCACCAGAACCAGAAGGCCTATGGTTTTGAAACTAATATAAGCTTGATCCTTTGGAAGCAGTGAAAACGTTCAAAGGGAGGTAGTATGGACCATACTACGCAATTTCGGATACTGAACCCTCATCAGTGACTCTTTATAAACCGGCGACGATGGCCAGATAAATATACTGCGATTTCAAACATTTACACAAGGTAAGTCTCAATCAAAGACACATGCCTAAACGGGGTCAAATATCTTAAACAATGTTTAAAAGATGGCTCTCAACGTATATTTTTAGTACTCTGAATATTCAAATTGATCTCAAAGGACCGAAAGAAATAATATAATCTGCACTATGGATGATGTACGGGGCATCAAGCAATGAAGCTCTAAAAAGTTTGTAAAAACCATGACGCTGGGATGACCTTGACCAATTTCTAGTTTAAGGTAAACTTAGGTCAAAGGGAAAATTAGAAAAATGTGATTAAATGAAGGACACTTGCTGGGAGTATGCAAATTGGTCCTCTGGTTGTATGTTCTATCTAAATATCCCATAGTTTTTATGGATAGTATATCGACCCACGCACGCTTTAAAATTTTGCCGTTCAAAAGGCTAGGGGCGAGCGCACGATATTTGAATGGTCGCTTCAAAGGAAGCATGCACAGGCCTTTAAAATGACATACAACTTATTCGCCCTGCACTAAAATCATTTGTACTCTTAAAAGTCTCAAATGAATTTTG
Organism: Rugalucina vietnamica; assembly: GCA_964017185.1. Classification (NCBI taxonomy): domain Eukaryota; kingdom Metazoa; phylum Mollusca; class Bivalvia; order Lucinida; family Lucinidae; genus Rugalucina; species Rugalucina vietnamica. The sequence goes on from OZ024871.1 coordinate 67,143,991, forward strand.
TGAATTTTGATTAGTTTTCTTATAACTTTGTGTTTCATCGCAGGGATTTTACATTTCCCTGTGGAATACTGTCGGAATTGACTTGAATGAACCTTTAAATTTATAATGAAGTTCTAAGTTTTGAAAAGACTGTAGGTGTCATCTTAGAACATATGGTCCACGGATAAAGCAATCATGTTTTTGACAAATATGAACACCATTGGGGCCAGTGAAGAGTCCATTCAGTATCATCCTTTTAATTTGAGTTAAATTTCTTAGTTTCTGTATCAGAAATTGCACATCTTCGGAAAGCACCAAACCTAAGTATTTTAAAAAGCTGGACTCTTTTCATTTCAGGCACAGAATCCAAACATTTACTTTCACAATGCACGGCTTAAATTATTTTCGTTTTATCTTCAGTATTACAACTTTACTCAAATCAAACCAAATTAAACGTTGTATTATTTGATTTCAGTGTTTCTCTTTAAAAGCAGAGCACTCAAAATGTGTTATATTCGCTGAATATATGGCGCAATTTACAGGAAAAGTTACATAACCCAATACGACATTTTTGTGGAAATAATGCTAGTTCGGTCGCCTCTAAATGAACATTACGCAAGTTTGATTAGGCGGGTGTTACGCTTTGGGGCTATATACTGTGTCTTTGGCTTTTTGCACCCTTCCTAAATTTCATTAAGGTTTTGTATCCACAAAACATAAAAGAGGTAACACGATGTTTGCATTATAAATGGGTTACTAATCCATTTAATCACAATAATAGCCAATTTCTGACATTGAACGGACATTTCCATGAAATTTGATGTCCGAAAAGCACATGAAAGGCACATTTGTAACCATGGATTCGCTTGTGGTAATCGAATTACCGCATCAGATATAATTTGTAGTTGTCTCTTGAGAAATGGTGTATGATCATGCTTTCCATGCTATTATAGTGCATTCAATGGTTTAATTCATCAACAAAATATGGTATCATAAATCATATGGCACAGTGAGAGAAACTTTATTATCCGTGTATGTTAGGCGTTTAGCCATTAGGTGGGCTGACATGGTCAAAGGAAGTAAGGGCACACTGTATCATTATGCTAAACTAGGCCTATTGATTTTTTTTCAATCTTTGATGTAAAGATGATCTATTAATTTTTAGATTGAATTAGATCAGCTGGTTAACCTTCCCTCCGCTCCACTTCGGTACCTCGTCCCACTTCCGTAACAGCTTAGCATTGGTTGCCTTCAAACTCATGTTGAACTGCTTACGGATTTTGTAATTAACTTGTAGCTGCATTATTTGGCGTGTTTTTTGTTAGGAAGTTATAGCAGTGGCAAAAAACATAAAATTGTCTACCAAAAAAAATCTATTTCCTAACTCTGTCTCTAGTTCTACAGTTGTTTCTCCTGATCTATTTATAGACATCTATAATATTTTCAATAGAAAACATGAAGAATTTTACGAACCTACAAACTTTTACAACTGCTTTATTTATGATTCTAGTCAAATAACACCAAGAAAATAACCCTAAAATAACACAGTTTTTCATTGATTTGCTGTTCTCTCTGATTTTTCATTTTCGACCAAGACCTCAATGTAAGTCGTTCCAGTCGGCGTGGAGGGGTTAAACGGAACACCGACGGGAACATCCTGTCTAAGAATGAATATGAAAGCAGGTTACTTTATAAAAACAATATAGGGAATATTTAGCTTTTTGGCATTTGTTGACCATAAAACGAACAATTTGTGTAGTTACTAAAATTCTGTGTTAACTCTTACCTTATTCGTATCAATCGGGCTCCTTTGTCCCATTTTGATAGTCTATCTGTCTTTCCTTACCTTACATGACCAAAATCTTTTTACAAAATTTGTCTAGTACTCAACTAAGCTGAGTTTATAGGGCGATGGTGTAATTCAGGCATCTAACACAATTAACAACGTCACATTACATCAACAGGCAATCTTACAATATTGTAGACTGTTCGCTTCACTACACATATTCAATTGTCTAATGGTCTTTGGGCAAGAAAAGTCGATTATTTAAGAATATTGGAAGCGTTGATAAAGGAATACTCAATCTAATCGTCGTAATTTCAAAGAGGCTACTTACATACCATAGTTACAATGTTCAAAGAAAGTTCGAGAAGCAATTTCATCGCTCTGCTTTGGCATAGATGTGCTAGTGACCATCTTTTGAGAAAGAGATTTAAACAAGCAAATTCAAAGAATTTATGTCCCCCGCCATTATTGTTGTTTCTCAATAAAAAAATATCAGAAAAAAGTATTTTGAAATAAAGTATAAAGTTACTCCTAGTGTTGTTTTAAATCCATCTCCATTGATTGTATGAGAAACTCATTAATTATATGACTACTTGTTTTTTCTTATTGAGCCGTGACATGAGAAAACCAGACTTTTGCATGTGCGAAAACAAAGACGCAGATAAGCTGCTGTACAGCTGATCAGCGCCTGTGCTTTCAATTCATGGCTAGTATAATATCCGTCAACTACCTAAATACAGAATTTCAAGACTCTATCTTCTGTCGCTGCACAGCTGGATAAGTGTCAGACCTGGTTAGAAACCCCAAAGACTAGTTTTATCATGCGGCATAATTGAAACCCATGCCAAGCAATGATGTTTCAAAAGAATCAGAACAAAACTGTAGAAGGAGTTGCGCACACAAAGTACATACTACTATTGTCAAAATACCTGAAAAATGACTAAGTTCAAGTTTCAAAAAATGTGACTAAAATTAATCTGAGGATTATATCCAAACCACATGCATATCTTCAAACCATGGTAAAAACATCTGTAAAGTTTCAAAAGAATCAGAATAAAACTGTAGAAGGAGTTGCGCACACACAGTACATACTACATTTGTCAAAATACCTGAAAAATGACTAAGTTCAAGTTTCGAAAAATGTGACTAAAATTAATCTGAGGATTATATCCAAACCACATGCGTATCTTCAAACCATGGTAAAACATCTGTAAAGTTTCAAAAGAATCAGAATAAAACTATAGAAGGAGTTGCGCACACAAAGTACATACTACTATAGGGGGACGGAAGGACGGACGGACGGAAGGACGGACGGAAGGACGGAAAGCCAAAAACTATGTCCCTCCGCTTTTCTTCGAAAAGGCGAGGGACTAAAATGGTCTTAAAACTTTCACCACTTTAGCAAGCCTTAAAATTGCGATTTCAATTAAACGTCGGTTTATCGATATTATCTTCGAGGTCAATATATAAGCGTTGACGGTATCATGCATTGGTTCCCATATTTCTTGTATAAATAACATATAATGGTTTGATCCTTTGGAAGCAGTAAAACATTCAAAGGGATATAGTGTGGACTATATTGCGCAATTTCGGGTAATGAACCCTCACCAGTAGTCCTTTTTAAACCGGCAACGAAACCCAAGTTATAGTGCTGCAATTTCTCGAATTTATACGAAAAGTCTAAATCAAAGACACATTCCTAAACGGGGTCAAGTAATTAAAACATTGCTTAGAAGTGCGTTTCTAAACGTTAGTGTTTTGAACCATCTGAATATCTTTACCGATCTCAAAGGACCGAAAGAAAAATATAATCTGCACTATGGATGATGTACGGGGAGACCTTTTAGGGCCGCCACGCGGCACAACGCCAGCTGCAGTTATAGCAAATAACATATAATGGTTTGATCCTTTAAAACATTCCAAGGGAGATAGTATGGACTACATTGCGCAATTTCGGGTAATGAACCCTCATCAGTTGTCCTTTTACCGGCAACGAAAGCCAGGTTTAAGTGCTGCTTACTTTCACAACATTTTTGCGATTTTTCACATTGTTCAACATTCCCGTAATATGGAGACGGTTCCCGACATGGTCATGGTTATCTTCCTTCGACACAATAATGACTGTTCAAGCTTAGATTTTACGCTTTACATCATTTTTATAAATATGAAAGTAACTCCATAATATAAATCATCAAAAGCTTTACACACAGACACACAGACACACACACACACACACACACACCGCACTAATACCTCCTGACAATGTTTACATATAAATATAAAAATTCGTGAGATTATGTATATATCATAAAAGTTTATTGGGACGTAAAGAATCAAATCAAACAGGCAACCATACAAACAAACTGCACTTTAATCGTATATGCGTTCAGGTCCGCTATATGCCTCTTCTTACCATCTGGTGTCAAACTGGGATGTCGAAAGATTTAAAGTCAGAGTTTGGCTGCAGTACCACTGCGGTTTTTGACGTTTTGTTAACACGTGTCTGCGGTAGTGTCGTTATCTTCTTACAACTGACCGACAAACAGTGAATTATTACTCAACAATTCACGCACTTGAGTTATTCGGCGCCCAGGGATCTCCATCGTCGGGCAGCTTACTCAATCTGTGAGTCCTGGTTTTTGAATCATCAGGATGTTTATCATGATTTATTTGTTTGTTCTTGATGATTCATTGACTAGTTAGAGATTCACCACGAGGACCGAAGAACTAACTAAATGTTGTGAACCACTGCAGAAGCTGAGGGTGAGGTTAGGTACCTGTAAAACCGGTTTAAGCCCGCCAGTAACTTTGTGTTACTGATCGTTCCAAGTCGATACTTCTGTAGTGGTTCTTTTTGTTTTATGTCTTGGTGTTTAAAATTTTTTGTGCTGTTGGCGCCTTATGTATGTTTTCATATTTTTAGTTAAGGTAAGGTAACTGAGTGGCCACCTATTGGGAAAATAGCTGCTCATTCGGCTTACGATATGTTTCATGGTATAAGTACCTGATTGTTAGTTTGGTTTTTTCCCACCTCGGTTTTTGGAGTGGGAATCTTTTTCTGATTGCGCCTTTTCCTGATCTTTGCCTACTTGTACCTTTCTATTTCGATTCTAACACACAAGAAACGGAACAAATGTTGCTGAAACCGTCGATATCGTTCAGCTTTCTGCCATTGCATTGCAGATATCCCGCCAAATATTTGACTGTAATGCGGTATTTACACACACACATTACGTTTGTTGTGCGCTAAAACGACGTTTCACCGTCTAACGCTGCTTTGTGGGATAGCTGACGTCACAAATGCCGCAAAGTAACGTACGTCACGCTTATTCGCCCAGTGAAATTGTTGCACAATATAACACGTTTTTTTACCATTGGCTATATAGGCGAGGTGTGTTAGAATTTTTTTTTTCAGTCAGGCGAACATTTACGTTTTTTATCATAATTCATTTTCAAGTCATTGTATTTTCAATGTTCTTTCTGCTTGGGTCTATAAATATGAAGAAACAAAAATAAATAAAATTACAATAATAATAGTTAAATCACCAAAAATACTACCTTCCTTTTAAAATGTTGATCATGTACCTTTTTCTGTGTAAATCAACCGCTGAAAGTCCACTTTTTTCGCTTAAAGTCATAGACGCAAGTGACAATTTTAACTGATCTTTCACAGAGGCCCGTTCCATCAATATTAGATTTGGGACCAAGTTATACAGACAAATTGTTGGAAATCCGATGGGTACAAATTGCGCACCTCTCGTAGCTGATTTATTTTTATACTGCTACGAAAGAGATTTCATGGATGGATTCTCTTAACCATGATAATCAAGCTGATGTTATCGAGGCTTTTAATTCCACATCTAGGTACCTCGATGACCTTTTGAATATTGACAACCCTTATTTTGAAGGTATGGTCAATCAAATTTATCCACCTGAACTACAGTTGAACAAAGCCAATATCTCAGATACCGAAGCCCCCTTTTTAGATCTACATCTTTCTGTTGCAAATGGATTTGTTTCTTCTAAAATTTATGATAAGCGCGATGTCTTTGATTTTGATATAGTAAATTTTCCTTTTTTGGATGGTGACGTTCCTCGTCGTGCTTCTTATGGTGTATACATTTCGCAACTTATTAGGTTTGCTAGAGTCTGCAATCAAGTTACAGACTTCAACGCTCGAAATAAATGTTTAACGGCAAAACTTCTCCAACAGGGCTATCGGTATCATAAACTTCGAAAAACCTTTTCTAAATTTTATCGTAGACACTATGAATTGATTTCCAAATATAATGTTGGGTTAAAGACGCTTTTAAGTGAGGGCCTTTCGAAACCTGAATTTTATGGTGACTTGGTTTACAAATTTAAGAAACTTATAGGAATTAATGATTTTTCTTTTCAATTCAGACAAATCATAACACGTTACAGACGTATAGGTTATAACTTGAATGTTATGCGACAGTCTGCATGCTTAGTTTTTAACCCAATCATGGTTTATAACTATGCTGCCTTCTTTAATTGCACGCCGGTGGGTCGGGCGTCAGACTCTATGATGACCCCGACTTAAAGCAATTCATTTTAGTTGGTTGGAGCCGGAGCTTCTTGTCTGTTGCTTGGCCCACCGGGGTCCAACTGGTGTTTTTCTTTTGCTCCGGAGTTAGTAGGTTATTCGGCGCCTAGGGATCTCCATCGTCGGGCAGCTTACTCAATCTGTGAGTCCTGGGTTTTGATTCATCAGGATGTTTATCTTGATTTATATGTTTGTTCTTGATGTTTCATTGACTAGTTAGAGATTCACCACGAGGACCGAAGAACTAACTAAATGTTATGAACCACTGCAGAAGCTGAGGGTGAGGTTAGGCGCCTGTAAAACCGGTTTAAGCCCGCCAGTAACTTTGTGTTACTGATCGTTCCAAGGCGATACTTCTGTGGTGGTTCTTTTTGTTTTATGTCTTGGTGTTTAAAATTTTTTTGTGCTGGCGCCTTATGTGTGTTTTCATAATTTTAGTTAAGTTAAGGTAACTGAGTGGCCACCTATTAGGAAATTAGCTGCTCGTTTGGCTTACGTTATGTTTCATGGTATAAGTACCTGATTACTAGTTTGTTTTTCCCACCTCGGTTTTTGGAGTGGGAATCTTTTTCTGATTGCGCCTTTTCTTGATCTTTGCCTACATGTACCTAAAAGTAATTGCAATTGTCTCATTTGATAACTTTATTTATAACCCTTCACCAATTAATAAGATCACGCTTCTTAATTTATCATAAGATTCAATCTCCAAATTTATCTAAATAATTAATGTGACTGCTGCGTATCTGATGCTCAAACCTAGAGATTCATGGGGTTTTGTGGGGTTTATTCCATCAAATTGTCCGACACCTAAAGCTACAAAGATTTAACCCCTAATAGATTATCATTTTCTAGTTTTCATCATGAAATTCAACTCCCAACTCTTGTCAAGTGAGATAGCTTTACGACCAGAGGGAGGCTTTAAGTCTCGTGAGCACGCGGAGCTAAGTGAGATTCAAAACTTTAGGAAATAAGATATGTAGAACTGGCTAATATTGGACATAATAAGATAGTTTAAGACAATGTAAGCCAACTTAAGGATGTTCGCTGCCAATGAAAAAGTATTCAAACTTTTTTTCTAACCACTCTTTTTTGATTCCGAAATACAACACAAGACATTTGAAAACAAAATAAATATAGGGTAGTGTGCATTTTTTCAAGCTACAGGCCTCTGAATGAGACCTCTGAGCACCATGTTTTAAATTTGGTAAAATTAATTTAATTTTTAATTCTTTGAAAAGGTACAAATAAGCAAAGATCAGGAAAAGGCGCAATCAGCAAAAGATTCCCACTCCAAAAACCCGAGGTGGGAAAAACCAAACTAACAATCAGGTACCTATACCATGAAAACATTTTGTAAGCAGCTATTTTCCCAATAGGTGGCCACTCAGTTACCTTAACTTAACTTAAAATATGAAAACATACATAAGGCGCCAACGGCACAAAAATATTAAACACCAAGACATAAAACAAAAAGAACCACCACAGAAGTATCGACTTGGAACGATCAGTAACAAAAAGTTACTGGCGGGTTTAAATCGATTTTACACGGCCGTAACCTCACCCTCAGCTTCTGCAGTGGTTCATAACATTTAGTTAGTTCTTCGGTCCTCGTGGTGAATCTCTAACTAGTAAATGAATCATCAAGAACAAACAAATAAATCATGATAAACATCCTGATGAATAAAAAACCAGGACTCACAGATTCAGTAAGCTGCCCGACGATGGAGATCCCTGGGCGCCGAATAACTTACTAACTCCGGAGCAAAAGAAAAACATCAGTTGGACCCAGGTGGGCCAAGCAACAGACAAGAAGCTCCGGCCCCAACCAACTAAAATGAATAGCTTTAAGTCGGGGCCATCATAGAGTCTGACGCCCGACCCACCGGCGTGCAATTAAAGAAGGCAGCATAGTTATCAACCATGATTGGGTTAAAAACTAAGCATGCAGACTGTCGCATAACCTATACGTCTGTAACGTGTTATGATTTTTCTAAACTGAAAAGAAAAATCATTACTTCCTATAAGTTTCTTGAATTTGTAATCCAAGTCACCATAAAATTCAGGTTCCGAAAGGCCCTCATTTAAAAGCGTCTTTAACCCAACATTATATTTGGAAATCAATTCATAGTGTCTACGATAAAATTTAGAAAAGGTTTTTCGAAGTTTATGATACCGACATACCTGTCTTGAACAAAAATACACCTAGAATTCTTTCAAAAGTCATAATATTTACGTAGCGCAGACAATTTTGGACCAAAAGCATAGAAAAATTTGCAACTTGGAGTGGTTGACAAAATTTTACGATTCCTTTTCCAACCCTACCCCCATACTTGAAAAGTCGGAAAAAATCAATATTTTGAAATGTACCAAACCCATATTTGTTGATTCAAACTTTTTCTTGTATTTTCACACAACATAGAACTTGGTAATATTGTTCGAATAAAAGAAAGAAATATATAGGGTAGTGAGCATATAAGAGAGAACCAACAACTTGAAAATCGCCATTTTCATCCTTTTTTCGGATGTTTTATTTCTAAAAGCCCATTTCATAAAACCACCTTAAATTTTAAAACCAGCACCCCAAAGACACAAAGAATGACTTAGAAGACCATGTATACATATACTGCTGCTAAAATAAACATGGAACTAGTGCAATTAATTTGAAGATGTGTAATATTCAAATTTAATCTACCCTACCCCCTAAATTTTACTGACAACTAAAATTTTCTGAAAAGTTGCAGAAAATGGGGTGAAAAAATGAAGTTTCTTAGATTGACAATTTTCATGGCTCATTCAGTGCATATTATCAATATGTATTCAAATATAAAATATTAGGAAAATATCTGCAACCGTTTACGAGATATTCAAGAAAAGAAAAACCGGAAGTTCCGAAATGTCAAATGTTAGCAGCGAACATCCTTAATGCTTCTATAATGCTGTTTTCAGAAATTTTCACACTATGCTGTATTGTTTAGTAATTAAGACATCATTAAATTAGACTTTTAGCTAAAGTAAATAATATTCCCCTAAAACATGGAATTCCTGAAGGAAAACAAGACAACAACTGGGCGTTGTTAAATGTTATTCCTACCTTAAGGAAATCGAATCAAACTTGACACCAGGCTACATTTTCAATGCCGTATTCTACATTAAAGTTAAATGGTCTTAAATATCCCCATGAAATAGAAATAATTTGGTTACATAGATGGTTCGCTCGAATTCCCTGAACCCCCTCTAAATTCGCCACGGTATTACTAATCATTTGCCGTTCTTGGTCTGCTTCTCTCGTGTGCACAATAGTTTTGTGTCTTTGGATGAAGCTAACTAAATGACCCGGGCCAAACTGTAATGAGATCATTTAGGAAATCATTTCCGTTTTTGTGATGTCTGGATGAACGACGTGTATTTTAAAATGTCTCTGAGGTTCCATTTCGTCACTATCGTAGACATGTGTCCACAAAACGTCATCAACAGTAGAAGCTTTGATACTGAAGTCAAACATTTCAAAAGCATGTGGTATGGAAACTTGCAATATAATGTTTGGATCATACATGAAGCCAACTTCTGCTTTGCGATGTGCCAGATGTTTTTCTCGCAGTACTCCTGTTTCCGCCTCACCTATTGTTTTACCCACCTCATATGAGTGAAATAACATCAAAAGGGACGTAAATACAGAATGGTCAATGATAATATGTTGATTTGAAGCTTTTCTGTCTAATAAAAAAATCATCATAATTTTTCGTTTTCTGTTATTTGGCTTCATATTAACTCCATAACAAATCTCTTAATGGATGCTAAAATGCGAATTCAGTATTAAATGATTAGTATCATCAGTTGAACAATGCCTTGGGAAAACCTGCATTGCACATATGCAAATACAAAGACACACAGATCAGCTACGCATGATTATCAAACTGATCAGCACCTTTGGTTTTGCTTCACGGACAGTACGGTCCATCTTCTTTTAACAACCGACAGTCAATCATCTAGGGGCCACAAATTCATATTTTCACTTGATGCGGCACATAGGTCTGCGATATTCCCCATAGAGTGACGGTCCGTGATTCTGCCTATCATTTGATAAGATCAAAATTATAAAAGTAAACAGCATTAATTTCATTTTATTGTCTTCTTATGTGATAATCAAATAAATCAGAACAGTGTAAATTGATCCTGATTGAGAACGAATCATATTTTGTCCCGAATGGAAAAAGCAAATTGTTTAACGTATAATATCATTTCCGCAGTTTGAGTTTCAATTAATTTATCTAAAAAGGTTGTTTACAAATTAAGCAATAGTGGTGGAAGCGTAATGATATTAAAACATGATAATGCATTGATAGCTAAGTGCTCGTGCGAATTTGTATCAGATAACTAACTGAATGGACACAAATCACAAGAAATGCACTTACGTTCAAACCAAATGCGAAACAAACGAACGCAGAGGCTGCTAAGACTTTCTTGGAAAACTATTTTGAGCGCAAGTTTATTCTTATTTCAAGCCTCAAACGAGCTACAGTAATAAAAGGCAAATTGGTTTGTGTATATTTGGACAATAGCTACGAAGTAATGTACCATTATGTCTTCACCATATTCCACGAGACGACCAACGTGACTGAATACAACGATCTCGGATCAAATCCATATAAGACTTTAGTATGCAAACACCTGTTTGGGAATAATTTCAGCGAATCATACGGCCTTTGGAATGTTGTTCCCAGACAGGTATGTATTACCTATTTCGCTTATTGATTTCATTTGCGTTGGTTTGTCCTCAGTCGCGCTGATTGTCTGTGAAAAACGTGCTCCTCATCAGTAACACACGTGCCCTGTTTAGCGCAGTTGGTATCTACGTCCAACATAAACATTAGGCGTTCGCATGCATTTTGATTTCTGGACGATGCTGTTAAGCACTGTTCATTCTGACATAACCTAAACCCTTTACCGTGGACGGATAAGACGATATGTAAGACAATCAAACAAAAACAATGGCGTTGGTAAGAATGTATGGAAAGAACAAAGTTACGAATGTTTTTGTTTTTTATTAAGTAAGAATAAGAGGATTAGAAATCGATGCAATTAACCTTGAAGTCCCAACACCAGGCAGGAAAGAAAATAAGTCACAAAACATTTTTCGACGACACACTTCCGGAGCAAGATGGCCGCAGCTCTTTTCCAACGCAGAACCCATCTAGCTTCTCTCAGCCGAAACGAGGGCAAAGATCACAATACAAACAGACAAACCAAACAGAAGATCATCAGGATAACATTTCCGTGTAATATATACCCCCGTATACCCCACTTTTATATATAGCAAAACTTGCATATGTGTGTAGAGGTATATATATTTTTCTCTTATTTTTCCTCCAAAACATAGATCGTGGGTACTTGTTAGAACTGCCTTGGCGAGGCGGTTCTAACGTGTACCCACAATCTATGTTTTCAGCAAAAACAAGAAAATATCATTTTTTTCCAATGAAAGGGGGTGTTACAGATGTGTCCACGCATGGATTTTCTTTAAATTTTACACATAAGTAGGTCATCATATATGAGCTATAAAAATGTTTAAATCGAATTAAATAATTAATTATAGGACTCAGGAGGCAACCCTGGCTCTCTCCCACAATAACATGATACTTCCGTCATCTTTGTGTGTCCTAAATCTTCAATTTCATAATTTTCTAAGATTTGTCATGTGGATTGGTTCGAGAACATCCAAGGCATTATACTTATACCGTAAAAACATTTTACAGAAGTATTATATTGATTTCCTGATTAAATAATTATAAAATTTCTCAATTTTTTCTCTAAAACTTATAACACTTACCAAATTCAACTTCAAAGATAAATATGTTCCAGTCTTTGTCAAGATATCATATTTGCAAAAAATATGCCATATATATCCTCTTGATTGGAGCAAATTTCATGATAATTTAAAACCGGACATCGTCATTTTTTACATTACATACATGATGACCACGTTTCATAATTTAGAAACAAATGCTGAAATTGCTTCAAATCATGACAAAAATGTTTTGGATTATGACCATAATGCACATTTCTGGCACACATTGTGCTTAGACAATCCTGAATGGCATACATTTAGTTACTGTCGTGTAAATGAGTGGCCACCTGTTGGGAAATAGCCGTTCTCTTGGCAAACTGTACATTCTCTTTGTACAAGTAACTTTTTCTTATTTCGCTTGTTTCCCCAATGTGATTCTAACTGCAGAAGCTCCTGGCCATTGCTTTCTTTTGCCAAACAGATGTTATTCGTGATGGTCTTCTACCATCTGTTTTTCACACTTGACTGTTTTCTTTAGGTTTAGAACAATAAAAAGTAATTTTAAAATAGCAGTGAGACCAAATGGCTTTAAATCGCCTTCAGTTGAATCAATTCTAAAAGCTCTGAATTATTCTAATGAGGCAATAACAGAGGATGTTTAACTTTGTTTAACTCATAATCAGATGTTATGCTTCTCATATAGGAGTGAGGCAGGGAGATCCATGTGGACTTGGCTAGTGATAAACTGAATCTGATATTAATATTTCTTTCTCTAGGACTCTTAGTATTTTATTGTAAAATGACACAAGTGGAAATATAGACAAATGTTCACTGAATATTACTTTAACATACCAATTCCATGCTTTAAGTTTTATAGAGGGAAAGCTAGAGTACCTCTTATATCCCTTACTGTACCCAAATTTTAAAACTTTGATTTTCAATATATGATCTTATTTTGATCTTTACATGAGATTAAAACAGACCATAAAGTCTGTAAAGTCATATGCCATGAGAATTTTAAACATTAAGCCTTCAGTCAAATACAGCATCACTGTATTACATATGTTACCCACATAAATGCTTGCAAAATAAACATCAAACCAAAATCTCCTATAAAATGTGTGCATTTAGGCTTATTATGAAGTATGCTTCACTAACTATAATAACATTCCTATGGATCTTATTCAGCCTTTTTAAACGTATATTGTATGTTACATACATTGCATCCTTTAACACTGAATATTAAAGTTAATATTTTCTCAGTAAAAATTGAATTTAGTAAAGTAAACATCTTGTAGACAATGATTTTCCTTTCATACAAATACGAACATTAATCTGGAATATAACGTGTTCTTATCGGTTACACAATCCTACAAAAGTACGAAGATAGGGTTTGCATCAAAATAAAACATTCAATGATGAATTAATGTCAGAAAAACAGATTAAGTAATGGGCTTATAATCTTTTCGTAAGATTAATAGCATGGTACATATATTGTGATATTCAATAAAATGTAATTTCTTAATTTGTGATTTTGTAACATACTTGTTAAATAAGGATAAGATGAATGCAGTTGAACAACCCCGTGATTTAGCATGTGTATTAACTAGTTACATAAAACATCATTTGAAAATAAGAAGAAAAAGTTCACCTTTTAAAGATCGTATCATATTAAAATTCTTCACAGTACATGTTTGCACTAAATGTAACATATGTAACAAATTGAAAGGTTACTTAGAATCAACTTCTGAATTCAGGAAGATCAATAATATTGCATTTTAAACCCTGCAGACATACTTATGTAATGTTTAAAACATAAAACTTTATTAAAATGTATAAATTCTTTTAAGTCTGTCCAAACGGTAACTTCTGTAACAGGGTATAAAGTCTGTGGGTTGGCCTTCATTAAAAGCATGCTATAATAATATAAATTGCTTATAATAAGCATACAGGAAAAAACCTACATTCATAAATCAATTATTAAAGTATTTTGTAATTATTAGTGAACAAGTTCACATTTTGATGAATAAAGGACATGTGTAATTAATGTAACAAAGCACCATGTTACCGGCCCACGATTTTCGTGAAATTTCACGAATATATTCCTAACATACGTGGGCAGTTTTTTATATTAAAATGGTGTCTTGACAAAGACTGGAACACAGATAATTTTAAATTCAAATTCTACCTCTTTTAAAATAAGCAGGTGAAAATTGGGGTTACATGTACATAAAAATGATTGCTTCGCCACTATCTTGATACTTACAAAGTCATTTATAGTATCAGCAAATTTGCCAATGACTACTATAATTCTGGAAAGATTTCAACATTTGCTTCATGAATTGTTGGTCACTATAGAAATGTTTAAAGTGGGGTACCCTCAGCCATGGTAGAGACGTCATATATTACGTCATATTTGCCAATGGAATTGCATTTACAAGGGAATACATCATTATCATAGCAGTCATAACCAAGACAATTAATGCACATAATTTCATAAAATTCCATGCGTGGGCAAACTCCCATGTTAATTTCCCATACCCTGTAACAGGCCCTTTTCATTTTTTCTTCTGATAAAAATCTCTGTATATTGCATGGACAAGTTTTCGTAATGTTTTCCAACGCAGAACCCAACCAAAACAAAGTCAATGATCACAACAGAAACAGACTAAACAGAAGATGTATCATAAAGATAAATTACCGCACTGGAATGGTGACATTTATACTTGGATGTGATGTTTTTACTGGGTTGGCGAACTGGCCATTTACGAAGTTATAAATAGATTTAATTAAAAATAAACATTGTGCTCAACTTGTTAATACGTATTTTACAAAATTTTATTTTGATGCAACTGAATTAAAATCCGAACTGAAAGACAGCTGACTGGCGGAACGATGACGTTTTTACTGTGACAGCGAATTGGTCATTCGCGATTTTATAAAAAAGAAATTAAATAAAAATCAACACTGTGCTCAACCGGTTAACACGTTTCTCAAAAGTTTGATGCCACTTAACCCAAAGACGACAGGCGGGAGAGAATAATTCATACGAATATTTCAAATTTTGAATTGTTCCTGAAGTGACCCTAACAACGGTCCATATTGTTTCCTATCATCCTATCATGGATCAAATCTACACTTTTCTTGTCCAAAAGCCGAATTATTATTATGTGGATGATACATGTTGCGTCCATCAATTTATGAATAATGCTTCTCTAGATCTGCAGTTTGTACAGTTGTACAAGCCTAACTGCGGCAAATTATGTTGCTTTCATATCACAGACGAATTGTCGATCATAAACATTTTAGGATCATAACCAGGACACGGTTCTTTAAAATTGTTATTACCTTTATCAGATTATTCAGTTATCCTTATATTATCGAAATTAGATTACAACAAATTTCTCCTTAAAATGTCAGTTTTCAATAACATTAGGATGGCTAACGGAATGCAGACCCCCTAAATTTGTATATAATCAGAATGCAGGCAAAGTTAAACAGTTTTTAGCATCGATCCCATTGAGTTACAGCAAGATTAGGCTTTAAACAGATAAAGAATAAAGAAAGAGAATTAAACCGCCGAATAAAGAACGAGGGATGTCAAGTATTACGAAAATCGGATAAAATCTTAATCAATATTTTACTTTTTATTCAATATTGAAATCATGTCACAAAAGACCTGCTTTCTTGGTTCAAATCAGAATTTACCTTTGCAGATAAAGAAAGCAATTTCTAGACAGGGAGCATCAAAGACACTGATTAGACTGCATCGGCGCTAAGGTTAAACTGCAACGTGTTTGATCCCACGTCGCTTTAATTCTCCTTTTTCAATCTTGGTCTGTCTGGTATTTAAGGCATTCCGTAATTACTAACCATAAAACTTCATGTGACATGTAAAATGCAGTTATTGCACAATTTGCAATTATTGTTTGACACTTTATATCTATTCCACGCAGCATTTTGCATTTTGTTAGGCATTAAATGTTCCATTTGCATTGGTTTATCTTATTATGACTCTGATTTTGTTCAGTGTAATATTGTGCTCTTTTGCTTTTACTTTAAATCTGCAGTTTGCAGTTTTATGCACTATTTTTGATTGGCGCTCCAACTGCTTTACTATATCACAGTTTCGGAACTTAAGTGACCATAAATCTCTAATCTGTTAATGACTAATTCAACTATCTCAACCATATTTACACGCGAAAAGGCACCATATTATTAAAAGCCACAGTTTGTTTACGGGAAAGACAGCTGTTTGAAATTAATTTTAATCACGTCTCAAACTGACTTCTTCGAAATACATGTAGCATTCATCGTTGGTAAAACTCGAAAAAAAAAACTTGGGAACATCAAGACAGAAAAGTTGGTTTCCGATGTATTTCTGTGTTTTTGTAAGAAACACATTTTTAGCTCACCTGAGCCGAAGGCTCAAAAGGTGAGCGTATGGGATTGTCATGCTCCGTCGTCCGTCCGACGCCCACAATTTCAAAGATGTTCTCCTCTGAAACTACTTAGCCAATCAAAGCCAAACTATATGTTCACTGCTCTTAAAGGATTTCAGTTTTATTTTTATTCACATGGAGCATTCTTAGAAAGGGGGAACGACAGTTTATATAAATGGTCCTGGTCACATGACCAAGATGGTCGCTATGGCTATCAATAGCAAAAACCTTTAAAAATCTTCATCACCAGAACCAGAAGGCCTATGATTTTGAAACTTGGTATAAAGCACCATACAATGACGCTCTACAAAGTTTGTATAAACCATTGCCCTTGGATGACCTTGACCTATTTTTATATTAAGGTCAACGTAGGTCACCAATGCATTTGAATGGGGAAAATTACTAAAATGTAATTAAATGGGGGGGGGACACTTGCTGGGAGTATAGATAACTGAAATTGATCCTCTGGTTGTATTTTCTATCTAAATATCCCATAGTTTTAATGGATAGTCTATCTACCAACACACAATTTAAAATTTTGCCATTTAAAAGGCTAGGGGCGAGCCCACGATATTTGAATGGTGACTTCAAATCAAGCATGCACATGCCTTTAAAATGACGTAATAACTTATTCGCCTTGCACTAAAATTATACGTACTCTTAAAAGTCTCAAATGA
This sequence comes from Rugalucina vietnamica, assembly GCA_964017185.1. Taxonomy (NCBI): domain Eukaryota; kingdom Metazoa; phylum Mollusca; class Bivalvia; order Lucinida; family Lucinidae; genus Rugalucina; species Rugalucina vietnamica. The sequence goes on from OZ024871.1 coordinate 67,161,227, forward strand.
ATTTTGTGAAATTTGATTAGTTTTCATATAACTTCCTCGTAGGGATTTTTCATTCCTGCGTCGCTCTTATGGTAGAACGTGGTAAAAATGTTCTGTTCTATTCTGTTCTAGATACATTGATAGAGAAAAAATCTTTCGTCAGTCGGAACCGGAATTCGGGGTAGCGAATAGCAACAACTATTCACGTCGAAACATTCGAAATATTGTGTTGACAAACATTTTGTTAAATAATAATAAAATAATAATAATAATCGACTTTATTTATCGAGGGTAAACACATTTAGTACAAACTAATCTTCCATGTGGCCTTCACTAATCTACAAACATATAAAACAATTACAAATTTACACAAAACTTAACAAATATACATGTATCAAATGAAAGAACAATTGAAACAAAATGGAACATTAATGTTACACTCAAACTCACACTCACACTACTAAACCTAAACATAAAGTAATTAAAAAATATGGCACTATATACAGATGAATTTACATGTTATATACAACAGAGTACATGCACATTGTTTACTGTTTTAACCACTTTACAAAATTATTATGGAATGAGCTTAATGAGCTTAGATTTTTTAAATTAGTTGGTAGTGAGTTCCATATTAAAGGTCCTGAATAAATGAAGCTTTGTTTAAATATTTCTTTTTTCGGCCTCGGAGGAATAAAGTAAGAAGACATTGTAGATCTTAAAAGTGGCATTGTATCACCCAAAATTCGTTGATTAAACATTTCTTGTATATATTTAGGCGTTTCAGATCTGTCAATTTTAAACATGAATTTGGCTTTTCGTAAAAACAATCTTTCAAAAATTGTAAGAATTTTCATATCTTTTATACTTTGGTCAATATTTTCAAAATTATAATCTAATATGATTTTACACGCTCGTTTCTGAAGACGAAATATTCTACCCAGGTTACTTTGGGAGGTGCCACCCCATACTAAACTGCAATAATCTATATGAGGCTGGATATATGTTTTGTAGAACTGGATTCTTTGTTCAATATTAAGGTACTCTTTTATTCTTGACAAAAGCCACAAATTAGATGATATTTTCTTGCAAAGTAGATCTACATGACTTGTCCATGATAAATTATTATCAATTATTACCCCTAGTATTTTATCTTTGTCTACTGTGTTTAAGTTTTCATTGTTAAAAGATAATATCAAATCATTAGTGTTCAAGATGGTTCCATTCTGATGAGTTGTAATCAACATTAGTTTAGTCTTTGCAGTATTTATAACCATGCCATTAGCTATGCACCATTTAGACAGGTTGATCAAAGCCAGTTGTAAATTTCTTTCAATTTCATCCTGTGAAATCAAATTTCATACACGGTTGTGTCATCAGCATACATATCAGTGTGTATTGGCTTTGTATAAAGGGGTAGATCATTAATAAATAATAAAAACATAAGGGAGCCTAAGATCGAGCCTTGAGGAACCCCGTTAATTATAATTTCATCATCTGAAGTTACATTGTTAACACATACTCTTTGTTTTCGATGTAATATGAATCAAACCATGACATAGTTTTATCAGATAGTTTATAATGTTTGAGTTTTTGTAGTAAAATCTTGCGGTCAACTAGATCAAAAGCTTTCTTAAAATCAATCATAACTACCCCAACTGCGGCTGCCCTAAATGGACGAATTAAACAAAGATACTTACTCAAGAATATCTGTCGTTTTTCATGACAACATGACGTCACAGTTTTGCTTAGTATGACGTCACATGGTTGCGTTCGGTTAATTGCACAGTGCACGACCTTTGTCGCACCGAGCGACGAAGGTTCGTATTCATGAAACAAAACGACCTCCCTTATATTTCGGAATGGTCTATCCTAAAAATACAGATCTAGAACTTTATGTTGTACGGAAATCATTGTATATTGTGCAAAAAGAAAAACTGAAGAATTTTATGGCCCATGCCCTTGTGTGTCCCTGATCATCTGGGTAAGGTCCTACCCGGTGGGTCTTTTTACTGCCTGCTCTCTGAAAGAATATTGTTTTCCTATCTGCCCATTTCCTCTGCTCCCTAAATCTTTAAACGTTAATGCTTGCTCCCCAGATCCTTGAAAATAAATGACCTCCCCAGATCCGCAAGACACCCGGCAGGGCCCCAGGGTGAGGATGAGAAACTTATCAGCTTTTAAAATCATTGGCGCAATAGGAGCAGAGCGTCGAGCCAAAGGTGGTGCCTTATTTCATATTAATGAAGTTTTAGCTTGAAAAGTCTGTAGGTGTCATCTTAGAACAAATGGTCTACGGATACAGCAATCATGTTTTTGACAAATACGAACATCATTGGGACAAGTGAACAGTCCATTCGGTATCATCCTTTTAATTTGACAGTTAAATTTATCAGTTTCTGCACCAGAAATTGCGCATCTTCGGAAAGCACCAACGGCTAAGTATTAAGGCTGGACTCTGTTCATTTAAGGCACAAAATCCAATCATGACTTCACAAAACACAGCTGGCTTAAATATCTTTCGTTTTATCTTCAGTATTACAACTTTACTCAAATCAAACCAAATTAAACGTTATATTATTTGATTTCAGTATTTCTCTTTAAAAGCAGAGCACTCAAAATGTGTTATATTCGCTGAATATGGCGCAATTTACAGGAAAAGTTATATAACTCAATGCGACATGCTTGTGGAAATGATGCTAGTTCAGTCGCCTCTAAATGAAAATTACGCAAGTTTATTCACGCGGGTGTTACGCTTTGGGGCTATATTTTGTGTGGTTGGCTTTTCGCACCCTGCATAAATTGCATTAAGGTCTTGAATCCACAAAACATAAAAGAGCTAACACGATATTTGCATTATAAATGGGTTCCTAATCGATTTAATCACAATAAAAGCCAATCTCTGACATTGAACGGGCATTTCCATGAAATTTGATGTCAGATGCGCGCACACCTTTGGCGCCAAAAAGCAAATGAAAGACAAATTTGTCACCATGGATTCGATTTGTGACAAGTGATCCTTCAAAACGCTTGTGGTAATCGACTTACAGCATCAGATATAATTCGTAAATGTCCCTTGAGAAATGACGTGCGGCAATGTTTCCATGCGATCATAGTACATTTAATAGTTTAATTCATCAACAAACTATGGTATCATAAATAATCTTACTCATGACACGATGTAGGAAACATAATTATCCGTGTATGTTAGACGTTAAGCTACTATAATATTGAATTATATAAGGGTTGGGCTGGACATGGTCAAAGGAAACAAGGGCACACTGTATCATTTTGCTAGATAAGGCCTAGTGAGTTATTTTTTTTCTTCAATTTTTGATGTAAAGATGCTCTATGAATTGTAGGTAAAATACGGAAGCAGTTGCTTTAATAATAAGAGCTGTCGCAGGACAGCGTAGCTCGCCTGACTTGTGCTTTGCCACTAAATTTATCAAAATCTATGACCAACTCAGGTGGGTCGTGATGGTACAGCATAAAACTTCAGACCAATATCTACCAACATGCTAAGTTCAATTTGATCCATCTACATATTTGATATAGACTTATAACATAAAATTTCTAAGTCTGCGATATTGACCACAGGTGAGTCAAGATGCTACAGCATAAAACTTAAGAATAATATCTAACAGCAAAGTATCAACTAGATCCATCCATCTGTTCCAGCAATATACAGTACAAAAAACTTTAAGCAAAGCTTTAACATAAAATTTCAAAGTCTGTGACCTTGAACTCAAGGTCATCCAGGTGGGTCATGATGGTACAGCATAAAAGTTCAGATCAATATCTACCAACATGCAAAGTATCAACTTGATCCATCTACATATCCAAGAGATATAGACTTATAAAAAGTTTAACCAAAAACTTTAACACAAAATTTCTAAGTCTGTAACCTTGACCTCAAGGTCATCCAGGTGGGTCTTGATGGTACAGCATAAAACGTCAGACCAATATCTACCAACATGCAAAGTATCAACTTGATCCATCAACAACTTCAAGAGATATAGACTTATAAAAATTTTAACCAAAAAAATTAACACAAAATTTCTAAGTCCGTGACCTTGACCTCAAGGTCACCCAGGTGGGTCATGATGGTACAGCATAAGACTTCAGACCAATATCTACCAACATGCAAAGTATCAACTTGATCCATTCACAACTTCAAGAGATATAGACTCATAAAAACTTTAACCAAAAACTTTAACATTTTGAGCAACGCCGACGCTAACGCCGACGCTAACGCCGACGCCGACGCCGGGGTGACTGCAATAGCTCTTCCTGTACTTTTGTACAGGCGAGCTAAAAACAATAAGGGGAATATTTAGCTTTTTGCCATTTGTTGACGATAAAACTGACAATTTATGCCGTTACTGCAGTTCTGTGTTAACTCTTACCTGATTTTGCTTAATCGGGCTCCTTTGTCCCATTTTGATAATCTATCCCTCTACCCTAACCTGACGTGGCCAAGATCTCTATAAAGAAATTCGTCTAGTATTCAAAGAAGCTGACTTTATAGGGCGGTGTGTAATTCAGGCATCTAACATAATAAACAACGTTACAAATTACATCAACAGGCAATCTAACAATATTGTAGACTGCTTGCTTCACTACACATATCCAATTGTCTAATGGTCTTTGGGCAAGAAACGTTGGTTATTTAAGAATATTGGAAGCGTTAATAAAGAAATATTAGTTTAATCATACCGTAATTTCAAAGTGGCTACTTAAAAAGGTACAAGCAGAAAGAAATTCCCACTCAAAAAACTAAATTGATATTTGGGTACATATACTAAGAAAACACATCGTAAGCCGAGTGAACAGCTTTTTCCCAATAGGTGGCCACTCATTTACCTGAACTTAATTAAAACTATGAAAACGTACATGAAGTTCAAACAGCACAAAATTCGAATCAAAAACATAAAACAAATAGAACCACAACAGAAGTATCGCTTTGGAACCATCATAGTTACAATGCTCCAACATCTCTTTAAAGAAATTTGTCTAGTGCTCAACGAAGCTGAGTTTAAGAGACGGTGTGTAATTCAGGCATCTAACACAATAAACAACGTTACAAATTACATCAACAGCAGGAGTAAGTAAAAAAATCGAAAGCAGGTCGCAATGACCTGCTTGAGTTTCAAGTTTGATTCCAATTACCTTATCCTCACACTTTTAAGACATCATTACTGTCTTATTTCTCTACGGCTGGTCCATGTTTTAGGGGAATATTCTTTACTTTAGCTACAAAGTCTAGTTTAATGATGTCTTTATTACTAAACAATACAGCATAGTGTGGCGATTTCCGAAAACAGCATTATAGAAGAATTAAGTTAGCTTAAATTGTCTTAAACAATCTTATTATGTCCAATATTAGCCATTTTTACGAATCTTATTTCCTAAGCCTTTGGAATCTCTCTACCGCCGCGTGTGCACGAGACTTAAAGCAGACTCAAGCTATCTCACTTGACAAGAACAGGGAGTTGAATTTCTTGATGAAAACTAAAGAATGATAATCTAATAGGGGTTAAATCTTTGTAGCTTTAGGTGTCGGACAATTTGAAGAAATAAACCCCACAGAACTCCAATAATCTCGAAGTTTGAGCTTCAGGTACGCAGCAGTCACATTAATTATTTAAATAAATTCGGAGATATAATCTTATGTTAAATTAAGAAGCGTAATCTTATTAATTGGTGAACGGTTATAAATAAAACTATCAAATGAGACAATTGCAATTACTTTTAGGCATCTTTAATACATTATATAAAGATTATGGGTCTGCTGAAGAGGTATGATCTAATAGAGAAAGGGAATTTTGTCAAAATTTGTAACAGACTCACCAATTTAAGTCAGTTATTAAGTTATTGTCGAAGAATAAGAAAGATCTAGTGTTTTGGAATTGGATTAATCAAGGTCCGGCCAGCGCTTTAATAAAATCCACTAGTCCACTACGCATGCGCAGTAATTGATGGAACGGGCCTTTGGGAAAGATCAGTTGTCACTTGCGTCTGTGACTTTAAGGGGGAAAAGGGACTTTCAGCGGTTGATTTATCCAAAAAAACGCAGCTGATGAACACGTGGTATGGAATTTTTTACGCATAATGCATTCTACCCGAAGTTAAGATGAAAAATTCGAGTTTTCTCCTATACCATTTATTCTATTGACTGACAGATATTCGAGTTTTCTACTATAGCGTGTACTCTACTGAAAAATAGATGTGTGCAGTCCATGCAGAAATTGAACATTTATTGAATGAAAGTAACATAAGAAATCCAGGTTATTTTGTTTTCGCAAACATTTCCGCCCCATGAACATATAGTGCTTCCAACACAATAAAATTGAAGTGTTTGCGAAAACAAAATAACCAGGATTTCTTAAGTTACTTTCTTTCAATAAATGTTCAATTTCTGCATGGACTGCACACATCTATTTTTCAGTAGAGTACACGCTATAGTAGAAAACTCGAATATCTAACCTCAACTTCTGTGTGTCACCGATCATTTATCGGTTTGTATGTAAACAATACCACGTGATCGTCAGTAGTCAGGACAAAAGATACATGATCAACATTTTAAACGGAAAAGGAAGTACTTTGGTGATTTAACTAATATCATTTTTCACAAAACCAAACAGAAAGAATATTAAAAATAATGACTTGAAGTTAAATTATAAAAAAAAAGTTTATTGTTCGCCTGACTAAAAACAAATATTAAATATAACGTAGGCATGATCAGGAACATAATGTGGTTCAAACGAGTATCGGGTGGAGCAAATTCAATTGTCAGTCTGAAGCCAATGTGAAAACCATTTGCATTAATAGCTGCAAATATGATTTCTGAATCAAAACAAGTTTCGAAGTCAACCTCCCTCAAAACTGTAATTTATCATTTAACGAGCTTGAATTCATTATGCCTTATTGATAGGCTATGAAACCCCAATTACGAGATCAAAAATTGAATTTAGAACAATAATTCCATGCAGGGAAAATGTCCGGAACATCCCAAAGTGGATATTATGTTTAATTTGGGGGAATAATTTCCAACCTCTGTGGCAAGCAGCCAGGGACCAAATATCGCACCACAGTATTATGGACCGCGGATGAATATGTGAATAAATAATCGGAATGAGTCGAGTGTTGTGGTATCAATCATAGTTCCGTCTGATTGCATTTTCTATCAAGAGATGTTAAGTGTCTCTAAAATGCCAAACTGACACTATCGTAGACGTGTTAACAAAATGTCAACAACCCCAGTTGTACTTGCAGCCAAACTGTGACATTAATTCTTTCGAAATCTCAGTTCGACACGGTGTGGAAAGGAGAGGCTTATAGCGAACCTGAACGCAGACGACTAAAACATAGTTTGTCTGATTACACGTTTGATTTGGTGCTATATGTCCCAAACAGTTATGATGCACACACACTCTCATGCATTTTTGGAATATACCTGTTAACATTGTTGAGAGGTACTAGTTTGATGGTGCGTCAGTGTATGCAAAGCTTTTGATGGGTTATACTATATATGTGGAGTTTTAGTAATATTAGTTTTATAAAAATGATGTAAAGCATACATGATGTATGTGTCGAGTAAAATACTTATGTCGTCAACATGCGTTTAACTCCATCATTACACTCTCTTTCTAATCTATACAATCTTGTAAATGTGTCTTACATGTGTTTATTTTTGTTATAACATATAAAATAAAGCAAAATTGATATAAAAAGCCATGATTGTAATAGGATGACATGAAAAAATAAAGTAAAAATAAGCTTTGTACCAGAAATATGGGAACCAATCAATTATACCTTCAACGGTTATATTGACCTCGAAGCCGACAATATCGACAAATCGACGTTTAACTGAAATCGCAATGAGTGGTAAAAGTTTTGTCTCAAAAGACGACCACTAGGGCATCTTTGCGCAAAAAGAACGAAGAAATTGCCTCTCGAATTTCTTTGAACATTTTAACTACTGTATTTAAAGGCCTAAGTCAGCCGCCGGTGACAGGGGATTAATACCTTTATTAGGTAGAGACATGCTACTTTGCAGCTACTGTCATATTTATTGTCTTATTGATAATCCCCTAGACACTGCCTGTTCAAATAAAGTGCAATGAAATTAATCACAGGTATGGGCATAGGTATTCATGGTTATCTTTTTACAAGCAAGCATATATCAATGATATCACAGGTACCAGTCTCAACAATCAAATTGATTATTGGATTTTTAGGAGCTGCTGGAGATGTTAATCCTTTGGTGTCTGGACAAATACTGAGATTAATTAGCTACCTAATTTTGCTTTTTATAGGCCACATAGGCCTTTAAGTAGCCTCTTTGAAATTACGACATGATTAAACTAAGTACTCCTTTATTAACGCTTCCAATATTCTTAAATAATCAACTTTTCTTGCCCAAAGACGTTGCTTATTATCTTAGATGCCTGAATTACACATCGCCTGATAAACTCAGCTTCGTTGAGTAATAGACGAATTTCTTTAAAGAGATTTTGGCCATATACGGTATAAAGACTATAAAAATGGAACACGAGTCCTTTTATAACAATCAGATAAGAGTAAACATATGAATGTACAGTGGTCGCATTGCTAACTGTCGCCTGTCCGTGACCAGCTTTGTCCCGTTTTAACTGTTTAGCTTACGGAAGACGGAACCAAAATGACCTTTGACATATGTTTTCAAACTGGCATTAGTTGTTATATAAATTGTTAAAGTAGTCTTTTCGTCAACAAATGCCAAAAGCTAAATTTCCATCTTAGTTTGTTTTATAAAGCAACTCGTATTATATCATTGCTTTCGAACGATTTTTACTTAAACAACACTTGTGTATCTGTACATCAAATATTGAAAAAAAATACGCATAGTCTTACAAAATTATAAAGTATATACACTTGCTTCCTATGGCAATGCCCCACCCATCTCATAATGGCCAAACGCTTAACATATACCGTTCATAGTAAGGATCCCTTTTGAGCTTAGAATTTTACACTGTGCTACATGTATGATTATGATTTAGTATACCACCATTTGTTGGTGAATTAAACCATTAAATGTACTATGATAGCACGCGAACCGTGTCCATACGCCATTTCTCAAGAGACAACTACAAATTATATCAGATGCTGTAATATGATTGCCAAAAGCATTTTGAAGGATCACTTATCACAAATCGAATCCATGGTGACAAATTTGTCTTTCATGTGCTTTTTGGCGCCAAAGGTGCGCACGCATTTGACATCACATTTCATGCAAATGTCCGTTCAATGTCAGAAATTGGCTATTATAGTGATAAAATCGATTAGGAACCTTTTTATAATGCAAACAGCGTGTTAGCTCTTTTATGTTTTGTGAATTCAAGACCTTAAATGCAATTTAGACAGTGTGCGAAAAGCTACACACACAAAATATAGCCCCAAAGCGTAACGCCGTCTAAATAAACTTGCGTAATGTTCATTTAGAGGCGACCGAACTAGCATCATTTCCACAAGCATGTCGCATTGAATTATATATGACTTTTTTCCTGTAAATTGCACCAATTTCAGCGAATATAACACATTTTGAGTGCTCTGCTTTTAAAGAGAACTACTGAAATCAAAAAATATGACGTTTAATTCGGTTTGATTTGAGTAAAGTTGTAATACTGAAGATAAAACGAAAGTAATTGAAGCCGTGCTTTGTGAAAATAAATGTTTGTGTTCTGTGCCTTAAATGAACAGAGTCCAGCTTTAATACTTAGCCGTTGGTGCTTTCCGAAGATGTGCAATTTCTGGTACAGAAACTGGGAAATTTAACTGTCAAATTAAAAGGATGATACTGAATGGACTGTTTATTGGCCCCAGTGGTGTTCGTATTTGTCAAAACATACTTGCTCTATGCGTGGACCATTTGTTCTCAGATGACACCTACAGACTTTTCAAAACTTAGAACTTCATTATAAATTGAAAGGTTTATTCAAGTCAACATGCGACAATAGACCACAGATATAGACTGTATATAATGCAGTTGTAACGTGCAGCCGAGCCTAGCCACAGAAACCCCGTCGGTGGAAAAGCATGCTCATCCACCAAGGGTGGTTTACTGCGCTATATACCTAACACTTACTCTAATCACAAAGTTTCGAGTTTCTAATTTGCATATTACTATCCGCTAATATGCCGCTAATACGTTGCACCAACGTATTCTACAAGGGAGACTATCCTGTTACATTACTTCCCCCTCCGAGAAGACTCGCCCCGAGTCTTGGCCTGGGGACTACATGGGTAAGGCAACTCCGTTCTGGCAGTTGTCATCATCCCACCGCTGCCACCAAATGTAACGAACAGCCGAGCCGAGCCACAGAAACACCCTTGGTGGATGAGCATGCTTTTCCACCGACGGGGTTTCTGTGGCTTGGCTCGGCCGTTCGTTACACAGTTTTAAAGTAAAGGCAAAAGTGCAGAATATTGCACTGAACAAAATCAGAGTCATAATAAGATAAAACAATGCAAATGGAACATTTAATGCCTAACAAAATGCAAAATGCTGCGTGGAACAGATTTAAAGTGTCAAAATCATTGCAAATTGTGCAATAACTGCATTTTACGTGTCACATAAAGTTACATGATTAGTATTAGGGAATGTCTTAAATGCTAGACAAAGATTGAAAAAGGAGAATTAAAGCCACGTGGGATCAAACACGTTACAGTTTAACCTTAGCGTCAATGCGGTCTGATCAGGGTCTTTGATGTTCCCTGTCCAGAAATCGCTTTCTTTATCTGCAGAGGTAAAATTCTGATCTTGACCTGGACAAGAACCAAGAAAGCAAATCTTTTGTGACGTGAATTCAATATCGAAAAAAAGGTAATATTGATCACGATTTTATCCAATATTCGTAATACTTGACATCCCTCGTTCTTTATTCGGCGGTTAAATTCTCTAATTTCTTTATTCTATATCTGTTTAAAGCCTAATCTTGCTGTAACTCAATGGGATCGATGCTAAAAACTATTTAACTTTCCCTGCATTCTGATTATATACAAGTTTAGGAGATCTGCATTCTGTTAGCCTTCCTAATGTTATTGAAACCTGACATTTTTAAGGAGAAATTTGTTGTAATCTAATTTCGATAATATTAGGATAAGTAAATAATCAAATAAAGGTAATAACAATTTTAAAGAACTGTGTCCTGGTATTAATCCTAAAATGTTTGTGATCGACAATTCGTCTGTGATATGAAAGCAACAAAAAATACTGCAGTTAGTCCACAACAGCACAAAAAGCCGATCTAGAAATCATGTTAAGTTCGATGCAATTAGAAAAACAGCTTTTGCGCAGGATATGCAAAAAAACATTTTTCAACCTTGCAAAAAAATTTCAGAATGCCTATTTTAATCATTGGAAATGTATGGACATATTCTAAAATCACTTTGATTTTGTTTATAGTTTTATGTTAGTCCATTGTAGTAATCAGATGTCATGTCAGGAAGAACAGAGACTGACAATTGCCTGGCACAGAAATCAAGCTGCGTAGCATCAAGAAAACATGTCCATGAAAAGTATACCCCCTTAAACCCCACTTTTATATAGTAAAATTGGGGTGTACAGTGGTGTTCTTATATTTGTTATTTCATCACTGAGGAGAAGCACATTCGACAGGAGTCACTTGGCTTTGTTCATATATACGAGCTAGCTAGAGTTGCAGACATTATCTATGGACGAATAACGAATCAGTCTGCGCGAATGGACAGGTTGATAAGCGCATTCATTGCCTGTTAAGAAATCATTGTATTTCCCGGTGATTCGTATGACTGGATCTGATACAAATTCGCACTAGCACTTAGCTATCAATGCATTATCATGTTTTAATATCATTACGCTTCCACCAATATCCCTTAATTTGCAAACAACCTTTTTAGATAAATTAATTGAAACTCAAACTGCGGAAATGATATTATACGTTTAACAATTTGCTTTTCCATTCGGGACAAAATATGATTCGTTCTCAATCAAGATCAATTTACACTGTCCTGATTTATTTTATTATCACATAAGAAGACAATAAAATGAAATTAATGCTGTTTACTTTTATAATTTTGATCTGATCAAATGATAGGCAGAATCACGGACCGTTATTGTATGGGGAATATCGCAGACATAAGAGCAGCATCAAGTGAAAATATATATTTGTGGTCCCCTAGATGATTGAATTTCGAATATTATAAGAAGAGGAACTGTACTGTCCGTGAAGCAAAACCAAAGGTGCTGATCAATTTGATATATTCTGCGCAGCTGATCTGTGTGTATTTGTATTTGCGTATGAACAATGCAGGTTTTCCCTAGGCATGGTTCAACTGATAATACCAAACATTTATTTTAGCATCCATTAAGAGATCTGTTATGGAGCTAATATGAAGCCAAATAACAGAAAATGAAAAATTATTATGATTTTTTTATTTGACAGGAAAAACTCCGAATCAGCATATTACCATTATGACCATTCTGTTTTACGTCCGTTTCGATGTTATTTTACGGACTCATATAAGATGGAAAAACAATAGTTGAGGCGAAAAGAGGAGTACTGCGAGAAAAAAAAACATCTGGCACATTGCAAAGCAGAAGTTGGCAAACACTATATTCCAAGTTTCCATACCGCATTCATTTGAAATGTTTGAGTTCAGTATCAAAGCTACTGCAGTTGTTGACGTTTTGTTGATACATATCTACGATAGTGACGAAATGACATCTTAGAGACATTTAATACACACCGTTCATCCAGACACCACAAACACGGAAATGCTTTCCTAAATGGTCTATTTACAGTGTGGTCCGGGTCATTTAGCTAGCTTCATCCAAAGACACAAAACTGTCGTGCACAAGAGAGAATAAAAATTAAAACTGAGATCCTTTAAGAGCAGTGAACACATTAATGAGAAAGGTGATGGGCCATACCGCGGTTTCGACTATTGAAGTCTCGTAAGACCAAGACCAAGAACGGTAAATGATTAGTAATACAGTGGTGCATTTAGAGGGGGTTCAGGTAATTCGCTCGTACCATCTATGCAACCAAAATATTTCAATTTCATGGGGGTATTTAAGACTATTTAGCTTAAATGTAGAATACGGCATTGAAAATGTAGCCTGGTGTCAAGGTTGATTCCATTTCCTTATGGTAAGAATAACGTTTAGCCTCTGCTGACTACATGCTTCTAAGACGTCCATTTTTGTCTCGTTCTAACTCAATGTTTTAGGGGAATATTCTTTACTTTAGCCACAAAGTCTAATTTAATGATGTCTTAATTACTAAACAATACAGCATAGTGTGAAAAATTCCGAAAACAGCATTATAGAAGCCTTAAGTTGGCTTAAACTGTCTTAAACTATCTTATTATGTCCAATATTAGCCAATTCTACAGATCTTATTTCCTAAACCTTTGGAATCTCACTTATCTCCGCGTGCGCACGAGACTTTAAGCCTCGCTCTGGTCGTAAAGCTATCGCGCTTGACAAGAACAGGGAGTTGAATTTCCCGATGAAAACTAGAAAATGATAATCTATTAGGGGTTAAATCTTTGTAGCTTTAGGTGTCGGACAATTTGAAGGAATAAACCCTACAAAACCCCATAAATCTCGAAGTTTGAGCTTCAGATACGCAGCAGTCACATTAATTATTTAAATAAATTCGGTGATTTGAATCTTAGGACAAATTAAGAAGCGTAATCTTATTAATTGGTGAACGGTTATAAATAAAGCTATCAAATGAGACAATTGCAATTACTTTTAGGCATCTTTAATACATTATACAAAGATTATGGGTCTGCTGAAGAGGTATGATCTAATAGAGAAAGGAAATTTTGTCAAAATTTGTAACAGACTCACCAATTTAAGTCAGTTATTCAGATATTGTCGAAGAATAAGAAAGATCTAGTGTTTTGGAATTGGATTAATCAAGGTCCGGCCAGCGCTTTAATAAAATTAGTCCACTACGCATGCGCAGTAATTGATAAAACGGGCCTCTGGGAAAGATCAGTTGTCACTAGCGTCTGTGACTTTAAGGGGAAAAATGGACTTTCGGCGAGTGTTTTACCCAGAAAAAGGTACATGATCAACACTTTAAAGGGAAAAGGAAGTATTTTGGTGATTTCAGTTTTTCACACTACCAAACAGAAGGAATATTAAAAACTATGAGGAGTTGCCTGCCTTGATGTTGGATTGTTGTGGTTTGTCGAGCTCCGAGTTTATTTATTTTTTTCTTCTTCTTCTCTCTTGTTGGTTTCTGTATTTCTATGTTAAACTCGTCTCGGGTTTTGAGTAGGTTTCCATGCTGAATTTCAGGTGATATCGATCATTTTTCATTCGTTTTCCGATTCACCTGTATTTATTGTACAGCTGTAACTGCACATAGTCTTTTGGTTTATCACAATTAATGCTTTGTACTTCAAGACATGATGTGATATAGTGATGAGTGATGTTGAGTGACGTTGCGAACATTGACTGAATTACAGGCGTCGTCGATCTACTTTCATTTATTGTCTTTTTCCGATTTACCTGTATTTATTGTACAGATGCAACTGCACTTAGCCGTTTGAGTTTATCACTGGGTTTATTGATGTAAGCTGTGATGTGGTATGGTGATGAGTGACGTTGTGTAAATCCACGTACAAACATTGACTGCTCAAAACGTGTGTTAGAGGAACGAACGCGGTATGGCTGAAATAACGCGGCCGTTGACTGTGCGATTTAATTCGCGTCAATTCTCAAGGTTGGCACATGAAGAAGTCCTCACAAGCATAGAAGAAATAGTTGATCCAATAAAAGTTAAAGCAATACAAATTACTGAAAACACGTGTTATGTAACTGTTGATTCGACTGAAACTAAAGAAGAAATAATCATGGCTGGTCTCAATATTAGAGACACATATAACAATGTACATGATGTAGAGAAAATCCTAACTAATGTTACAATCAAAGATGCGCCGTATGAGCTCAGTGACTATTTCCTGATAGAACATCTGCGACAGTACGGTGACGTCGTAGAGAACAGTCTAAGGCGTGGAAAGATCCGCGGAACAGAAATAGAGACAGGTACTCGGTATGTACAACTTACCAACTGTAAACAGGCTATACCCATACAAACATCCTTTGGGCGTTTCAAAATCCGGATATTCACGGATAACAAGACGGAATGCAAATTCTGTCAAGAGACAGGTCATCCTTTTTATAGATGTCCCCAAAAGGAATCAAATCGTAAATGTTTTCGTTGTAAGAGTCCTTCACATCTTACAAAGGATTGTACGAGTGAAGTGGTGTGTCATTACTGTATGGAGAAAGGACACAAAAAGGCAGAGTGTGAGGAATTCATTCGTGCAAAAGATCATGAAATGTACGGCAGGTATGCAGGTGATATCCGTGAAGGGAGAGCTGCAGATATGGAAGAAGGGAGGGCAAGTTTCCTTGGTGATGTCAGAGTACAGCTGAATTTCAGCCATACAGAAAATGAACAAACTATGAATCTAACGCACGATCAAACACACGACCAAACTCATGAGGTTAAAGACAATCAAAGTCCTGATGTTGAAAACAACGTTGATGGAAATAACGAGAACATACAAGATGAGAACATTGATAAGAACGATACAAACACAGTGAACATTAACACAAATACTGATAGCTTAAATGTGGAGAAGGATGACGTTCGACCGCAGCAGGCGCAGGCGATGTGTGGAGAGGATCAGGACACCATTAAACAGACCGCGAGCCATATCTATATTGTCCTTGGTGATTCTAATGCTAAGCGAGTGCATTTTAAGGAGCCTGATGTTCTCAACATATCGCAGCCAGGAGCGTCAGCTGCTGCTGTCGAGCCGTTGCTTTCAATAGCGAAATCAAAAGCTATAAATAAAAATGTGAAACGGGTAGCAATGCATTTAGGAACTGTTGACGTTGGAAAGCATAAATTTGATGCTAGTCAAGTGATTCTAGAGGTTTCATCGGCCCTCACAGATATTAATAAGCATTTCCCCAAGGCAGAGATTGCCTTTTCCAGCATTCCCCAAAGAAAAGGTAAATCAGCCAGCATTACTGCCATGAATAAGACTGCTAACACCGTGAATGAATATGTTCGCAAATTGACCATGAAGCAGCCTTATCTTTACTACCTTAACAATGATGAGGATTTATTAGATAAAGGTAATCCAGTTAAGGCACTATATGATGCAAATGATGTAACTGGGGTACACCTTAGCAGTAAAGGGGCAGAAATTTTAGAAGATAACATACAAACCTTCTTTGACAGCGGACTCGCAACAGAATCACTGTATGAAACCCCATTTAGCAAGAAGCGGAACCGCAGTGTTCTCTCGATCACACCTCCATCTGACAAACATGCTCCCAAAATAAATAAAGCTTAATGCCAAACAAACTATCTTTACAATCATATCGACCATGGTTTTGATAGGCTCTGTTAATGTCAACAGACTAAGAAATGCCAAAAAGCGTCGCAATGTTTTCACGTGGTTCAAGCAGAAAAAATACGATTGCGTATTACTGCAAGAAACTCACTGTGAGGGCACAGAAGAATCTGAACAATGGGCACAAGAATGGAGTGGTTATAGCAAATGGCATAATGGAACACGTTTGTCAAAGGGAGTAGCAATACTCATAAGCGAGCAAGCACCAATTAAAGTTATACAAAGTAATGGTCATGGTGACGGTAGGATTATATCCCATAAAATAGAAATAAATGAAACACAAATTCAGATTATAAACATATATGCCCCAAATAACCCCACTGAACGCAAACAATTCATAAACAGCATTAACAATATAATTGATATCAATAGCATAAACATCATTGCTGGTGACTTTAATTTAGTTCTTAATAGTGAGCTTGACAGAGAGCCACATAGGCACTCAAATGACGCGGGTCACAATGAGCTAATCAACTTGATGGAAACATCTGATATTGAAGATGTTTTTAGAAAACAAAACCCAAATAAACAATCTTTTAGCTTTTCTCGTGGTGAATCTAAATCCAGAATAGATTTCTTTCTTACATCAGTCTTCAACCGAAATAGTATTAAGACTTCATCTATTATTCATTTTCCTTTTAGTGATCATGACATAGTCAATATTAAAACCGATTTCAATAAAACTGATATCGGACCTGGAGTGTGGAAAATGAACGTAGCAACACTTGGTTCAACACAATTTCAAGAAAGCATAGAAACCCTATGGCCATTGTGGAAGGGTTCAATATCACAGTATTCAAATATCACAGTCTGGTGGGAAATGATAAAATATAAGATAAAACAATTAACAATAGAAATAAGTCGCAATATAAATATAAATAAACAAACTATTTCAAAGTACGAGGAAAGAATTGAATTAATAAAAGACTCTAAAAAAATTATTGATAAAAAAGAGTGCTTATATTTAAAAGAGAAAATCAAAGATTTCTATGAAAAACAAGCAGATGCAGCAATGGTACGATCGCGAATCAAGTATTACGAGGAAGGGGAAAAGTCAACAAAATATTTTTTAAATATGGAAAAAAGGAATATAAAAAATAAAACATGGAACAAAATAAAATGTGATGATGGAACATTTAAGACAGACATACAATCAATATTAAAAGAGCAAACTATCTTTTATCAGTCTCTTTTCAAATCCAGTGGTTCTAACAGTACTGACGCGGAGTATTTTTTACAATATATTGATCGCCCATTGAATGATAATGAAAAAATATCATGCGACAGGGATGTCACGGAGGAAGAAATTTTTAAAGTAATAAAGCAGCTTAAGTTAAATAAATCTCCTGGGGATGATGGCATTGTATCCGAATTCTATATCCGTTACTGGTATCTAATAAAAGAAGAACTTACAAAAGTTATTAAATACATATTTCTCTCAAACACCCTTGCACCTTCTCAACAAAGAGCAATGCTGACACTACTTTATAAGAAAGGTGAACGTGAAGACATAACCAATTGGCGCCCTATCTCACTTTTAAATGTAGATTATAAGATTATTACAAAAATTCTCGCAGAACGCCTAAAACCGCTATTACCAAACATTATCCACCCTGATCAGAAAGGGTACGTGAACGGTCGTACGATTTTCGAAGCAAATCGATTATTAAAAGACGTTATTGACTATAGTGAAGATAATAATATCAACTCATCTATTATATTTCTCGATTACCAAAAGGCATTTGATCGCGTTGAATGGGCCTGGGCCCTAAAGGTTTTAGAAAAATTCAATTTCGGTCCTAAATTTATACAATGGATTAACATGATTTACAAAAATGCAAAGACGTGTCTATTAACAAACGGATATCGAAGCTGTTACTTTCCAATAAGTCGCTCAATGCGTCAGGGTTGTCCTGTCAGCCCTCTGATTTTTATTTTACAAGCCGAACCTCTCGCGTGTGCGATACGTAAAAACACAAGCATTATTGGTTTCCCTCTACCAAGATCGAAGGAAGACAATCGTGATCCAGTGCAAGTTAAGATAAATGCATACGTCGATGACGCTCAGTTATTCAATTCGACAGAAAATTCTATTAAAGAAAGTTTTAAATTGTTCGAACGATATGAAAGGGCTAGTGGGGCAAAAATACATAAAACCAAAACCACTGGACTATATATTGGGCCTTGGAAAACAAAAACTCCAGAATTCACTGAAATAACATGGACAAATAATAATGTTAAAACACTAGGGGTTCACCATGGATATCAAATTAATCTTCATGAAATTTGGATGGAAAAAATCACAAAAATCAAAAACTGTATTCAAGTTTGGAAAAGCAGAAATTTATCCTTAAAGGGGAAGGTTCTGATTATTAAAACATTTCTTATCTCACAGATAGGCTATGAACTTGAAATGAATGGCATACCAAAGAATATAGAAAAAGATATCAATAAACTTTTGTGGGATTTTCTATGGGACGGGAAGCAACCCCTTGTAAACAGGCAAACTATGTGTTTTAATTTAGATAGTGGGGGAGTTAACATGATAAATCTTAGACAGTTTATTGAAGCCAAACAAATTAAATTTATACACAAAATAAGTAATTCCCAAACTGAACATTGGAATAGAATTGGCAAACACTGGTTAAGCTTGATCGATGAATTACATAATTCAGAAAACTTTCTTTTACGCTGCTCCACCATCAAAGGATTACAATTGCGAATTCCCTCAAGCTTTTACAAAGAGGCACTGTTATCATGGTGTTCACTTAGGGCTAAATTGCAGGCAAATGTCTCTTTTCCTATCTCAGACGAGCAAATATGTGGTAACAATCAAATTCTTCACAAAAATAATCCTTTATGGCTTGAACAATTTACTAAAAGCGGAGTGATACTTATCAAACATATTTGGGACCAAGGCACAAGTAATTTTGTTGATGAAAATGTAATTCTTAATAGGTTAACGGACAAAAGAAACGCAATAAAGAACTATAGATTAATAAAATCGTGTATTCAAGATGGATGGATCAATAATCTTCAAACCGACATTAATCAAGAACAGTCATCAACTACGAAGGAACATAATAAGATGCAAAAATGTTTGTATTTAAAATTAGGAAAGGATATCAAAATTTCAGTCAAACAGATTCAAAACATCCTTAAAATTGATACAGCGTTTAAACCGAAGTATATGACCAAATGGGAATCAATATTCAATGTAAATATAAACTGGAAAAAACAATGGCTTAGCTCACTAGAAACTCCGCTTACAAATACTGAAAAGCAATTACACTGGAAAATAGTGCATAATGCTGTATTCACTGAATACAAACTTAGTCTTATGGGCAAATCAGAGGGCAAATGTCATTTCTGTAAAAATGAAACTGAGTACTTGACACATTTATTTTACGATTGTAGGGTCATTAAAGAAGTGTTTAAAAATCTAGAATCTAAAATTAACCAAATTTTGCAATCAGAGGGATATGAACAGCATGTTTTTAATTTACAAACGGCTGTATTGGGTGTTCTGGAAAAAGACGAATGTAAACGGATATTCTTAAATACTATATTACATATATTCAAGTGGGAGATCTGGAAAGTAAGAAATCTTATTAAGTATGAAAGTACAAGATATACAAGTGAGTCTATTACAAAAATAATTTTAAATAAGATCAGATCATGCTGTAGGTTTTGGGCGAAAACTAAGGTCGAAAATAAACAAAAGGCCGTACTGAATCTTCTTAACTTATGTTCGGAATAAATAAATACAAAATGTTACGTGAATTAGAGAAGAAGAGGGTAATATTATATGGAGCTCTTGTATAAATTATATTCATGAATCATTATAGCCTTATACTCATCAATGTATATGTTTTTGTTCTGTCTACATGTTTTCTCCTGAAACTCTGTCTATCCTCTGCTGTTACCATGAATGTACATGCCCAAACATAAATGATCTTGATTCAGTCTTCAGACCTTCTCCTGAATCAACGGTCTATGCAAGGGCATTGCATCAATATTCCTGACTTCCTTCCCTCTGTTGTATTATTAGTATTTTTATGTATCATTAATGTGAAACACCAAGGCAGGCGACTCAGATTTCTACGAATTAAACGGCATAACGTAGTTGATTGACCACAGTGATTTACGATCTCGCGAATCACTGTGATTTTTTCAACTACACATGGAATAAAAGCTATTAAATCTGATAAAAAATGTAATTATATGAATTAAATTGTTTTAGGTTTGAAAATGTTTTCCTAAATAAAACACAAGTTCAATTTTGTCAAAATGTACATGTCATCATGTTTACTGTGAATGAAAACAATGTGTCTGAAATGTTTTTTCATGTAACATCAAATAAAAAATAACAAATTTGATATCATCATCAATCCATCAATCATCTCTGTCCCTTCTCCACTCTGTCATATCATCTCATCCATCGGAGAAGCTTGCGGTAAAAAAAAAAAAAAAAAAAAAAAAAAAAAAAAAAAAAAAACTATGACTTGAAGTTAAATTATGAAAAAGGTTAATGTTCGCCTGACTGAACTGGAAAAAAATATTATAAACGTTTGTCCAAATGACATAGATATGAACAGCAACACAATGTGGATCAAACGAGTATCGGGCGGAGAAAATTCAATAGTCAGTCTGAAGCCATGGTGAAAACCATTTGCATTTATAGCTGCAAATATGATTTCTGAATCAAAACTAGTTACGAAGTCAACCTCCCTAGAAACTGTTATTTATCATTTAACGAACTTGAATTTATTATGCCTTATTGATAGGCCACGAAACCCCAATTACGAGATCAAAAATTGAATTTAGAACAATAATTCCATGCAGAGAAAATGTCCGGAAGATCCCAAAGTGGATATTATGTTTAATTTGGCGGAATAATTTCCGTCCTCTGTGGCAAGCAGCCAGGGACCAAATATCGCACCACAGCATTTTCCCGCGGATGAATATGTGATTAAATAATCGGAATGAGTCGAATGTTATGGTATCAATCATAGTTCCGTCTTATTACATTTTCTATCGAAAGCTGCTAAGTGTCTCTAAAATGCCAAATCGCCACTACCGTAGACATGTTAACAAAACATCAACAACCCCAGTGGTACTTGCAGCCAAACTTTGATGTTCGACACGGGATGGTACTAAGAGGCATATAGCGAACCTGAACGCAGACGACTTAACATAGTCTGTTTGTCTGATTACACGTTTGATTTGATGCTTTACGTCCCAATTTACAGTTATGATACACACATACTCTCGTGCATTTTGTATATACATGTTAACATTGTTGAGAGGTACTAGTTTCATGGTGTGTCAGTGTATGCAAAGCTTTTGATGGGTTATAGTATGAAATAATATTAATTTTATAAAAATGATGTACAGCATAAATGATTTAACTTTTAACATGTATGTGTCGAGTTAAATACTATAAATGTCGTCAACATGCGCTTAACTCCATCATTACACTCTCTTCCTTATCTATACAATCTTGCAAAAGTGTCTTACATATGTTTATTGTTGTTATAACATATGAAATAAAAATGTAAAAAAGCCATCGTCGTACTCCGAATCGAGAGGTCCTGGGTTCGATCACCACAGGCGTCACCGTGTTGTGTCCTTGAGCAAGACACAGTAACTACCTGCAATACTGGTTAAACCCAGGAAGCGTTGGCTCCGTCTCGAGATGACTGAAAAATTGTTGACTATGACGTTAAGTCTCAACACAAACAAAAAAGCCATGACCGTAATGGAATGACATGAAAAAATAAAGTAAAACTAAGCTTTATGCCAGAAATATGGGAACCAACCAATGATACATTCAACACTTATATTGACCTCCAAGATAATAGCGATAATATCGCAATGAGTGGTAAAAGATTTGTCTCAAAAGACGATCACTAGGGTATCTATGCGAAAAAAGAAGGTAGAAATTGCCGCTCGAATTTCTTTGAACATTGTAACTATGGTATTTAACGTGGATTGATATATTTACAAAGTCCCTAACCCCCCCCCCCCCCTAAACTTTGAACATGTTGTTCTCAGTCCTGGGATACAGATCATTCATGATATTACATCTCCTGAAAGGGCTATGGATGACAAACGTTATCCTAGTAATATAACCAGAATTTGTATTTGCATTTTCGTGCATGTTGGTAGTGAAATGCACTGTTAGTTTGAAAACTGCTTTTATTTTTCTTGCATTGTTTTACGCTTAAATAAGAAATATTGTGGGATGAGTGTTGGCACGGTAGTTAGTAAGTAGAAAAATCTATCAACTGCTATCATTTTTGTTCTGTTTGAAACAATTCTTACCGAAATATCTGCAGACAAAAAGCCCGTTTTTTAGACTAATCAAGGTCAAATTAATGGGCTTATTTGTTATGTAAAAAGGCTATGGAAATATACTGTATATGTATGTTCTACCTGAATGAACAGACTACCTGTCCTATTTTAACAGGTATACACAGCGTGTACATACTATAATGCATATAAATATACTGTACAAAATAATTTTATCTATGTTTTTTTTGAGACATGTCTCAGAGGACTTTAAATCCAACGTTACTTCAACACCACACAACAATTGTTTTTACCCTTATTAGATATATAAAAGATATTGTCAGAAGAACTTCCCTAATGTCTAAAACGTATGAAGACACTGTTCAAAGTAAAAGTTGCTTAATTTATTTGGCATGGTATATTTAAGGTACAGGTATTTGCATAAGTGACGGACAATATTATTTAAAGTAATAAATCTGATAAAGATGGTGCACCTGCTATTCATGCAAATCGTTTCTAAGCTAATTTTTCAGCTTGCAAATTAGTTGGAGAACATTATTTAGACCTTCACAAAGGTTTCTATCAATTAAAATCAAAAATTTATTTTAAAGGATTATTTATGGAAATTTATTAGAAAAATAGGTAATTTCACTAAAAACTTCTATTACAATGGCTTCCCTTTGGAAAACATTATCATTCATAAGAAAGTTTAAGGTTTAGGGATTATTCTGGTATGTAACATGCCACATTTTTTTTAAAAAATCTATGAAATATTTATGAGCAGAAAACACTATTATTATAGTAATAAGGAACCTTAAGTAGCCTCTTTGAAATTACGACATGATTAAACCAAGTATTCTTTTATTAACGCTTCCAATATTCTTAAATAATCAACTTTTCTTGCCCAAAGACCATTAGACAATTGAATATGTGTAGTGAAACGAGCAGTCTACAATATTGTTAGATTGCCTGTTGATGTAATTTGTAACGTTGTATATTGTGTTAGATGCTTGAATTACACACCGCCTTATAAAGTCAGCTTCTTTGAGTACTAGACAATTTTCTTCAAAGAGATTTTGGCCATATAAGGTAAAAGTGATAGACTATAAAAATGGAACATGAGTCTTTTTACAACAATCAGATAAGAGTAAGCATATGACTGTACAGTGGTCGCATTGTTTATTGTCGCCTATCCGTGACCAGCACTGTCCAGTTTTAACTGTTTAGTTTCCGGAACACGGAACCTAAATGACCTTTGACACACGTTTACGAAATGGCATTAATTGTTGTATAAATTGTTATATACAGTAGTCTTTTCGTCAACAAATACCAAAAGCTAAATCTCCATCTTAGTTTGTTTTATAAAGAAACTCGTATTATATCATTGCGACCTGCTTTCGAAGTTTAAACAACACTTGTGTATCTGTACATCAAATATTACAAAAACGAACGCCTAGTCTTACAAAATTATAAAATGTATACACTTATTTCCTTTGGCAATGCCCCACCCATCTCAAAAAGGCCAAACGCTTAATATATACCGTTCATAGTAAGGATCCTTTTTGAGCTTAGATCCATTCATTGCACTACATGTATGATTATGATTTATTATACCACCTTTTATTGATGAATTAAACTATTAAATGTACTATGATCGCATGGAAACATTGCCACACGCCATTTCTCAAGGGACGATTACAAATTATATCAGATGCTGTAATATGATTACCACAAGCGTTTTGAAGGATCACTTATCACAAATCGAATCCATGGTGACAAATTTGTCTTTCATGTGCTTTTTGGCGCCAAAGGTGTGCGCGCATCTGACATCAAATTTCATGGAAATGCCCGTTCAATGTCAGAAATTGACTATTATTGTGATTAAATCGATTAGGAACACATTCATAATGCAAACATCGTGTTAGCTCTTTTATGTTTTGTGGATTCAAGACCTTAAATGCAATTTAGGCAGGGTGCAAAAAGCTAAAAACACAAATTATAGCCCCGAAGCGTAACACCCGCGTGAATAAACTTGCGTAATTTTCATTTAGAGGCGACCGAACTAACATCATTGCCACAAGCACGTCGCATTGAATTACATAACTTTTCCTGAAAATTGCGCTATATTCATCGAATATAACACATTTTGAGTGTTCTGCTTTTAAAGAGAAATACTGAAATCAAATAATACGACGTTTAATTTGGTTTGATTTGAGTAAAGTTGTAATACTGAAGATAAAACGAAAGTAATTTAAGCCGTGCTTTGTGAAAATAAATGTTTGTTTTCTGTGCCTTAAATGAACAGAGTCCAGCTTTAATTCTTAGCCGTTGGTGCTTTCCAAGCAATTTCTGAATTTCTGGGATAGAAACTAAGAAATTTAACTGTCAAAGTAAAAGGATGATACTAAATGAACTGTTCATTGGCCCCAATGGTGTTCGTATTTGTCAAAAACATGATTGCTGTATCCGTGAACCATTTGTTCAAAGATACACCTACAGACGCGAAGTTTTAAAGGCCAGTGCCTTAACAACTAAATCACAGGCTATATAGCATCTTCAGTTTAACAAAGCAAACCCCTCTCACCTACCTGTCCTAACAACAAGTAGGGTCTATGTAGATCAGTCGCTCTATGTCGTTGTAATGTGGTTCCCCCCCCCCTCCCCTCCACACACACACTTACCTGACCTAACATCTTTTTTTTTCGACTACCTTATGATAGTCCGTTTAATCTCCCCGTAACATGATGTGCAGAGGGTCGGGGAGGATATATATATATATATATATATATATATATATATATATATATATATATATATATATATATATATATATATATATATATATATATATATATATATATATATATATATATATATATTTATATAGCAGTTTTAAATTCTTTCATACCTCTCTCACACAATCATGTTTAGTATGACATGACAACATTTCTGCATTTACAAAGTATCGTTGTTACAAGGAGGGGATTTTGTAGTGAAAAAGAATAGAGAAAAACAAGAAAGATAGAGTGAAGTAGATAGGGATGGGCTTGGGTCAAGGGATTTACTATATACATTATTTTAGTTTTATTGTATATGCTGTGAAGTGTCACACAAAATGTTCTCTGATTATTGTTCCACTGTCTTATTGAAACAGAATATGATAATTTTGCCACTTTTGAGTAAAGCTTTCATATTTCTCTTCAATAACGGATGCTTGTTTGAATGTTTTATATAGCAGTTTGAGTCTGTGTTTTAATGCTGGAAGATTAATATAGTTTTTACTTCACGTAGCAGAGTATATAAAGTATTTTACTTCCATCAGCACTAGTTTATTAACGTCATTATCTTGATCTCCAGGAAAACAAAAAAGAAATGATTTTTCATTAAGGTCTAGGTGGATATTTTGATCATTTAGCCAGCTAATTGTATCATGTAGAAATTTTTGGACATGCTCACATTCCCAAAGGAGATGTTCAATTGTTTCATCTTCTTGAGAACAGAAGGAACATTTAGGATCATTTATGATTTTAATTTTGGTTAGAAATTTATTGGTAGCTAGTATTTTATGATTTATTCTGGTTTGGAACCATTGCATTGTTGTGTCTCTTGTAATATTCTAAAAGGTTCATTAGATATACGTTTCCACTCATTTTTATCAAAATCATATTTTTATTCCATGCTATCATTCCAGTGGGAGTTTCTTTACTTTCATTCAATAGTTTATACATATCTTGCGAGCCTTTTTTACTTTTTATACAGATTTTAAAACCAAATGTTCATTGGATTTTCTACTATCTTTTTTATGTTTTCTATATTCAATTTTTTCTTCCAGTCAAGGATTGATCTAACAAGTCCATTATACTGTAGAAAATTAATATTCACATTATATGCCCTCTTTTAAAAGTTCTTCATACGAAAACATGTTACCGTCATCTTTTATGATATCATCAATATATATAATTCCATTTTTAATACAGGATTTATTATATACAGCTCTGTTTCCTATTTTAATGTTATCATTGTGGAATAATGGACTTGTCTGGAAATGTTCTATTTTTGTTGGTTCCTGTTTTGCTGATACTTTTATGTGAGACTTAAAAACATCTATCCAAAACTTATTTTTTGTTTTTGGTAAAACTTTATCTACTATGTATGTTGTACCATAGTTAAGCAATGATTGTATATTTACAGTAGACTGAAGTATAATACTCCATAGACTATAGTTTAGAATTAATTACCTCAGCCAAGTTGTTTTCAACTTCATAGCGTACACATCTCTTATAAAAAATACATTTTTTCTTCCCTGAACCGTGAAGTTGGCATATGGTTTCAACTATAAAACTGTGCAATAAAGTGTTGGTGATGCTGCAGCTCACTGCAGGGGGCGTGTAATTAGCTGATCATGTCAGATAAAAAAGTATTTTGATCAAAGTGAAAAATCGTTAATATTTCATGTAGAAAACCGATTGAAAATGCAATGTTATTCAAAAGATTCTGATAATTATGAACTTTTACTTTGTTTTCGTTTAAAATGTACAATTAAATATTCTAATTTTTATATAGATATATCAATTATCAACAGATAATTAATCACAAGATAACTATACCAAAATTTGCATAATGACTGCAGTAGCACTGGGAGAGTTATTACTTTATTACCTTGTAATTTGCACCATCTGTACCCGAGATACCTTTCATCTCAGGCAGAGTGAAAGGTATCTCGGGGTCCAAAACAATAAGACATGTGTACGCATTGGTGCACAAATAAAGGCTTCAGTGTTTACCATTTTGAAACCCCCCTTACAATAATCCTGGCAAATGACTGTTCTTTTTATTCTATCAGTACCTTCCCATATAAATGAATAAAACATTTCGTTTATTTCTTTTATAATCTTATCATCTGGATTTGGAAGAGATATAAATAAGTGATTTAGGCTAGAAAGTCATAAGGATTTTATAATAGTAATTTTCCCCAAGGGAGTAAAATTTCTACGATTCCAGTAGTTTATTTTTGTTTTTATATTGGCTAACTTATCTGAGAAATTAAGAGCTAACATTTTGGAAAGGTCTGTATCAAAAATGATGCCCAATAATTTAAATCTATTAACACCCCATTGTAATTTCCATTTTGTTTTAATTGACTCAGTGCTATATTTTTTGAACCTATCCACACCACATGCGTTTTTGAAAAGTTAACTTTAAGTCCAGATCGTTTAGCGAATTCTTCAAGTTCATACAGTGTTTCCTTAAGTGAGTCTTCGGAGCCATCTAAAATAACTGTTGTATCATCTGCATATTGAGTTAGAATAAAGTCCTTATTATTTATTTTTATCCCTTTAATTTTTTCATTGCCTCTTATGTTTATGGCTAATACTTCTGCACAGAGTATAAAAATATACGGTGAAATTGGGTCGCGCTGTTTACATCCTCGTTCAGTGTTAAAAAAAGAGGAGAGATTACCGCCTTGACTTATTGTTACCTGTGTGTTTTTATAAAATGTTAAAATTCATTGTATGATGGAAGGACCAAAGTTGAAATAAGTTAAAACTCCCACATAAATTTCCATGATAATGAATCAAAAGCCTTTTCAAAATCTATAAGTAATAATAAACCTGGAATATTATTTTCTTCAACAAATTGCATTAAATCATATAATAGACATGTATTGTCACCAATATACCGGCCTGAAATAAAACCAGATTGACTTCCATGAACTAGTTTGTCTAAGACAGATTTTATCCGATTTGCTTTCGAAGCAGAGGCTAGTTTATAAACAGTGTTTAGAAGGCATATAGGTCTATAGTTTGTTAATTTTTGCCTAGATTTATTTTCCTTTGGTATAAGGGTTATGACGCCCTGTTTTTGAACTATTGATAATTCGCCAATATCATAACTGTAATTGATTGACCGCAAAACAAAATTTCCTATTTTCTTCCAGAAGACTTTTAAAAAATCACATGTTCCTGGACTTTTATTATTTTTCATATTACGTGATGCATTTGTTAGTTCTGCCAGCGTTATGTGTCCTTCTAATTCAGTGGTTTGACTCATTATCGGAGAGTTTAGGTATATCAGAATCTTTTAAATATTCTTTTAAATTAATTTCTGTCATATAGTCATCATTCTTACTATACAAAGTCTTATAAAAAAAATATTCAGATTCTTTTATGATACCCCACTGGTCTGTCATAATTTGTCAATCTGGCATTTCTAGTTTTGGGATAATTTTGCTCAAATAGTTATGTGTTTCTAAAGAACAGAAGTATTTTGTAGGTTTTCCCCCTCTAAAAGATTTGTTGTTCTAGACCTTATAACTGCTCCGTTAACTTTAATTTGTCGTAGTCCAGTCAGTTCTAATTTAAGCTTTTCCAATTCCCCCATTTTTTCTTCATAGAGATTTTATTCTAATTGTAGTATTTTCTCAGCTAGTTGCATTTCTTTTTGTCATTTTGTTTTTTCTTATAAGATGAGTATGAAATGGTTTGCCCTCGTATTTCCATTAAAAGTGTGTCAAGAAAGAGTTGATCATTTATCCTAAATTGTATTTCACTATCTGGAATATTTTGCAAATTGTCATAATTATATATTGGAAGGCTGTATTGTTGTTTAATTTCGTCTATTTTCTTGTTTATTGCATTTAAATATTCTATTTCCTGTAATAATGAGTTATTGAATTTCCATAGAGGTTTATCTTTGATGAATTTATTAAAACATAGACTTAATATAACAGGAGAATGATCTGATCTATAACTTTTTTCAATATTGCATTTTTAACAGAAGTTAAAAGATCTTCAGAAATTAGAAAGAAATCAAGTCTAGCTTGTTGAAATGGCTGTTTTCTTCTCCAAGTATATCTTTTTTAACTCTGGATAAGCATCTCTGTATGGGTCTATCAAGTGTCTCGCATTAATTATATTTAATAGTTTTTCTCTTGAATTCTTATTATTTATAGTTTTATAATTTTTATTGTCAAGTTTAGGATTTAAAACTAAATTGAAATCACCACACCATACAACAGAATTATTCTCAAGTTCTATGATTTTTTCTGATACAGTTTGAAAGAAGCTTGGGTTGTCTATGTTCGGACCATATAAGGATACTAAAGTGAAACGATTGTTATATGCTGTTATATCTAGTAACAAAAAAATGCCATTTGGGTCATTAATACATTTGTGGACTTTATATTCAAAGTTTTTAGCAAACAGAATAGCGATTCTCCTTGCATTTGACTTAAAGGAACTGAAATAACAATCCCCATTCCAAAGAGTCCCATTCCAAAGAGTACGGACAAACTTTTCATCTATTCCAGGGCTAAAATGTGTGTCTTGCAGACAGTATATTTGACATCCTTTTCCTTTAAGGTAATTTAAAACATCTGTGCGTTTTGGAAGCAAACCGATTCCTTGGCAATTTACAGTTAAGATACTTAGTTCAGCCATATTGAATCAAATAGGGATTTCAATAAAAGCATGAATAAGCAGGATGATGATACACATGGTAGTCCCTTTGCCAAGCCCATCCCAATACAGAAAGAATTCAATAACAGATAGTACTAAGAGAAAAGAAAAAAACTATATGTGCATACAATATGTAACAAACAGAAGTGTATTAACAGTAACATATTTAAACACATTTTGTACAAATATTCATACTGATTTAATTTTGTTCTCTTATGATGTTGACTAAAGCCAGCTGAATGATCTTGTAGTCATGAGTTGGACCCCCTAGATACAGACTACTATCCTTAGTTTACAAATAAGCAGTATATATTGAATATTATACATGTTAAACAAATCTAGTAGTTATAATCCACCTACTCTGAGTTTGTAGCAAGGTTGTGCAAGACAAACCAAAAATCTGTGCTTCAGTACATGTACCTGCAGACTTTTCAAAACTTAGAACTTCATTATAAATTGAAAGGTTCATTCACGTCAACATGCGACAATAGACCACGGGGAAATGTAAAACACAAAGTTATGAGAAAACTAATAAAATTTCACAAAATTCTTTTGAGACTTTTAAGAGTACTAATGATTCAAGTTAGTGCAGGTCGAATAAGTTATTACGTCATTTTAATAGCCTGCCTGTGCATCCTTGATTTGAAGCGACCATTCAATTATCGTGGGCCTTTTGAAAGGCAAAAATTTAAAGTGTGCGTCAGTAGATCACTATGGGATATTTCGATAGAAAATACAACTATAGGACCAATTTGCATGCTCCCAGCAAGTGTCCCCACCATTTAATTATAATTTACTAATTGTCCCCCATTCAAATGCATTGGTGACCTATGTTGGACCTTAAAATAGAAATAGGTCAAGGTCATACCGGGATCATGTTTTATACAAACTTTGTAGAGCTTCATTGCTTGATGTTTCAAAATCATAGGCCTTCTGGTTCTAGTGATGAAGTTGTTCGTATTTATAGCCATGGCGACCACCTTGGTCATGTGACCTGGACCATTTATATAACTTGCCGTTCCCACTTTCTAAGAATGCTCCACATAAAATTTGGCTTCGATTGTCCAAGCGGTTTCAGAGGAGAAGGTCTTTGAAATTGTGGACGACGGATGAACGACGGATCATGGTTTCAGAGGAGAAGGTCTTTGAAATTGTGGACGACGGATGAACGACGGATCATGGCCATCCTATACGCTCACCTTGTGAGCCTTCGGCTCAGGTGGGCTAAAACGTTTTTTTTTTTTTTTATTATTATTAAAAAAACACAGGAATACATCAGAAACCAACTTTTCTGTTTTGATGTTACCAAGCTTTTTTAAAGTTTTAAAAACTTGACCATGAAAAAGGGGAATTAAAGCCGTGTTGAATCAAACACGCTGCAGTTTAACCTGAGCGTCAATGCGGTTTGATCAGTGTATTTGATGTTTCCTTCTAGAATTTGCTTTCTATATCCGCACAGGTAAAATTCTTATCTTGATCTGGCCAAGAACCAAGAAAGCAGGTCTTTTGTGACGTGATTTCAATATTGAATAACAGGTAATTTTGATGAAGATTTTATCCAATTTTCGTAATACTTGACATCCCTCGTTCTTTATTCGGTGGTTTTAATTCTCTAATTTCTTTATTCTATATCTGTTTAAAGCCTAATCTTGCTGTAACTCAATGGGATCGATGCTAAAAACTGTTTAACTTTCCCTGCATTCTGATTATATACAAATTTAGGAGGTCTGCATTCTGTTAGCCATCCTCATGTAATTGAAAACTGACATTTTTAAGGAGAAATTTGTTGTAATCTAATTTCGATAATATTAGGATAACTGAATAATCTAATAAAGGGAATAACAATTTTAAAGAACTGTGTCCTGGTTATAATCCTACAATGTTTATGATCGACAATTCGTCTGTGATATGGAAGTAACATAATTTGCTGCAGTTAGGATTTTACAACTGCACAGATGCAGTTAGTGATCGTTAGTCTACAACAGCACAAATGCAGTTAGTCTACAACAGCACAAATGCAGTTAGTCTACAACTGCACAAATGCAGTTAGTCTACAACTGCACAAATGCAGTTAGTCTACAACTGCACAAATGCAGTTAGTCTACAACAGCACAAATGCAGTTAGTCTACAACTGCACAAATGCAGTTAGTCTACAACAGCACAAATGCAGTTAGTCTACAACAGCACAAATGCAGTTAGTCTACAACTGCACAAATGCAGTTAGTCTACAACAGCACAAATGCAGTTAGTCTACAACTGCACAAATGCAGTTAGTCTACAACAGCACAAATGCAGTTAGTCTACAACTGCACAAATGCAGTTAGTCTACAACAGCACAAATGCAGTTAGTCTACAACTGCACAAATGCAGTTAGTCTACAACAGCACAAATGCAGTGAGTCTACAACTGCACAAATGCAGTTAGTCTACAACAGCACAAATGCAGTTAGTCTACAACTGCACAAATGCAGTTAGTCTACAACTGCACAAATGCAGTTAGTCTACAACTGCACAAATGCAGTTAGTCTACAACTGCACAAATGCAGTTAGTCTACAACTGCACAAATGCAGTTAGTCTACAACTGCACAAATGCAGTTAGTCTACAACAGCACAAATGCAGTTAGTCTACAACTGCACAAATGCAGTTAGTCTACAACTGCACAAATGCAGTTAGTCTACAACAGCACAAATGCAGTTAGTCTACAACTGCACAAATGCAGTAAGTCTACAACAGCACAAATGCAGTTAGTCTACAACAGCACAAATGCAGTTAGTCTACAACAGCACAAATGCAGTTAGTCTACAACTGCACAAATGCAGTTAGTCTACAACTGCACAAATGCAGTTAGTCTACAACAGCACAAATGCAGTTAGTCTACAACTGCACAAATGCAGTTAGTCTACAACAGCACAAATGCAGTTAGTCTACAACAGCACAAATGCAGTTAGTCTACAACTGCACAAATGCAGTTAGACTACAACTGCACAAATGCAGTTAGTCTACAACTGCACAAATGCAGTTAGTCTACAACTGCACAAATGCAGTTAGTCTACAACTGCACAAATGCAGTTAGTCTACAACAGCACAAATGCAGTTAGTCTACAACTGCACAAATGCAGTTAGTCTACAACAGCACAAATGCAGTTAGTCTACAACTGCACAAATGCAGTTAGTCTACAACTGCACAAATGCAGTTAGTCTACAACAGCACAAA
This sequence comes from Rugalucina vietnamica, assembly GCA_964017185.1. Classification (NCBI taxonomy): domain Eukaryota; kingdom Metazoa; phylum Mollusca; class Bivalvia; order Lucinida; family Lucinidae; genus Rugalucina; species Rugalucina vietnamica. The sequence continues at coordinate 67,194,646 of OZ024871.1, forward strand.
TGCAGTTAGTCTACAACTGCACAAATGCAGTTAGTCTACAACTGCACAAAAAGCCGATCTAGAAATCATGTTAAGTTGGATGCAATTAGAAATACAGCCTTTGCGCAGGTCGATATGACAAAAGAAAAAAAAATCCAACCTTGCAAAAAAATTCAGAATGCCTATCATAGTTTAATCATAGGAAATGTGTGGACAATTTTTAAAATCACTTTGATTTTGTTTATGTTAGTCCATTGTAGTAATCAGATGTCATGTCAGGAAGAACAGAGATTGACAATTGCCTGGCACAGTGCCAAATCAAGACAGGTCTCTTCTTGGAAAATTTTAATTTCTGTTTTCGCTACATTAAATTAATTTGCTCATTTCACCAAATACTTAAAGCCTTGAAAACAAATAAATTTAAATGAATTAGACACGTACATGTATTTCATAATTTTATAATGAGCGTGTATGTATTTGTATGTGTGTATGCAAATTATCGCAAAGTCAATCAATTACATGTATGTACATGTGTGTACTTTATAAATCCAGCCACAGTTAAGGCTTAAAGCGCATGTAATAATCTAAATACCATCATTCAAATTCAACATGCGAATAATCAGAAAAAAAGCACAATTTTAATCAATTTAAAACAAAAATCATGATTTAATCATTCAAATTTAATTCTTCAAAATATGCGGTTTTCTTGCAACAGGTATAGTAAACTAGATTCGCAAATCATTTTTTTCTTATTTCACACGCATAGTCATTTTCTTTGTGTGAGCAACAGGTTTGAATCCAGCCTGGTCGGAAAATCTATATACAGTTTGTGTCGCGGCGCGTCAAGTTGGTACATAAATTATGCGTCCTTTAGTCCTTACAACAGACACGTGCCCTCAGGTAAATGTTTGCGCAGATTTGAGCCGCGATGCGAGAAAACCTGTCATCGGTGTTTTCGACAAGGTCTGACATAAACCAGGCTGTACAGTCATAGACAAGGCTAGAAGCTTGAACTTTCGGATTTAAGTAGAATAATAATTTTATTATCCGTGTAGCGAAATAAAAGGCGCTGATCATTTGTGCAGTTACTGTACAACTGTTCTGCGTCTTTGTTTTCGCGTAGGCAAATATCTTGTTTTCTCATAATGCGGCTCATTTTATAGTTTCATATACCTGACACGTTCAGGTAATTTAACGGATTAAGGGCTACAAACCAGAATGTTTAGCTTCTTTATTTTAGTTGATTTAAAGAACAAGTTTGTCCTTGATAAAGTATTGGAATGATGATTAAATTGTTGAAAATAACATTATAAAAACCTGTCCGTGAAATGTATACCCCCTTTATATAGTAAAATTGGGGTTGACATGGTTATACCTCTTTTTCTTATTTTTGACCTAAAACATAGATTGTAGGTAGTCGTTAGAACCGCCTCGGCGAGGCGATTTTAACGTGTACCCAAATCAATGTTTTGAACAAAATTATGAAAACTATCAACAATCTTCCAATGAAATTTTCATTGTTTTTTACAGCAGAAACAAATCTCTGCATTTTGCATGGGCAAGTTTCTGTAATGAAACATGCAGCAATCAAAAGCATACTGTGATTTTCGAAAAAAAAAAAGACATTCTCTCTCTCTCTCTCTCTCTCTCTCTCTCTCTCTCTCTCTCTCTCAACAAAGAAAATAATGAATGAAAAAAATATTTTAAAATAAAAAAAGGTGCAATATATCATCACAACAAAAAACGGGGTTCATTAAGAATGAAGGTTTTGTTCTTTCATGCATATAAATCCATAAACATAAAATTCAAGAATTGTTGTATTCTTTATTCTTACATCATCAATTAAAGAGGCTCTTTTCGAGAAAAGTCACAAAAATATAATTTTAGCATCTTACATGGCTTAGCATAGGGGAAGACTTGTAAAATATAATCTTGTCATTTATTTGGAGTCTTAGTGGTAAATTATTAATTTTGATTCTTTGAAAGATGTGATGATAGGCTGCCACAAATACCGTTCATTGTAATAACATTACTCTCAAAGAGCAATAGTTGGTGTCATAAATCAATTATAGACACGCGTGCTACAGTCAGTGGCTACCAGTTCACACCTGACATTTAAAGATGCGCTATCACAATGTCAGTTTACTTTCAAAACTTTATGAAATGAATTATATTTTTCAGGCCTGTTATTCTTTAATTATACTACCTTTTTTATTTTTATTTTTTATTACATAAAATATTTGTGAAATTGATAAAGTATACTGCTTTTGTCGAAACATAATCTAAAATTATCAATTCCTGTTTATCATGTATATTATTTAAATATATTGCATAAGGACGACAATAAATAAATTAATAAATTAATTAATTAATAAATTAATAAATAAATAAATAAATAAATAAAACTCGGTCAATCAAATGGATTATGGATTAGGGTACGGACTTACCTACAAATGCTAAGAGATTTACCTGTAGACTATTAAGATAGCGACATTAAAATCAATAACAGCGATTAGATGCGAAGCGTCGAAAAATTAATGAAAAATAGAATGGTTTGCTTGTTTGGATATTAAAAGGGCTATATTTATTTTTTGTTTATTTATACAAATTTCATATCAGCGTGTTCGCCATTTAATTGCGCATATGCCCCCGTTTGCACAGAAAAAATATTTACATTTTTAAAATAATTATGACCGGTTTTCTAACAGTGAACCCATTTCATACAGAAATTTCACTATATGTTTAATTAGTCCTAGGTTTGAACAAAAATGATGAAAAAGGTCCAAAAAGTACTAGTCCAAATTTCATAAAACTTATATCAGGACGTTTGGGAGGTAATAAGGAAAAACATATGTTTGCACAGGAATGATCCATCGATTAGTTTTAAAGATATTACCATAAAACCAACAGGTTCCATTGTAATTCCCTATTAACGTTCAAGCCAGTTGCCGATACCTGGCTGTCTTTAAAAGTCCCGTATGGCTAAGTAGCATCAACAAAACATGTCCATGAAAAGTATACCCCCTTAAACCCCACTTTTATATAGTAAAACTGGGTTATATAGGGGTATTCTTATATTTGTTATTTTTTATCCAAAACAAAGATTGTGGGTACTCGTTAGATCGAGGCGGTTCTAAAGTGTACCCACAATCTATGTTTTGGACAATTATGTTTAAAATATTGATTTTTTATCCAATGCGGAAAATTTTTTTATTTTGACAACATAAGAAAAAATCTGTTTATTACATGGGCGTGTTTTCGTAATGAGACCAGCAACATTCAACTAACCAGGAGAAGCACATTCATAATGCATAAGCCCCCCCCCCCCCCCCCAACACTTGGCTTTGGTGTATCCAACTAAATACTAAACCTGTTCATATATACGAGCTAGCTAGAGTTGCAGACATTATCTATGGACGAATAACGAATAAGTCTGGGCGAATGGACAAGTTAACAAGCGCATTCCTTGTCTGCATAAGTATGACAAGAAATCATGGCATTTCACGGTGATATGACTGGTCGCACGACCACTTAAGTGCCGGTCCCACTGAATCGTAAGCAATCGCACGATTGTGTAATCATTAGTTTGGTGATAAGACTGCGCATGCAAATTATGTAAATTGTTTTCCAATGCGTTTATACTTTCTTAATTTGCATATCGGGGCCAAAGAAATGACCCCCCAAATCAATATTTAGACAATCGTAAATGCGATCCTTGAGCGATCATCAGCGCAGTGGGACCGACACTTTAGCTATCAATGCATTATCATGTTTTAATATCATTACGCTTCCACCACTATCCCTTAATTTGTAAACAACCTTTTTAGATAAATTAATTGAAACTCAAACTGCGGAAATGAGAATTTGTTTTTCCATTCCGGACAAAATATGATTCGTTCTCAATCAAGATCAATTTACACTGTCCTGATTTATTTGATTATCACATAAAGAAGACAATAAAATGAAATTAATGCTGTTTACTTTTATAATTTTGATCTTATCAAATGATAGACAGAATCACGGACCGACACTGTATGGGGAATATCGCAGACATATGAGCCGTACCAAGTGAAAAGAAGAATTGAGGAATAAGCGGCCTCCTACCAGGTCCGAGAAAAATGGGATGTATGGCCACAGAAGCTGGATAGATGACTAAGCTTTCAAATATAAATAGTAGAAAGGTTGAACTGTCAATGAAGCAAAAAACAAAGGTTCTAATCAGCTGCAGTTACTCATAATTTTGCACATGTAAAATGCAGGTGTTCTCAAGGCCTGGTTCAACTGATAATGCCAATCATTTGATAGTGAAATGTCATTTTTAGCACCCATTAAGAGATCTGTTATGTAATTCTACGAAGCCAAATCGCAAAAAAACGCTAAACGAATATTTCTTTATAGGAACAGCTTAAATCTGATTAATGATTCTTTTCTAAACCAGTTTTGCGTGTTTCTATTCAATATTATATTACTGACCGTTCCAAGGCGGTACTTCCGATGTGGTTATATATTTGTTTCGTGTTTTCATGTCGATTTTTTGCTATATGTGCCTTTCAATTGCGTATTTGTATATTTAGTCACGCTCAGGAAACTCTTTGGTCAGGTACATGTAACTGAGTGGCCACCTTTGGTGAAATTGTCGTTCACTCGCCTTACCCTACGTTTTCTTTGTATAGGCGCCTAAATGTCATTGCCATTGTTGCCAGCCTGTGGTTTTCGGGTGACTTTGGATCTGATTGCATCAGGTCCTGTTCCCCAGTTTATAAAACATTTTTCATGCTCAACTGAGGTGTGCATGAAATTTAAACTGCTCATAAATGCTGACATAGCCAAAATAAATTGAATATCAGGTAATTTATCCTGCTGATAAATGTTAAAATGCCAACGTTTGTTACCATTCTAACATTTATAAGCAGAATAAATTTTAATCTCAGCTGAATTGAGCATGAAAAAAGTTTTAAACCGCAGGACCTGCGATTTTAAGGGTGTAACTTTGGTTCTGATGGTACCTGAAGTCCTGGCCATTGCTAACATTTTTGGCAAGATATAGATCAGTAAATCGAGAGCAACCGAAACGGTTGCGTTTCAGATTTTTAAACAAGCTTGGTCTAGGGTATTCACACAGAAGTGAAATGTGGTTTTCCGATAAACAACAAACATCAGTAAGAGTTAATAGGTTTTTTTATATTATAATTAGTATAAAATTCTGTCAAAAAATCCTTAAAAAGTGAACCCGTAGTTAAAAAATCTTACTTCTAACATAATAATAACGAGAGAGGTATGACACAATTAAACTAAAATCAAAGTGCTGCCTCCTATATCAGGGCCATAAAGCTTTTAAAAGTCACTTTTTCGAACATATGAGAGAAATGATTCAGTCTATTAGTATAACTTCTGAGTCATCTCCCGATTGTGAAGAAACTGTGTAACTGGTCAGGCAGTAATTGTGGTCATTATGACTGAGAGCTGGGAGGTCAAGGTCACCGTAACTGGAATTTTGGGAGTCTTCAATGGCACGAGATTCGGGTTCCGAGAACATACTGTAGAAATCCTGGTCAGCGTATGTTTGCAGCTCTTGTCTACAGTAGGAAATATAAGCAGCACATCCAGAATCTGAAACAGCAATATGAAACTTTACATGAAGCAGTTGTTTTAGAAAAAAAAATAGAGATAAGCGAGTGTTTTAGAAAAGTACTTATTATTTTAAGACTGCGGTTGTAAGGAAACTGTCAGTTTTGAAACATTTCAGCTAGAAATAAAATAAATCTGACATGCTAGAATGTGATTTGCCTATTTTAATTCTATCACACACACCATCTCTATCAATAAGTATAACCTGGGCATAGACGCCATTTAAAAGTTGGTTGGGCTATTTAGCTACATGCAACATTTACCACAGTTATGTTTACAGTAAACCTTTAGCTGGTGAAAAAGTTTTGAAACGAAAGCTTTGGATATTTTCATTCAGGCAGTTCTTATATTTCAGATATTAATTGGTACAATAAAAGAGTTTTGTAAACAGCACGTCTTTTGATACTTACGTCCAAAGAAAGAAGAAATTTGCCTGTAGAGCCTCTCATCAGAGGAGCTTGGTTCAACCTCAAGATCATCAGATGAAGATTCTTCAGCATCACCACAGTCAGTTTCCATTAAATCACAATCAGAGCTACCATCTGACACAATGGACATTACTTTAATCGAATCATTATCATCATCATCGTCAGCTTCCATCAATTCTCCATTAGGACTGTCACTAGATACACTGGACGTTGTTTCTGTTACATTACTGCTGCTTTCAGATAGTCTAATTCTAGTATCTGATTCATCATAAGATCTGTGCCTCGACCAACGTGACATTAATGCATTAAGGTCATAAAAGACGCCTCCAGTTGGACCCCGCCTGATTATTGCTTCTCTTGCTTCCCTGATAGATTTTCTCCTTTCAACAATCCTATCTCTTGTATCTGCCAACATTCCTCGTATCTTATCTTCATCAACTATATTTCCTTCATTTTCTTCAAGAAAATCTTCTAGAATTTCAGCAAACTGTTCATCCTCCGACTTGGTGAACCATTCTTCATAGCGTCTCACGGATAACCTGTCTCCTATCAATACAGATGCTCGAAATTCTGCCAGTGATGTGCTGGGAATAACCTCGAGCACAGGTTTACTTGATGTAACTAGGCCTTCTTCAGCTTCATTAAGAGCTGTTGACAGAACGTCTGGGTGGTTCACATCTTCTGTTATCTCCTTGGGTAAACCAGTTGTGATGTTTTTATCTGTAATGTTTTCTGGTGAAGGAGGGACTGAAAAGTCACTGATTGAGCCAATGGTACTGCTAGAACGAATAGTTATGGGACTGAATTGTGACAAAGACAGCTCATTGTCTGTCGCAAAAGGTGTTGATACTATTGAATGGTCACTAGTACTCATGGCGGGGCTGAGTCTAATGACTATAGGGGTAATTGGTCTGAAACAATGCATCATGACATCGTCCATGGTCGCTGAACCCGCTCTGCTGTTGTTTACATTCTTTCCCACGGACAACCATGGTTCTCCAGGCGAATGACATTCTTTATTTGTGAGTTTTACAATTTCTTGGATGTTTTCTAACACGCTGTCAGTGTCGTCATCATTATCATAGTCGTCATAATCATCATCACCTTGGTAACCATCATTATCCCCGATTTCCTCCTTAACATTATCATCGCATTCGTCATCATCAGTTTCATATTCTTCATCCCCAGGAGTAAGCATGACCACTCGATAGCCTAGAATTGGATACTCCTTGTTCCCAGCATTCTCCATTATTTCAGCTATCTCGCTGTCTTCATTAGAATCTTCGTTGTAGGCGTTATCTGCATACGCTGCTAAGGCGTCACTTTGTCTAGCCAATGGAGACTCTGATTGGACACTCTCTACAATATCAACAACCTCATTATCATCATCAGAAGCCTCGATGTCGTTTTGGTAAATCTTCTGGGCTTGCATAAAGGTGGTTGTAGACGACTTCACTTCCTGTGTAGGCTGCGCGTTTGGAGCCTGTGGCGTTGCTGGTTCACACGGACAGTTGTAGGCAGAGAACGGCGAGTTTTCGTAATGAGAAAATACTGTGGTTTCACTGACATCAATGCTGACTCCTTTGTTAACCTGTAAATACAAAGGAAAATAGCTTTTCTGAATATTTTGGAACTTTACAAATATTTGGACGGCACAATTTGTTTAAACATCGTATAAATTGGCCCATCGAACGCAGATCTGAACAATAAATTTCATGAAATCGTCTGATTATGATGTTAAAAGGAAGATGGGTCAGATATAGCCTAAATGGCAGCAGGATAGTAACGGCTACGTGTAACGTGCTTGGAAAGGGCTATAAATTCATCTTTCTATTCATGTGTGTCGTTTAAAGTGTGGTGTCTTGTATTGTTTCCCGCCTAGAGTCGGGGTTGGGATTCAAAAGTTAATTAGTTTAAACATATTTATTCTTTGTTGACATATATACACTCAGGGGCACTTCTAACGCAACACTTACATTTTCCATCATATCTAAAAAATTTAACCACCAAATTTATTTAAATTTTCCGCAAATATAAATCAATTATGCTTGCGTGTTGTGTGAATTTTCCTTTGAAATTGATTGTCCACAACATATACAATATTTAGTTTATCTAACAAGACTCAAAAATGAAAAGTCGCAAAACAGCCACTCTATTGAAGAATTTAATAGTATCACAGCGGCGTCTCAAAAAAGTATCATATCCAGCTCATATCCCGTATCCCCAGCACCACGAGCTTGCAAGTAAGTTTCCAAGCAATACAAAAAATATGACGTATTTATTCCAAGACATTTAGCGTTATTGGTCATTTCTGGGATGTGTTTAAAAACAGGCGTATGCAGAAAACACCGTGTTGTATCAAAAAATTCGCAGTAACTGAAGTAGATCCTTGTGGAGGAGTGGAGAAACACCCCACAAGGGTTTGGTATGAAATTGATAAATATGTTTTGTCCATGAGGAGGAGGTGTCCCTGTGTCGTCCAGTTCCATTCGGGACACACAGGATATTAACTGACTATGATACACTTCACTGCTGTGATATCCGAATAACCTGCATTTAGTTATCAGTTCAACCGGGATTTTGTGACTTTTTGTTTTTCAGTCATATTATACAAACATCCAATTTATTGCATTTTAGTCCATCGATTTTTGTGAAAATTACAGAAAGTTAACAACAATAGATGAACTTAATTTGTTGAAAATTTCATGAAGATCGGTTATACGATTTTTGAGTTATGTCCAAAAAGGTAAGTGTTGCGTTAGAAGTGCCCCTGAGTGTAAACATACATACAATAAATAACAATGCACAATAGAAAGGATTGGAACGAAAGCAAAATACTTATAGAATTCCGCTCCTTAATGGAGATAAATATTAACTGTAGTAATTATGGCTGTATATTTGTCACAGTAAGATGAATAAATATTAGATTATTTGGCGTTTGATGGCATAATTAATATTGAAATATTGAAAATTGGAGGGAATGTTGGGTGAGTGCAGAGTTAATTGCATCAATTACTGCCATTTCCTGGTATTGCTAAAATAAATTCTAATTTACCATATTAATATTGGTTTGAAAATATGATGCATTTTTGTGACAGATTCACTAGAACAAAATTTCTAAAGACTACATGTATGTGGAACATTTGATAAAAAAAGTAAAAGTAGGCAATGTTCAAGAAATGGGGCAATCAGAATAAAATTCCCACACCAAAAACCGAAGTGGGTAGAAACTAAATTAACAATCAGGTTCTTATACTAAGAAAACATTATTGTGAGCCGAATGGGCAGCCATTTTCCCAATAGGTGGCCACTCAATTACCCAAACTAAACTAACCAGAGGACCAATGGTCCTGTAAACGCTCACCTGAGTCTGCTGCATATACCAATAAACATGTTTGAATATTATGGTATTTAACCCCAGTGCAGGGGCAGATGAAGCCCTTGGGCCGTTTTCTTTTTTCAGAATAATCAATATTCTGTCCATTTGCCAATTTCTTGCTGGCTTTTCCCTTCAAATGACATTTTAACAGTATTTCCCATTCAAATGCATGGGCAACCCATGTTGACCTTGCCATAAACTTGGTCAAGGTCATCACAGGGTCATGATTTATATACACATTGTAGTACTTTAGCCATGGATGCTTCACGCCAAGTTTCATTGAAATCAATGTATTGGTTTCAGAGAAGAAGATATTTGAAGGGTTTTTACCATATATGGGCATGGCGGCCATCTTGGTCATGTGACCTAGATTATTAATATATACATTGGTTCCCCCATCCTATAGATGCCTCACATAAAATTTGGCTTCAATTGGCCAAGTGGTTTCAAAGGAGAAGATGTTTGAATATTTTGGTAATATACATGTATATTGCCCCGGGGTGTGAGCATATGAGACCTTAGGTCCAATTTTTTTTTTCAGAATCATTAATATTTAGTCCTACTACCCATTTCCTGCAAGATTTTTACCTCAAATGACTTTTTAAAAGTTTTCCCCATTCCAATGCATTGGCGACCTATGCTGACCTTGTCGTAAAATAGGTCAAGGTCATCACAGGGTCATGATTTATATATACACATTGTAGTACTTCAGCCATTGATGCTTCATGCCAAGTTTCTTTGAAATCGGTCCACCAGATTTGGAGAAGTAGATTTTTGAAGGGTTTTTACCATATATGGGCATGGCAGCCATCTTGGTCATGTGAACTAGATAATTTATATATACATTAATTCCCCCATTCCATACATGCTTCACATAAAATTTGGCTTTGATTCGCCAAGCGCTTTCAGAGGAGAAGAATGTTTGAATATTATGGTAATATACATGTATATTGCCCCAAGGTGGGGGCAGATGAGCCCCTGGGGTCCAATTTTTTTTTCAAAATCATTAATATTCAGTCCTACTGCCCATTTCCTGCAAGACTTTCACTTTAAATGACATTTTAAAAGTTTTCCCTATTCAAATGCATTGGCGACCTATGTTGACCTTGCCTTAAAATAGGTCAAGGTCATTACAGGGTCATGATTTATAAATACATTGTAGTACTTGAGCCATCGATGCTTCATGCCAAGTTTCATTGAAATCGGTCCAGTGGTTCCGGAGAAGAGAGTTTTTGAAGGGTTTTTACCATATATGGGCATGGCGGCCATCTTGGTCATGTGACCTGGATTATTTATATACACATTGGTTCCCCCTTCCCATAGATGCTTCATATAAAATTTGGCTTTGATTGGCCAAGCGGTTTCAGAGAAGAAGATGTTTGAATATTATGATAATATACATGTATATTGCCCCGGGGTGGGGGCGGATGAGCCCCTGGTGCCCAATTTTTTCAGAATCATTAATATTCAGTCCTACTGCTCATTTTCTGCAAGATTTTTCCTTTAAATGACAATTTAACAATTTTTTTCCATTCAAATGCAAAGGCGACCTATGTTGACCTTGCCGTAAAATAGGTCAAGGTCACCGCAAGGTCATGATTTATATACACATTGTAGTACTTGAGTCATCGATGCTTCATGCCAAGTTTGGTTGAAATCGGTCCAGTGGTTCCGGAGAAGAAGATTTTTGAAGGGGTTTTACCATATATGGGCATGGCGGCCATCTTGGTCATGTGACCTGGATTATTTATATATACATTGGTTCCCCCTTCCCATAGATGCTTCATGTAAAATTTGGCTTTGATTGACCAAGCTGTTTCAGAGAAGAAGATCTTTGAAAATGGTGGACGACGGACGGATGGACGACGGACGGACGACGGAGCATGGGTATACTATAAGCTCACCTTGTGAGCCTGACGGCTCAGGTGAGCTAAAAATATGAAAGCATACATAAGGTGCTAACAGCACAAACTTTCAACACCAAGACATAAAACAATAAGAACCACCACAGAAGTATCGCCTTGGAACGATCAGTAATATAAAATTACTGGCGGGCTTAAATCGATTTTACATGGCCATAACCTCACCCTCAGCTTCTGCAATGGTTCACAATATTTAGTTAGTTGTTCGGTCCTCGTGGTGAATCTCTAACTAGTCAATGAATCATTAAGGACAAACACATAAATCAGGATAACCACCAAGATGACTCAAAAACGAGGTCTCACAGATCCAGTAAGCTGCCCGACGATGAAGATCCCTGGACGCCCAATAACTTACTGAAAATCCGGAGCAAAAGAAACACACCAGCTGAACCCGGGTGAGCCAAACAACAGACAAGAAGCTCCGGTCAAAACCAACTAAAATGCATAGCATCATAGGGCCTGACGCCCGACCAACCGGCGTGCAATTAAAGAAGACAGCATAGTTATCAACTATGATTGGGTTAAAAACTAAGAATGCAGACTCGTGTCTATGTGTAAAAGCTATGTTTACCTTAGCCGCCGGTCCGTCACCTTCCCCTGCATCGATAAACCGCCTCTTTTTGGGAGGAAGCCTTGACTGGTCATTGTCAGAGTTGTTCCCACTTGCAAGATGGCGGCGTAAAAATCCAGGCTGAAAGAAAAGAGCGCATGGTTTTTGTTCTAATTTAAGTTTCTAAAGTTTGGATATAAAAAATTATCCAACTTATATATTAAAGTATGAGAACAGTCAAATCAGTTTAGGCTAAACACGCTGACTATCAATGACAGATGTATGTAATTCATAATAAAGTGCAAAGATCAAGTCAACTACATGCCTTAAACCATTGCTGAAACTGAGAGTGGGGTTGGACCCGTAAAAATGGTTTATGCCCTTTGTGATTTCTACTGACTGTTCCGAAGCGGTACGTCTGTTGTGGGTATATTTGTTATATGTTTTGGTGTTTGCGCCTTTTATTTGAATACGTTCATATATTAAGGTAGAACAGAAGGTCGCTTTATCGTATTTCCTATTTGTATCAGTACCTACTCGTCATTTGGATGATGGTTATTAAGATGGGACTTAGCATCAGGAAAACATTTCCGTGCAATGAATACCCCCTTATATTGCATAACTGGAGTACGCGGGGTATACCTATTTTTTCTTATTTTTGCTCCAAAACATAGATCAGTGTGGGTACTCGTCAGACGTCAGAACCGCCTCGGCAAGCAGGCGGTTCTAACGGGTACCCACAATCTATACTTTGAGCAAAAATAAGAAAAATATCATTTTTTTTCCAGTTAAAATTTTCGTTTTTACAAACGCCAAAAAATTGTCTGTATATTGCATGGGCGTGTTTTCGTAATGGCTTCTGATTGCACTAGTTCCTGATCACTACTTACTACTTTTCATTGTACTTACAACTGGATGTAGTATTATACGTCCAGGGTACTGTAGAGGCGTTACCACATTCACGTGTCTGGCGATGGGTTTTACCACTTTGCAGGTGGTGTCACCGACTAGGGCTTGTGGTCTTAGTATAGGAGTAAAGTAACGTGATGGTTTCTCGACATGGTCCAATATCAGGGGACTCTGGTCCGGGGAAACCTGGAAAAGAAAGAAAATGTCAGGTCACACCTTTCTACATGTATAAAAATCAATAATGACATTTTAGATTTAACATCCAATGAAGCAGGCATAAGTAACAAACTCATTTTGTGTTTTGTTACCATGGTAACAAGAAAAAATTTACTTAAAAAACTCGAACATCCGACAGTGCGTGTGATCAATGCTCAATACTGACAAGCTTGCATGGTTACAATAGCTTGAGAAAAGAAACGTGGCCTAGATTAGTTTTAACCCATATTTGATCTGACAAGTGGATTCTCCTAGCGTAATTAATTGGGTGAGTCCACTTTTATTAATAGGTGTGTTAGGAGTGATTTTTATTTTATATCTCATTTTTCGATGAAATTTCTCTGTGCAAACAGAATAGCCCCAGATGGGACGCCGCGTTCTGCGGCGTCACATCTGGGGCTATGCTGTTTGCGTATGTCCCATAAAAAGCTCGCCAGGCTTAAATGAATTAAACATTTTGATTCGGTTTCTTGATCTTCTTTTTACATGGTTAGAAAAAATAGGTCAATGGAAGACTCGGGGAAAGCCACACTAAAAATGATATTTATATAAACTTAAGTACAGAAAGCCATGCGCGGATCCAGAGGGGGGGGGGGACCGGGGGTCCGGACCCCCCCCCCCCCCGGAATTTGAAAATTTACCTAAAAAAAGGTAATTTCGGGATTTTTGGGGGGTTGGACCCCCCTCGTCTGTCACCAAAAATTACCATTTTCGTTGGACCCCCTCTCATGAAAATTTCTGGATCCGCGCATGAAAGCAAAGGAAGACCCTTGATCACAAGCAACAAAACTAACATATGGTAGAAAAACGAGAACCAGTCGAGATCATTTATCCACGCCAAGTTTACAATAGCATCCGGCATCAACAGAAAAAGGCAACATACATATAATAATACCTACTACTCGATATTGCACCTAAAATCACCGCCGGACAGAACGGACAGTAAAAAGCTAGACTAGAAACTTCCAGCCAGATTTTCTGTCTCATTACGAAAACGTGCCCATGCAGTATACAGGGATATTTTGAGCTAAAAATTAAAAAAAAAACAAAAACAAAAAAAAAAACAGCAGAATGTTTTTGTTATATTGTCTTATTTTTGCTCAAAACATGGATTGTGGGTACACGTTAGAACCGCCTCGCCGAGGCGGTTCTAACGAGTACCCACAATCTATGTTTTGGAGTAAAATATGAAAAATAGGTATACCCCTGCATACCCCACTTTTACTTATGAAAGTGGGATACAAGGGGGTATTCATTCATGCCTGAAAATTCCATCCAGCGATATACCTTAAATGTAGGAACTTTAACTTGACTTTTACTTGAAAAGGCAGAAAGATGTTGATCTGAAGAGAAAGAAGAAACAGAATGATAGAAAAATAAATTATGAGTAGGAGAGACCGAGCTCGGTAGCTCGATCTGAAGCTTGAATGACACGAATTACCGGGGGAGCAGGGTGCTTGTCAGTGTAGCTAGCGTAACTTTTTAGACATAATCTTAGTTATTCACCGTAAATGTATGCCTCCGAATTATCAAAGCACAAGAGAGCAGAAAATTAGAGTTTTGGACACCAATTATGGATAAAATTGGGTTCATGTTTCTATCAGACACTGGACAGAGGCGATTGTAAATCCCAACAAACAAATATATTTGGTAAATACCTTAAAAGATCTTCTCTTAATTAAACCGAGAAACTAAATTCAAAGAAATTTGGTATGTAGCATTGTTGACTCTGCCCCACCATAGTTTGTAAAAATCATGACCATGGGTTGACCTTGACCTATTTTACGGCATGTTAATAGGGTTTATTGGACAAAAGTGAAAACATGACTTTTCAGAATATTTTGTAGCATACAGACAACTTATGGAGTTAATGAAGTTATGTTAGTATTCAAGGTCAATGTCATTGTTCAAAGGCCATATCGCAGGTGAGCGTTCTCAGGGCCAATGGTCTTCTGGTTTATTGTTCAACGTGCGATTAATAGCTGACCTCGGTTGATTAAGTCCCATCCGAAAGACAAAAAATGCCCAGCATCGAACCTGTAGTCTCTGATTTACAATGTGAGCAGACAACACTTTTAATTGGATGTAGACGAAGTAAGAATAGGAACCAGAGATATTGTCCTTTTTTGTTTTAATCCAAACCCAGAAAAAATCTTCTTAACACGGAAGAACGCAAAGCTGATGGATCTAACTACATTGCTATGTAGTCTAGCAAAATGATGCACGAATATTTCATACAACTGCATGCTAAACTGATGCTCGAATTCATGGTTTTCGTCGAACATTTCTTTCGCAAATCTGGCATCCTGAATAAGACACACTTTTAGAGGGAGGGGTGTAGTCAGATTTGTAGATATGCTCGGTGTTCCATATGCTTGACATTCTTGCTAATCATAAAATTTACCAATTAAAAATTCTGAATAAATTCAAGTCGCGCATGCGAAACGTATCACAAATACCATTTACTATACCCCACCCACTATATGCAGTGTTACCTCTATTCAATATTTTACTCAAGAAGAGAGAAAAAATGAAAATATGGCGCATACCTTTCAAAATAAACGCCGTATTATCACTTGTGTTCATTTTTTTTTCCGAACAAATCCCACTATTTCCAGCAAAATCAGGAATTTTATCAGAGCTTAGATAAACCGTGCGTTCAGAGCAACAGTCAAAGCTAGACTGACGTTACGTTATTGTTGACGTTGCTAAGCAGCGCTGTTCGACGACTTCCGTCTGTTTTCAGACGCTTGCACCGGAAAAAGAAAAAAGGGGCCAGACTGTTAAGAACATCAAAGGGTGTAATTTATCCTGCTAATAAATGTTAAAATGCCAACAATTGTTGGCATTTTAACATTTATAAGCAGAATGAATTTCAGTTTCAGCTGAGCTGAGCAAGAAAAAAATTTATAACCTCGGGCCCCGAATAAATTAATATTTGGGATTGTAGTGGTGCTCAATTTGTTGAAATGTAGATCTACGGTGCTTTGCTTAAAAGAATAAAGTTTACAACTAACTCCGATTTTCATCTGCTGCAAAAGCTTTTAATTCTAAAGAAAGCATAGACCTATATACATGATATATAAAGTCGGATTTTAATTGTTCTTCGAGGTTGATTTAGAATTTTTTACAAGTACATTTGGATTAAGGATGTTCGCTGCTAACATTTGACATTTCGGAACTTCCGGTTTTTCTTTTCTTGAATATCTCGTAAACGGTTGCAGATATTTTCCTAATATTTTATATTTGGATACATATTGATGATATACATTGAATGAGCCATAAAAATTGTCAATCTAAGAAACTTCATTTTTTCACCCCATTTTCTGCAACTTTTCAGAAAATTTTAGTTGTCAGTAAAATTTAGGGGGTAGGGTAGATTAAACTTGAATATTACACATCTTAAAATTAATTGCAATAGTTCGATGTTTATTTTAGCAGCAGTATATGTGTACATGGTCTTCTAAGTCAATTTTTGTGTCTTTTGTGTGCTGGTTTTAAAATTTTAGGTGGTTTTACGAAATGGGCTTTTAGAAACAAAACAGCCGAAGAAAGGCTGAAAATGGCGATTTTCAAGTTGTTGGTTCTCTCTTATATGCTCACTACCCTATATATTTCTTTCTTTTATTCGAACAATATAACCAAGTTCTATGTTATGTGAAAATACAAGAAAAAGTTTGAATCAACAAATATGAATTTGTCACATTTCAAAATATTGATTTTTTCCAACTTTTCAAGTATGGGGGTAGGGTTGAAAAAGGAATCGTAAAATTTTGTCATCCACTCCAAGTTGCAAATTTTTCTATGCTTTTCGTCCAAAAAAGTCTGCGTTACGTAAATATTATGACTTTTGAAAGCATTCTAGGTGTATGTTTGTTCAAGACAGGTATGTTTCAAAGAATTAAAAATTAGATTAATTTTACCAAATTTAAAACATGGTGCTCAGAGGTCTCATTCAGAGCCCTGTAGCTTGAAAAAATGCACACTACCCTATATTTATTTTGTTTTCAAATGCCTTGTGTTGTATTTTGGAATCAAAAAAGAGTGGTTAGAAAAAAAGTTTGAATACTTTTTCATTGGCAGCGAACATCCTTAAATCAAGACTTTTAACGTTATACATGTAGTCATTCGTTATTTTTATTTGAAAAAGTTGGAAGGGCATATTGCTTTCGGCCGGTCTGTCTGTCTGTGTTTGTGTGTGTGCGTGTGTACGTCTGTTAACTTTTGAATGGTGCATGGTAGGGATTAGAAATTTCATGTGTGTATTCCTCATGAAAAAATAGTTGACCCGTTTTTTTTTTTTTGTTTTTTTTTTTTTTTTTTTTTTTTTTTTTTTTTTGCTTGACCGAGTTATGCCCCTTTTCTGAGTTATTTCCCTCTGAAAACAAAATTTGAAAATCTTGTATGCAAGATATCTCAAAAAGTATTTCAGCTAGAGCATTCATATTTGGTATACTGGTTGGGGCTGATAAGTAAATGACCTGATTAATTTTTGAGAACTTTCCGTCAAATTTTGACAAAAATACGGAATTTTGAATTTTTGATTGATTTTTCCACTTTTCGGTGAAATTTGAAACTTTTGAACGGTGAATACTAGGGTTTTGAAATTTCATATACAGATTCCTCATGAAAAAAATAGTTGACCCATATTTTTTTCATGTCAAAGTTATGCCCCTTTTCCGAGACATGTCCCTTTGAAAACAAAATTTGAAAATCTTGTGTGCAAGATATCTAAAAAAGTATTTGAGCAACAGCCTTCATATTTGGTATACTAGTTGGGGCTGAGGACTAGATAACCTGAGTAACTTTTGAGAACTTTCTGTCAAATTTTGACAAAAATACGGAATTTTGAAACTTTGATTAATTTTCCACTTTTCGGTGAAATTTGAAACTTTTGAACGGTTAATCATAGGGTTTAGAAATTTCATATACAGACTGCTCATGAAAAATAGTTGACCTTGACCTGTATTTTTTTTTTTTTTTTTTTTTTTTTTGTTCAAGTTATGCGCCTTTTTGCATGAAGAAATATTGTTGCCAAAAAATAATTTTTGACAAAATGACAGCTATGAGATAATTTTACAGGTAAGGGCTATCACGGGCGAAATGACAGCTATGAGAACAATTTTTCTTAGCTTTTTACAGGTAATGGCTCTCACGGGCCGATCAACTTTTACCACAGTCTTTGTTAGAACTTTTTGAAATTATGTCTACATGATGTAGACCCATTGGACATTTGCAGGAAGAAATTTTTATATTGCGAAAAAATATTTTTTTACAAAATGACAGCTATGAGAACTTAGATAATTTTTCTTAGTCTATTATAGGTAAGGGCTATCACGGGCCGATCAACTCCTACCACAGTTTTGATGGAACAATTTGATATCATGCCTTCATGATGTACACCCATTGGACATTTGCATGAAGAAATTTTAAATTAATGCGAAAAAATAATTTTGGTAAAATGACAGCTATGAGAACTAAAACAATTTTTCATTTTTTTTTTTTTTTTTTTTTTTTTTTTTAGGTAAGGGCATTAACGGGCCAATCAACTCCTACCACAGTTTTTGAAGGAACAATTTGATATTATGCTTACATGATGCAGACCCACTGAACATTTGCATGAAGAAGTGCTATTGTTAAAAAATAATATTTTTTGACGAAATGACAGCTATGAGAACTTTGACAATTTTTTTCTTAATATTTTTACAGGTTAGGGAATATACAGGCCGATAAATTCCTAATACAATTTTCGATGGAACAATTTGATATTATGCAAATCTGGACGTTTGCACAAAAAAAATTTACTGC
Source organism: Rugalucina vietnamica (assembly GCA_964017185.1). NCBI lineage: Eukaryota > Metazoa > Mollusca > Bivalvia > Lucinida > Lucinidae > Rugalucina > Rugalucina vietnamica. Next base: position 67,213,465 of record OZ024871.1, read on the forward strand.
AAAAAATAATGTTTGACAAAATGACAGCTATGAGAACATTTTTTCTTAGTTTTTTTAACAGGTAAGGGCATTCACAGGCCGATCAACTCCTACCACAGTTTTTAAAGGAACAGTTTGATAGTATGCCTACATGATGCAGACCCATTGGACGTTTGATTGAGAAAAAATAATTTTGACAAAATGACAAGTATGAGAACTTAGACATTTTTTCTTAGCTTTTTTTTTATATCATGTCCACATGTTGCAGATCCATTGGAACATTTGCATGAAGAAATTTTATTGCCAAAATAGTTTTTGTAGTAAACAGTTACCCTGCGGGGGGGGGGGGGGGGGGGGAGGGTATTTAATAAGCACTGCTTATTGACTTTTTCTGTTGGTTTACAATTCTGTTTGCATCAAATCATACACAATTTCATGGTATCTTCCATATGCTTGACATTCTTGCTTATCTTAAGATACACCAATTTAAAATTCTGAATAAACTCAAGTCGCGCATGCATGCAAAACGTAGGCCTATCACAATTTCTGACATATACCCATATACTATACTCCACCCACTTTATGCAGTGTTACTTCTATTCAATATTTTACTCAAGACTAGAGAGAAAAAATGAAAATATAGCGCATACCTTTCAAAATAAACGCCGTATTATCACTTGTGTTCATTTTTTCCGAACAAATCCCACTATTTCCAGCAAAATCAGGAATTTTATCAGAGCTTAGATAAACCGTGCGTTCAGAGCAACAGTCAAAGCTAAACTGACGTTACGTTATTGTTGACGTTGCTAAGCAGCGCTGTTCGACGACTTCCGTCGGTTTTCAGACGCTTGCAACGCAAAATGAACTAGAAATAAGTGTTTGTAAAACACTATGCCCCCAACTGCATGCTTGCAACTAACCTGGCACAGTTTATACGAATTAAAATTTCACAATTCCGCAATTCTGTCAAAATTTGACGGAAAGTGAAATATAACGGAGCCATTGTCGGGCTACTAATTTTAATAATGAACCAAAATGATGACGTCATACAAATATGTGTGTGTGCCTTGAAACCGAAGTCCGATTTTAAGTATTACGAGTTACCTAAAGTAACCCGAGTCCGATTCAGAATGTTACATCCTTCTCTTTCTAAAGAAACTTAAATTGTTTTTTTGTTTTTTTTTGTGCACGTTTGAATAATCCAACAGGAATAATGTTCATCTCCAGTGTGTATGTGTTTATAATTGTACTGTTTTAATGGTGATTCAAGTGATTCACAATTTAAACTTGTGATACATGTACATGAAAATTCCCAATAAAGTTCCTAAACATATGGGTCACTTTGTTATGTTGCTCCTTATGTTTTAATGAAGTTTTCAAAAGGCACGACATTAATGTTTTCTCTAGAATGAATAATAAAAATATCAAACAAAAACATGTGATACTGATTAGAGTGACACACTTAGATGTGTATGAAACATGTGCATGTATATATGTGTATATAAAAAACAAAAGCAAAACAAACATTAAACTAGACTATTTACAACAGGGCTCTTGCCCTGAGGCTGGCACGGGGATTATTGTGCCCCTTAACACAGTGCACAGCCTATGTATTATACTGATAGTGATTTCTAGAATACTGAAATGACTAGACTATATATATTGACTTAGAATGTTCAGAATAGGGCTCTTGCCCTGAGGCTGGCACGAGGATTATTGTGCCCCTTAACACAGTGCGCAACCTTCTATTTACTGTATAATATTTATAAGTCCAGTCGTCTTGGAGGAATTACATGTCTACCCGATCTTGTGACTTTTAAAGGTGAGCCCGAACTTGTTGCACTTGAGTCTAGTGTCCCACGATCCGGAAGATTAGGCGGAATCGTAGATTTTGGGGGTTGTTGTTCTGCAAGATCGCCAGAAGTTGACATGCGATCTGGCAAACTAATTTCACCGAAATCATCCTGATCGAAACTATTCCCGCTGTTTGCACTGTGTTGATAGTCGTAGATGTTTTCGATTACGGCGGTACACCCTCTCCCCGACCGCGGTTTATCGTGTTTTTCTATGACTGTCCCAGGTTTCCAAGAAGTTGAGCCTGGTAGTGGGCTCATGCGAACACTAGTTCCTTCTGAAACAGGCTGAAGGTCCTTAGCCCCTTTGCGTTGATCATAATACATTTTCTGCTTCTGTTTTTCTGCGTTGAAATGTCTTTTCACCAGATTTGAATCATGTTCTTTTGGTCTCAAGACTGAATCACTTGAGGGAAGGATATTCCTTGGACGCCTTCCCATAAGCAACTGGCTAGGCGACAAATTTAAACCTGGTAATTGTGTGGTGCGATAGTCAAGAAGCGCCAAATGCTTGTCTGATGTTTTCCTCCATAACCGTTTCACTGTTTGAATGGCACGTTTCGCTTCCCCATTACTGCTTTGGAAATGGGGACTAGAGGTTTCAAGTTCAATGCCATATTGTTTACAAAATGTCTTAAATTCTGAAGATGCGTACTGGGGTCCGTTATCCGTTCGGAGTATTTGCGGAATACCATGACATGCAAACACCGATTTCATTGCATTTATTACCGCCGATGAGGTAATTTCTGACAGTTCCACAACATCCATATATTTGGAATAGTAGTCCACTATAAGCAAGTATTTCTTGTTTTCAAAGTCAAAGAGGTCACTTCCCACCATGCTATATGGTAGGTCTGGGGTGGTGGTAGGTCTGAGTGGTTCGTGAATTTGCTGGTTTTGGTACTCTGCACATGTTGAACAATCTCTGATTAAATTTTCAATGTCTGAGTTCATATTTGGCCAGTACATGACTTCCCTACCCCTTTGTTTGCATTTGGTCATCCCTAAATGTGACTTATGTATTAATTTAAGCATGTCCACTCTGAGACTTGGCGGTATAACTAAGCGGCTGCCTTTGTAGATAATTCCGTCTAGTATCGTTAGTTGGTCTTTCGAGTCCCAGTACTGACGTACTTCAAACGGTGTATCTTTCCGCGTTTCAGGCCAACCATCCTTTATTACCGAATACAGGACTGGCAGTTCCTTTTGTGTGAGATCCTGTATTTGGAGATACTTGGATTTGCTAACTGAAATCATGTTCAAATTATCCATTATATCATTGTCATTAATGGGGTTACTTGTTTGACATGGGAGATATGCTCTTGATAAGGCATCTGATACATGCATCTCTGTTCCTTTCCTGTATCGAAGCTCTATGTCATACCACTGCAGTTTTAACATCATGTTTTGTATGCGCATTGGTGCTGATAGTAGCGGTTTGCGAAAAATTTGTTCTAGTGGTTTGTGATCATTATATATGACTGTCTGTTTGCCAAATATATATCTGTGAAACCTAGTGGTGCTGAACACGACAGAGAGCATTTCCTTTTCGATCTGAGCATATCGCTTTTCAGTTTCGGTTAATGATCGTGACGCGTACGCAATAACGTGACCCTCCTGTAATAGGACTGCTCCCAAACCATCTTTGCTAGAATCACATTCTATTTCTACAGGTTTGTTAACATCATAGTAAGCCAAGACAGGGGGTGTGCTACATAGGTGCTTCAGTTGTTGGAAACTAGATTCCTGTTCATATTCCCATTTAAAGTCATTGTCTTCCTTTAACAGAACACGTAGTGGTGCGTCAACCTCGCTGAGTCTGGGTATGAAATTCGACACATACTGCACCATGCCCAGAAATCTTCGAACTCCATCTTTATCTGTTGGAGCAGGCATATTGACGATTGCGTTGACCTTTTCCGCGTCAACCTGTAAACCCTGCGAACTGATTATATGGCCCATGTAAGTCACACTTGGTTGCCTTATGCTACATTTATCAAAGTTTAGTTTCAGATTAAAGTTTGTTGCTCTTTTCACAACTTCCTTTAGAATTTGATCATGATGCTCCTCATCACGACCCGCAAACAATATGTCGTCGATGATAGCGTAAGCGCCTTCCACGCCCTCTAGCATTTGGTCCATAATTCGTTGATAGATTTCAGACGCGCAGCGGAATTTCCGAACGGCAAACGTAACCACCTATAGCGTCCGACAGGTGTATTAAACGTTGTCAAGTATGAAGACTGATTGTCAAGCTTTATTTGTAGGAAACCAGATTTAGCGTCGAGGACTGAGAACACTTTTGCGTGTGGAATTTCTGTTATAATATCATCTATAGTTTTCATGGGATGGTGCTCCCTTTTAATAACTTTGTTTAGATCTTTTGGGTCAATGCAAATTCTGATTTTATCTTTCTTGCACGACACGACCATTGAGCTCACCCATTCAGTTGGCTCTTTTACTGGTGATATGTAACCAAACTCTTCCATTTCACGGAGTTTTTCAATGGCGCGTGGTTTGATAGCTGCTGGAAGTCTACGAACTGGATGTATCACACCCTGGGCATTTTCTTCAATTTTTATAGAATATTCACCCGGTAATGTTCCTGTTGTTTTGATCAGGTCAGGAAAGTCTCTAGCTAACTCTTCTTCTGCTGTGATCACTGTGCTTACTCTCCTTAATATGTCTAATGTTTCTGCTAGATCACCACTGATTATGTTTTCCTGGACTAAGTCGACTATTTCAAATTTGACTTCAGTGTTTATGTCATTATATGTGACGTTCAAATTTACGGATCCAAGTGGCTTGATTTGGTGGTTACTGTATGATTTCAGGGTCCTATTAGATTTCTCTAATTTGACATTGCCGATTTTGTCAAAGTCTGTTTTTGTTATGATACAACATTTAGCTCCCGTGTCTATTCTAAAATTCAGATTTTCATTATTTATTTGGAGTTTTGTTGTCCATCTGTCATGACTGACTGTATCTATATTTATTGGCTCTGTCTTTTTGATATACAGGATTTCATCATCATCTTCTGACTGATCACTGCTGTCACTGTCTTGTAATGCATTGATTTTACTCAATCTTTTCCTGCAAACTTTGAGCCAGTGATCCGGTTTTTGCAATATTTGCATGTGGTTCCCTTTGCAGGACATTTGTCAAATTCATGCGTTTTGCCACATTTACCACATTTAATACTCTTCGTTTGCTGTGAGCCACTCGAGAAATTATTGTCTTTGTTATTGACTAGAGGTCTTTTCTCCTTTTTCGGAGTTTTTGACTTTGTGGCTTTTTTCTGTTTAACGCTCACTTGTAGTACTTCTTCGCCTCGGATAACTTTAAGCTGTGATTGCGATAGCTCGTATTGTCTACCTATCTCTATGGCTTTGTTAAGAGTTAAGGTCTGTCCCTGGTCAAGTAACCTTTCTTGAACTTTCTGATGCTTTACACCACTTACTAACAGATCAACGAGAACATCCTCTGAGTCGCCATAGTCACAATCCAGTAACAGAAATCTTAGGTCTTTAACAAAATTGTCAAATGTTTCACCTTCATTCTGTTTTCTCTGATGGGCTTTAAACCTAGCTATCCTTTTGTTTTCGGCAGGTTTGACATACTCTTTCGGCTTTGCAAGGACAGCGTCGGGGTCGTCTTCCTTGCCCGCTTCAAATTTGAATGTTTTGTTGATTTCTCGGCCTTGCTGGCCAATCCACATACCAAGCCAGTCCTTTTTGTCTGCTTTTGCCAGGGGCCCTTTGAAAGTGAACTCAACGTGTTGTTGAAACCGCTGGAATTCCTGATTAAACGTCCTTCGCATCCCAGTTGAAGCACGGCTGTTCGAAACTGAAGCCTGAAGCCATTTTCAGGAAATTTGATTTCGTCGGATCAAAGACTGATAGTCCGTGATTATAACGGCTGGATGCTGACGCTTTATTTCTTGTCGTTGGGCGGATGGGCTCAGATTTTTGACACCATGAAATATAACGGAGCCATTGTCGGGCTACTAATTTTAAAAATGAACCAAAATGATGACGTCATACAAATATGTGTGTGTGCCTTGAAACCGAAGTCCGATTTTAAGTATTACGAGTTACCTAAAGTAACCCGAGTCCGATTCAGAATGTTACAGAAAGTCCTCAAAAGTTGATCGGATTATCTACTTCTCTGCCCCAATCGGTATACCAAATATGAAGGCTCTAGCTAAAATACTTTTTGAGATATCTTGCACAAAAGATTTTCAAATTTTGTTATCGAAGGGACATAACTCAAAAAGAGGACATGACTCGGGCATGAAAAAATTTACGGGTCAACTATTTTCTCATGAGGAATCTGTAAATGAAATTTCAAAACCCTAGCATTCACCGTTTAAAAGTTTCAAATTTCACCGAGAAGTGGAAAAATCAATTGAAATTTCAAAATACCATAATTTTGTCAAAATGTGAGGTGAAGTTCTCAAAAGTTAATCAGGTGATCTACTCCTCAGTCCCAATCAGTGTTTGTAAAACACTATGCCCCCAACTGTATGCTTGCAACTAACCTGGCACAGTTTATATGAGTTAAAATTTCACAATTCCGCAATTCTGTCAAAATTTGACGGAAAGTCCTCAAAAGTTGATCGGATTATCTACTTCTCTGCCCCAATCGGTATACCAAATATGAAGGCTCTAGCTCAAATACTTTTTGAGATATCTTGCACACAAGATTTTCAAATTTTGTTTTCAAAGGGACATAACTCATAAAAGGGGCATAACTTGGACATGAAAAACTAGAAATTGACTGCAAGCAAGGCTTTCAGTATACCCCCCCCACCCCCCGCAAAATAGCAATGGTCAAAAAATGGCTATGTGAAAAAATGCTGTAAATTTGCCAAAAATTATTTTTTCATCATTATAATTCTTCATGCACATCTTCAATATGTCTGCAAAGTACTGAAAAGAAATACTGAAAGTCCTAGGAAGAGTTGATTTCACAAACTATGCACTACCAACCATTACTGTATAAGCAATGGTCAAAAATGGCTACGTTAAAAATTGCTGTAAATTTGTCAAAAATTATTTTTTTCAGCATTATAATTCTTCATGCACATTTTCAATATACATGTATGTGGAACATGTCTGCAAAGTATTGAAAAGAAATACTGAAAGCCCTAGGAGAAGTTGATTTCACTTAAGAAATGAATTTCATTTTTCTGGTGTTCATGGAGCTATGAACCGCAGTGGGTCGCGTGCAAAGTGAATGAACCCCGAAGGGGTTCATGTAAGCTTTGCTAGCGACCCACTGCGGTTCATAGCTCCATGAACAACAGAAAAATTAAACTCATTGCTTATATTTACATTCATTTCTCTCTATCGCTTGTTGAAAAATCACCAAGGCGGTCACATTTACCAGCAAACAGAGAATCTACACACAGTGTGTGTTCAAACAGCGGAACGGCGTCGACGTTTACAACGTCCAATCAGATTGGCGAGATTCATGTTTTTTGACGTCAAGTTTGGATTACGTCACGTCGCGAGACACAATGTTGTTCATGGAAGTATGAACACAGATGAACATCTAATGGTTCATTTAAGGAGGTTTTAGAAAAATGTAAATATAAACTATTAACTACCAACCATTATTGTATATAAGCAATGGTCGAAAAATGGCAAAGTTAAAAAATGCAGTAAATTTAATAAAACTTATATTTTCAGCATTATAATTCTATATGCACATCTTCAATATGTCTGTAACATGTCTGCAAAGTACTGAAAAGAAATACTGAAAGCCCTAGGAGGAGTTGATTTCACAAAGTATGCACTACCAACCATTATTGAATATAAGCAAGTATAGAAAATTTGCTAGGTTAAAAATGCTGTAAATTTGTCAAAAACAATTTTTTTCATAATGACAAGTGTTCATGCACATCTGCAATACATCTGAAATATAACAGCAAAATATTAAAAGGAAACATTGAAAGCTGTAAGAGGAGTTGATTTCACAAAGTATGTATTTTCAGTACAATGGCAAACATGTTTGATGAAGTCCCATCACTCTTGCAATACTGACCCTTGAGCCCCTAAATTCATACCACACATGTATTGCCTAATGGAGCAAGTGTGATGAAAATTTGAAACAAATCAGGCAAAAGCTACTCGAGTTATTCAGCAAAGATGTCAAAATGCTGCTGCAAAGTCGAAAAATGGCAAAGTTAAAAAATGCTGTAAATTTGTCAAAAATTATTTTTTCAGCATCATAATTCTACATGCACATCTTCAATATGTCTCTAACATGTCTGCAAAGTACTGAAAAGAAATACTGAAAGCCCTAGGAGGAGTTGATTTCACAAAGTATGCACTACCAACCATTATTGAATATAAGCAATTATAGAAAATTTGCTAAGTTAAAAATGCTGTAAATTTGTCAAAAATGATTTTTTTCATAATGACAAGTGTTCATGCACATCTGTAATTTATCTGAAACATATCAGCAAAATATTAAAAGGAAACAGTGAAAGCTGTAAGAGGAGTTTTCACAAAGTATGTATTTTCAGTACTATGGCAAACATGTTATATGAAGACTTAAAAAGTCCCATAACTCTTGCAATACTGACCCTTTGGCCCTTAAATTCATATCACACATGTATTGTCTGATGGTGCAAGTGTGGTGAAAATTTGAAACAAATCAGACAAAAGCTACTCAAGTTATTCAGCAAAGATGTAAAAATGTTGACGGAATGACGGATTGACGGAATCACGGAATGACGGACAGGCTGAAAACAATATACCCCCCTAAAACTTCGTTTTGCGGGGGTTATAAATATATGGGTCAACTATTTTTTCATGAGGAATCTGTATATGAAATTTCAAAACACTAGCATTCACCGTTTAAAAGTGTCAAATTGCACCGAAAAGTGGAAAAAAAATACTCAAAATTTCAAAATTCCGTAATTTTGTCAAAATGTGAGGTAAAGTTCAAAAAAGTAAATCAGGTGATCTACTCCTCAGCCCTGACCAGTAAACCAAATATGAAGGCTCTAGCTCAAAAACTTTTTGAGATATCTTGCACACAAGATTTTCAAATTTTGTTTTCAAAGGGACATAACTCAGAAAAGGGGCATAACTCGGACATGAAAAAAAAATACGGGTCAACTATTTTTTCATGAGGAATGTGCATATGAAATTTCAAAACCCTAGCATTCATGGTTCAAAAGTTAACAGACGCACAGACAGACAGACAGACAGACAGACAGACAAGCCGAAAGCAATATGCCCTTCCAACTTTTTCAAAGTTGGAGGCATAAAAAGGGACCAGACAGTTTAGAGCATCAAAGCCTGTAATTTATCCTGCTAAAAATGTTAAAATGCCAACGATTTTTGGCATTTTAACATTTATAAGCAGGATAAATTTCAGTTTCAGCTGAGCTGAGCAAGGAAAAGATTTATAACCTCGGGCCCCGAATAAATTAACATTTGGGATTGTAGTCGTGCTCAATTTGTTGAAATGTACGGTGTCTTGCTTAAAAGAATAAAGTTTACAGCTATATTTTCATCTGCTGCAAAAGCTGTTTATCCTAAAGAAAGACCTATATACATGATGTATAAAGTCAGATTTTAATTGTTCTTCGAGGTTGATTTAGAATTTTAAAAATCGTAGAGAAAATCGCAGACCGAAAAATCGTACGATGATCGGGGCAAATGTAACATAGGCTTTAACGATGACGTTAAGCTAACGAAGTTTTGAACAACTGGGCCCTGGATAAGACACACTTATAGAGGGAGGGGTGTAGTCAGATTTGTAGATATGCTCTGTGTTCCATATGCTTGACATTCTTGCTAATCATAAAATTTACCAATTAAAAATTCTGAATAAAATCAAGTCGCGCATGCGAAACGTATCAAAAATACCATTTACTATACCCCACCCACTATATGCAGTGTTACCTCTATTCAATATTTTACTCAAGACTAGATGAAAAAATGAAAATATAGCGCATACCTTTCAAAATAAACGCCGTATTATCACTTGTGTTCATTTTTTCCGAACAAATCCCACTATTTCCAGCAAAATCAGGAATTTTATCAGAGCTTAGATAAACCGTGCGTTCAGAGCAACAGTCAAAGCTAGACTGACGTTACGTTATTGTTGACGTTGCTAAGAAGCGCTGTTCGACGACTTCCGTCGGTTTTCAGACGCTTGCAATGCAAAAAGAAAAAAGGGGCCAGACTGTTAAGAACATCAAAACGTGTAATTTATCCTGCTAATAAATGTTAAAATGCCAACAATTGTTGGCATTTTAACATTTATAAGCAGGATGAATTTCAGTTTCAGCTGAGCTGAGCAAGAAAAAAATTTATAACCTCGGTCCCCGAATAAATTAATATTTGGGATAGTAGTCGTGCTCAATTTGTTGAAATGTACGGTGCCTTGCTTAAAAGAATAAAGTTTACTGCTGACTCCGATTTTCATCTGCTGCAAAAGCTTTTAATTCTAAAGAAAGCATAGACCTATATACATGATATATAAAGTCGGATTTTAATTGTTCTTCGAGGTTGATTTAGAATTTTTTACAAGTACATTTGGATTAAATCAAGACTTTTAACGTTATACATGTAGTCATTCGTTATTTTTATTTGAAAAAGTTGGAAGGGCATATTGCTTTCGGCCGGTCTGTCTGTCTGTCTGTCTGTGTTTGTGTGTGTGCGTATGTACGTTTGTTAACTTTTGAATGGTGCATGGTAGGGATTTGAAATTTCATGTGTGTATTCCTCATGAAAAAATAGTTGGCCCGTACGTTTTTTGCTTGTCCGAGTTATGCCCCTTTTCTGAGTTATTTCCCTTTGAAAACAAAATTTGAAAATCTTGTGTGCAAGATATCTCAAAATGTATTTAAGCTAGAACATTCATATTTGGTATACTGGTTGGGGCTGATAAGTAGATGACCTGATTTACTTTTGAGAACTTTCCGTCAAATTTTGACAAAAATACGGAATTTTGAAATTTTGATTGATTTTTTCCACTTTTCGGTGAAATTTGAATCTTTTGAACGGTGAATGCTAGGGTTTTGAAATTTTATATACAGATTCATCATAAAAATAGTTGACCCATGTCCAAGTTATGCCCCTTTCCTGAGATATGTCCCTTTGAAAACAAAATTTAAAAATCTTGTGTGCAAGATATCTCAAAAAGTATTTGAGCAACAGCCTTCATATTTGGTATACTAGTTGGGGCTGAGGAGTAGATGACCTGATTAACTTTTGAGGACGTTGTCAAATTTTGACAAAAATTGTTACATCCAAAAGTAGATCTACATGCACTTAAACTCTGTTTTCACCTTCTGACACCATCGAAATACTGTTTGTACCGATCTACACTTTCTGGCCAATCTCAAACTTGCAGAATATTTTTTCACATGTTTACAGCATTTAGATGTAACTTCGCAACTCCATTAGTAGAAAAAACTTGTGACCGCGAACGCTTACTTATTGTACCCCACCCACTCATGGCGTATTTTCATATTATTCGATTTTAGATTGGCTACACGAGAAAATAAATACAAAAATACATCGCGTACCTTTCAAAATATAAGAATTATCCATCAAGTCCATTTTGTCTCAGTTACACGCACTATTTCCAGTTATATCAGCGATTTTATCAGAGCTTGAGTAAAGAGTGCTTTCACAAGAACAGTCAAAGCAAGACTGACGTTACGTTACTTTTGACGTTGCTAAGCGGCGAATTTACGTTCAACTACGCAATGTCCGTTAGTTTCCGGATGCTTCGGAAAAGATTCGCATAAAGAATCACGTCTAGCTAGGGTCTATAATTTCAGACTGACAGACAGACAGACAGACAGACAATAATACATCAGCATGATGCAATTTTCATAATTAATATATGGATTACGATCATGTTCAAAATTCATAGTTTGACCATCGAAATTTCATTTGCTGGTCGATTTTCAAAATCGTGTTCGTCCTGTTAGGACAAACTGAAAACCACGATTCTGGCTAATCATGGAAACTTTATGACTTGAAGTGACATTATATAAGCAGGTTTTTGCAGATGGAAAACTAGATAAAAAAAAATACATCAAAAGTAAAAATAGTGGGGTCAGGAATCGGTGCAATTCAATTTAAAGTCCCAGCATAGACATCAGGTGGGAAAGAAAATGAATAAAACATATATTAACATTTACCATTTTTCCGACAACACACTCGAAGAACAGAATGACTAGCTCTTTCCCAACAAGGTAGCCATCTGGCTAAGTTTCAACAGGAACGAAAGGCAACAAGCACGACAGAGAGGCAGGCACAATAAACAGTCGTATAATGAAGATAAACCAGTTTTCCTGGGACACCACCGATTACCGTTTTTTACTGGGGACAACGCCGAAAACCATTTTTCCTGGACTCGATTTTATAAATAAAGATAATTAAATAAAAACAAACATAGATTTCAACTGGCGAACACATGTTAAAAAAACTTTTGATGTAATAAATTAAAATCCCAACCAACGACACCAGAAATTATTCATTAATAAAACCATTTTTACTAGGACAGCGAAATTACCATTTCTACCAGTACAGCGAAAATGTATTAGCGATTATAAAAAACGGATTTGAATAAAATTAAACCAAGCTCTCATCTGGCTTAGATACACGTGTAATACAAAAAGCCAAAACCTCAACCCAAAGATACGAGGCGGGAAGGAGACCATTTCTATTGGTTCATCAAGATGTTCATTCACGAAAATAAACCAGAGGACCAATGGTCCTGTAAACGCTCACCTGAGACCTGAGATACATACAAATAAACTTGTTTGACTAGAATGGTAATAAACATGTACATGTATATAACCCCAGGGCAGGGTCAGAACAACATCTGGAGTCAATTTCTTTTTTAAATCATAAAGATTCAATCCATTTGCCAATTTACTGCAAGTTTTGCCCTTCAAATGACATTGTAACAATTTTCCCCATTCAAATGCATGGGCGGCCTAAGTTGACCTTGCTGTAAAAAAACGTCAAGGTCATCTCAGGGTCATGATTTAATTAAACTTTGTAGAGCTCTATTGCTTGATGCTTCATGCGAAGTTTCAAAATCATAGGCCTTCTGGTTCTGGAGAAGAAGATTTTTTAAAGGTTTTTGCTATTTATAGCCATGGCGGGCATCTTGGTCATGTGACCTTAACCATTTATACAAACTTTCATTCACTCTTCCTAAGAATGCTCCACATAAAGTTTGGCTTTGATTGGCCAAGCGGTTTCAGAGAAGAAGATGTTTGAATATTATGGTCATACACATGTATATACATGTAGCCCCGGGGCAGGGGCAGACAACCCTCTGGGTCCAAAACATTTTCATAGACATAAATCTTAAGTCCATTTGCTCATTCCTAGCAAGTTTTTGCCATTAAACGACATTTCCTATTTTTCCCATTCAAATGCACGGGCTGCCAAAGTTGACCTTGCTGTAAAAAACGTCAAGGTCATCTCAGGGTCATGATTTATATAAACATTGCAGAGCTCCATTGCCTGATGCTTCATGCCAAGTTTCAAAATCATAGGCCTTCTGGTTCTGGAGAAGAAGATTTTTAAAGGTTTTTGCTATTTATAGCCATGGCGGCCATCTTGGTCAAGTGACCTTGACCATCTATTCAAATTTTCATTCACTCTTCCTAAAAATGCTTCACATAAAGTTTGGCTTTGATTGGCCAAGCGGTTTCAGAGAAGAAGATGTTTGAATATTATGGTCATACACATGTATATACATGCAGCCCCGGGGCAGGGGCAGACAACCCTCTGGGTCCAAAATATTTTCATAAACATAAATCTAATGTCCATTTGCTCATTCCTAGCAAGTTTTTTGCCATTAAATGACATTTTCCTATTTTTTCCCATTCAAATGCATGGGCGGCCTAAGTTGACCTTGCTGTAAAAAAGTTCAAGGTCATACCAGGGTCATCATTTATATAAACTTTGTAGAGCTCCATTGCCTGATGCTTCATGCCAAGTTTCAAAATCATAGGCCTTCTGGTTCTAGAGAAGAAGATTTTTAAAGGTTTTTGCTATTTATAGCCATGGCGGCCATCTTGGTCATGTGACCTTGACCATCTATACAACATTTCATTCACTCTTCCTAAGAATTTTCCACAATACGTTTGGCTTTGATTGGCCAAGCGGTTTCAGAGAAGATGTTTGAATATTATGGTCATACACATGTATATAGCCCCGGGGCAGGGGCAGACAACCCTCTGGTCCCAAAATATTTTCATGAATATTCTGTCCATTTGCTCATTCATAGCAAGTTTTTTGCCATTAATTGACGTTTTCCTACTTTTTCCCATTCAAATGCATGGGCGGCCTAAGTTGACCTTGCCGCAAAAAGGTCAAGGTCACCCCAGGGTCATGATTTATACAAACTTTGTAGAACTCCATTGCCTGATGCTTCATGCCAAGTTTCAAAATCATAGGCCTTCTGGTTCTGGAGAAGATTTTAAAAGGTTCTTGCTATTTATAGCTCTGGTGGCCATCTTGGTCATGTGACCTGGACCATTTATACAATCTTTGATTCCCCTTCCTAAGGATGCTCCACATGAAATTTGAATTTGATTGGCCAAGCGGTTTCAGAGAAGAAGATGAGTGAAAAGTGTGAACAATGACGGCGACGACGGACGACGGAGCATGGGTATACTTTAAGCTCACCTTGTGAGCCTAACGGCTCAGGTGAGCTAAAAAGGGGAAATCAAATAAGCATATTCAATGTATAACACTGGCTAAATTAACATTCCGACCCAAAGACACCAAGCGGAACAGAAATAATAATGCAAGGCTTCACAGAGCACAACCAACACGCCCGAAGAGCCCAACATGAAAAGCAGCAACTTGACCATATAAATAAATAAAAAACACCCCGACGAGCACAATCTTCAATTTATGGTTTATAAGCTTATACACGTAGAAGATTCGTTGCAGTTTCAACATCGGGATTAAAACATTTACTGTCTTTACATCATCTTTCAGAAACTGCATTTTCCAAGATCTCATTTTTCTGAAACGCCACAAGAAAAATATGACCATTTCATCTTTTTGCAACCCAAAAGTCGTAAAAAATGACGCAAAAATTTTGAAAATTGGCTCACTAATGAAATTAGTATGCCCAAAAATTATTTTGAATAGGCCTTTTGCCTGGGCAAGGGAGGTAATCCAAACACCTTATAAATCAAGCAAATCTGTGGAATAGTTTTAAGAGTTTGGCTCTAAAGCAATGCATAAAATACAATTTTATTTTGGTTTCGTGCATTTTATATGAAAAATAACCAATTTAGATTTTTCCGGGAAAATAGAACTTTACTTCCCTTCCTGATATTTTAACAATGCAACCCCTATTCAAAATTATTTTCTGGCATAAAATTTTTAATTGTTAACCGATTTTCAAATTTTTTGTGATACTTTTAAAGACTTTTGGAATGCAAAATGGTGATATGGTAAAAATTGTCCCGAGATGTTTAAGAAAAGTAAGATTTTGAAAAATGCAGTTTCTGGAAGATGGTGTATACACAGTAGATCAAATCGCTTTTTGTTTAATTAAGTACATTCATGTTAAATACTATCTATTGTTATTTATGAATAATAATAATAATTATTATTATTAATGAAGAACGATTTCTTATCACCGTCCGTCCGGATGTAATATTCTCGTTTTTATACCCCACCCACTAATGTCAATGGAGTTTTTCATTTTTTTGTCGATTTTTAACGCGGTTACTGGATTTAAAATGTAAAAATGTCTCCCATACCTTTCAATATATAAGAATTATCCTTGAAGTCCATTTTGTCCAAATTGTATGCACTAATTTCAATTATATTAGCAATTTTGTCAGAGCTTTAATAAAACGTGCATCAACAGCAGAAGTCAAGGCAAGACTGACGTTACGTTATTGTCGGCGTTGCTTAGCGGCGATTTGACGTTCAACGACGTCCGTCAGTTTCCGGACGCTTGAATTCTATTCCGTCATTTTCCGAACGCTTTTATTCTATTTTTTTTTCCTGTAACGGAAAGACTAACTACCTAGAGGAGACCTACCAGTGACCCACGGGTTGTTAGGAATCCTCGTTAAAGAAATAAAGAAATAAACGGAAAGACAAGCTAGGGTTTGAGTACACAAGCTTTTACAGCAAGGTATCTCTATATAATTTCTCTAGAGAGACTTTGGTTACAGGCAGATAATACAAGTAGCTCAAAGAGCAACGATCGCTCACCTAAGAACCAACATGTTTAAAACCATCAGTAGGCAAACTTTACCTTAATTTCTACGGTCAGTGGAAGATAATTCCACAGCCACAGGAGGGATTGGTTCAAATTTCAATCTCATCTAAGCTTTCATGTTTGTCTTCTAACCAGCAAGAATGAATAAGACTGCCGATCAAAAATGGGGCAACTAGTGTTAACAACATCATCACCATTTAACGACTACTGTGTTTTTCAAGATGTTCAAGGGCAGCTAACTCCAAAATCCAAAACCATATCTGGTCAAATTGGAAGCCAACTCTTCTCCGAAATTCTATTATGAATTGTTATCATTAGAGACGCGTCATGAAAACGGATTTTGACCTGGGCGAAAACAAAGGCGCAGATCAGCTTCGCAGTAACTGCGCAGCTGATCAGCGCCTTTGTTTTCGCTACACGGATAGTACAATTCCTCTATTTTCTAAATCCAAAATTTTCAGCTTCTAGCCATCTTCTGTAGCTGTACAGGTCGGGAAATCCCGAAGACCGGTTTTCTCGCGTCGCGGCTCATTACATGCAAGAAAAAAGATCTGATAAAATGTAGGCGCTAGTGTTGACACGATTTCCCCCATTATAACCCTTTGGAAGCCATGGAAACCAATCTGATCTGCTTCAAAACCTTATCCCCCCCCCCCCCCCCCCCCCACCAAAATGACGTCCCTGATAAAATTTGGTTGCATTCCGCCAACTTGTCTCAGAGATATTATACGTTGAAAGTGTGGACCGAAGGCTCGAGTTCCACCCTATAAGCTCACCTTGTAAGCTTTCTGTTCAGGTGAGCTAAAAGGTTGGTTACAAAATCAATGGCTAGGGGAATTCTCAAACCAGAGGACCAATGGTCCTGTAAACGCTCACCTGAGATCTGCTGCGTATACCAATAAACATGTTTGAATATTATGGTATTTAACCCCAGTGCAGGGGCAGATGAAGCCCTTATGCCATTTTCTTTTTTCAGAATAATCAATATTCTGTCGATTTGCCAATTTCCCGCTGGCTTTTCCCTTCAAATGACATTTTAACAGTTTTCCCCATTCAAATGCATAGGCAATCCATGTTGACCTTGCAATAAACTTGGTCAAGGTAATCACAGGGTCATGATTTATATATTCATTGGAGTACTTTAGCCATCGATGCTTCACGCCAAGTTTCCTTGAAATCAGTCTATTGGTTTCAGAGAAGATTTTTGAAGGGTTTTTACCATAAATGGGCATGGCGGTCATCTTGGTCATGTGACCTAAATTATTAATATACACATTGGTTCCTCCATCATATGGATGCTTCACATAAAATTTGGCTTTAATTGGCCAAGCGGTTTCAGAGGAGATGTTTGAATATTATGGTAATATTATAGGGTTATTGCACTGATATCGGTGAATATTGTCCCGAGTTGGGATATCGAAGGACGCGAGCTTGCGAGCGTCCGTAGATATCCCAACGAGGGACAATATTCACCGATATCAGTGCAATAACCCTTTTATTATATAGCTATAAATATCTGTTGCTTATATTTGATGTTTTGATGAGAGTTAACTTAAAAAATGAAATATCTACACGGAGGCCGCGATAATACCCATAAGTGATATCACTTTTGCACTAGTGCAATATCAGATGATATCATTATTGCACTGTTACTTTTCGGAAGCAAATTTTGCAATTGAATCAATTTCTGACATTTTTTTTTTTTTTTTTTTTTTTTTTTTTTTGCGGCTTCAATTTATCAAATCTGAGATTGTCAAAATTCAGTTTACGTTTCGGTCCGGTATGACGTCATTTTCTACGCGACGTAAGATGAATATGACGTCATTATAGAGTTGACGTCCCAAATTCGCAATATTGCATGATGGCCGTCAAGTCAAGGATTCTGCAATTTTTTACAAAAAGATTTTTTCGCTTTTAACAAAGTGTGCAATATCAAGTAAGTGTGCCGATATCGACTGATATCTGCACACTTGTTACTCGGCTTTTATCCTTATGTTTTAATCATTTGATATTTATAGCTATATAATAAACATGTATATTGCCCCGGGATGGAGCCATATATAAGCCCTTGGGTCCAACTTTTTTCAGAATCATTAATATTCAGTCCTACTACCAATTTCCTGCAAGATTTTCACCTCAAATGAGTTTTTAAAAGTTTTCCCCATTTAAATGCATAGGTGACCTGTGTTGACCTTGTCGTAAAATAGGTCAAGGTTACCACAGGGTCATGATTTATGTACACATTGTAGTATTTTATGTTACGTCTACTCATCACGTCCTTACTACATCATAATAATTCGACGGGGACAAAATGAAATAATTTCTGGTTTGTAAGTTCACAAGACATCCTCGCTACGTCCCCACCACGTCCTTACTACGTCCGCACCACGTCCTTCACGTTTCCAACGTCCTCACAAAGACCAAGCAGTTCACGCCACGCGCGTACTACGTTTTCAGCACGTTCTAACTGTTTATGTATTATAATAATTGTGCTCAGTTGAAGACCGAGTACTGAAGCCCCATCCTCAACGCTGCTTATAATCTGTTGAAATGTCCATAGCTCATAGCTAGGGGCGCACCCAGCAATATCTTATCCTATTCTGCGAGTGCACCAGGTAAGTTTTGGTGTTATTGAAGGAGAGCGAATTGCAAGAGTACTTCTCGGTTCCTTGTTTTTCATTTCAACTCAACTCAATTTTATTTGCAAATCATATAACATTCAACATTTCAAAATGATTACGCGAAAGCTATTGCTTGAGGGGACGAGTCAATTAAAACGAAATTATTAAAACGGGGAGGACGTGACAAGAACCTGGCGTGAACGTGGTAAGAACCTACAGAGGACGTGTTGGGAACCGCAAGGACGTGATAAGAACGCAATGAAGTCTTCTAGGACGTGGTATGGACGTACTAGAAGCGTGGTAAGGTCTTATCGAGAACCTGATGGACGCAGCGCGGCCGTAGTGAGGACGTAGTGAGGTCTTGATGGTCTGCAACAGGTTCGTATACCACGTACATGAAGACCTTACTACGTTTGCACTACGTTCTTACTACGTCCTACAAGTTCCTACTACGTCCTTACTGTGTTTTAATTCCACCCAGTCCTCGCCAAGTTTCTTTTGAGCATGTTCAAAATTTGACCAAGACCTTCACGTCCATCAAGACCTCGCTACGTCCTTTCTACGTTCCTCCCACGTCCTACAAGACCGTACCACGTTCTTACCGCGTCCTTAATTAAGACCTAAAGGACGTGGTGAGAACGTGGCCCAGTGTAGACGATACTTAAGAAATGAATTTCTGGTGTTCATGGAGCTATGAACCGCAGTGGGTCGCGTGCAAAGTGAATGAACCCCGAAGGAGTTCATGTTAACTTTGCTAGCGACCCACTGCGGTTCATACCTCCATGAACACCAGAAAAATTAAACTCATTGCTTATATTTATATTCATTTCTCTCAATCGCTTGTTGAAAAATAATCATGGTGGTCACATTTACAAGCAAATAGATAATTTACACACAGTGTGTGTTCAAACAGTGGAACGGCGACGACGTTCACAACGTCCAATCAAATTGACGAAAGCATTGTATTTTGACGTCAAGTTTGACGTCATGTGACGTCGCGTGACACGATGTTGTTCATGGAAGTATGAACACAGATGAACATCTAATGGTTCATCTAAGGAGGTTTTAGAAAAATGTAAATATATTAGCCATCAATGCTTCACGCCAAGTTTCTTTGAAATCGGCCCACCAGTTCTGGAGAAGATTTTTGAAGGGTTTTTACCTATATAGGCATGGCGGCCATCTTGGTCATGTGACCTAAATTATTTATATATATTTACATTGTTCTAAAACCTCCTTAGATGAACCATTAGATTTCCATCTGTGTTCATACTTCCATGAACAACATTGTGTCACGCGACGTGACATACATATGTAATCCAAACTTGACGTCAAAAAACATGAATCTCGCCAATCTTATTGGACGTTGTAAACGTCGACGCCGTTCTGCTGTTTGAACACCCACTGTGTGTAGAGTCTTTGTTTGCTCGTAAATGAGACCGCCTTGGTGCTTTTTCAACAAGCAATTGAGAGAAATGAATGTAAATATAAGCAATGAGTTTAATTTTTCTGTTGTTCATGGAGCTATGAACCTCAGTGGGTCGCTAGCAAAGCTTACATGAACCCCTTCGGGGTTCATTCACTTTGCACGCGACCCACTGCGGTTCATAGCTCCATGAACACCAGAAAAAAGAAATTCATTTCTTAAATACATTGATTCCCCCATTCTATAGATGCTTCACATAAAATTTGGCTTCGTTTGGCCAAGCGGTTTCAGAGGAGATGTTTGAATATTATGGTAATATACATATATATTTACATTTTTATTGCAATCTCCCTAGATGAAAGTGTCTTTCTTGATGTTCTTCATTTCCCAATGAAAAAAACATTAAGTCACGTGGTCTAGAGGCCACACCTATGGGCGGGCTGACGTCAAAACTCATCCAGTGACGTTGTTTGTTTACTCTTGTTTACGTGACGTTGGCCGCGAATCGCCATGACGTTAGGCGCGAAATATTGACGTTTTGGCTGTTCCAAAATTACGTTAAGTCGGATTTAATGTCATATAACATGAAAATGAACGGTGATATGCGCAATTAAAATCTGATACTTGACTGATAATATAAAATGTAAATATAAGTATTGAAATTCAGATTTTAGCTTTCACTGGATGATGAAAAACATTAGCTGTTTTAATGTCTCCGAGAAGCCCTTCGGGCTTCACAGACATTAAAACAGCCTAATGTTTTTCATCATCCAGTGAAAGCTAAAAATCTGAAATTCAATCCTTAAATATTTACATTGTTCTAAAACCTCCTTAGATGAACCATTAGATGTCCATCTGTGTTCATACTTCCATGAACAACATTGTGTCACGCGACGTGACGTAATCCAAACTTGACGTCAAAAAACATGAATATCGCCAATCTGATTGGACGTTGTAAACGTCGACGCCGTTCCGCTGTTTGAACACCCACTGTGTGTAGATTCTTTGTTTGCTTGTAAATGTGACCGCCTTGGTGATTTTGAAACTTGGCATTTCGGGGTTCATTCACTTTGCACGCGACCCACTGCGGTTCATAGCTCCATGAACACCAGAAAACTGAAATTCGTTTCTTAAATAATGCCCCGGGGTGGGGGCACATGAGCCCCTTGAGTCCAATTTTTTTCAGAATCATTATTTAGTCCTACTGTCGATTTCCTGCAAGACTTTGACTTTAAATGACATTTTAAAAGTTTTCCCCATTCAAATACATTGGCGACCTATGTTGACCTTGTCGTAAAATAGGTCAAGGTCATCACAGGGTCATGATTTGTATACACATTGTAGTACTTGAGCCATTGATACTTCATGCCAAGTTTCGTTGAAATCGGTCCACCAGTTCTGGAGAAGAAGGTTTTTGATGGGTTTTTTACCATATATGGGCATGGCGGCCATCTTGGTCATGTGGCCTGGATTATTTATATATTATACATTGGCTCCCCATTCCTAAAGATGCTTCATATAAAATTTGGCTTTGATTGGTCAAGCGGTTTCAGAGGAGATCTTTGAAATTGTGAACCGACGACGACGGACTACGCCGGAGCATGGCCATCCTATAAGCTCACCTTATGAGCCTTTGGCTCAGGTGAGCTAAAAATCATAGGCCTCCTGGTTTTGAAGAAGAAGATTTTTTAAGATTTTTGTTATTTATAGCCATGGTGGCCATCTTGGTCATATGAACATGACTATTTATGCAAACTTTCATTCACTCTTCCTGAGGATGCTCCACATAAAGTTTGGTTTTGATTGGCCAAGCGGTTTTAGAAAAGAAGTTTGAATATTTTGGTCACATACATGTATATAGTCCTGGGGCAGGGGCAGACAACCCCCTGGACCCAAAATATTTTCATAAACATAAATCTTCTGTTTTTCCTATTTTTCCCCATTCAAATGCAGGGTGACCTAAGTTGACCTTGCCGTAAAAAGGTCAAGGTCATCCCAGGGACATTGTAGAGCTCCATTGCCTGATGTTCAAAATCACAGGACTTCTGGTTCTGGAGATGAAGATTTTTAAAGGTTTTTGCTATTTATAGCCTGGCAGCCATTTTGGTCATGTGACCTGAACCATTTATACAAACTTTCGTTCCCCCTTCCTAAGGATGCTCCACATGAAATTTGAATTTGATTGGCCAAGCGGTTTCAGAGAAGAAAATGATTGAAAAGTGTGAACGACGACGAAAATGACAACAGCGGAGCATGGGTATACTATAAGCTCACCTGAGAGCCTTCGGCTTTTTAACACCTTGAACCAAGGTCAAGAAATGACATTGACTTTATTTGATCACCTTCACTAACTCAATTAGTTATCTGCATCTGCCAGCTTCTAGGCCCCCGAGGTTATAAAACTTTTTTCATGCTCACGAGACTAAAATTTATCCTGCTCATAAATGTTAAACAATGATTATGAAGGAAATTCTTGAAAGTTGGTAGGGAGATCTGAAATTCCAAATAGGGAGATGTATAAGGTATATAGGCAAATTCTAAAATTCTAAATAGGGGGATTTGCTAAAAAATAGGGAGATCCCTCTGAAATAGGGAGATATCACAAGCATGACATAGGGCACCAAGACATAAAACAATATGAACCACCACAGAAGTATCGCCTTGGAATGATCAGTAATATAAAATTACTGGCGGGCTTAAATCGATTTTATAGTACCTAACCTCTCAACTTCTGCAGTTGTTCATTGGAGATAGGAAATTACAAGCTGATTGCAATCATATATAACAGCCAACAATAACCGTGTATACCCACAGATTTGAAATACCAACAATTTGTCCATATTCTGTGATTAATCCAAATGTTCATGCAGATACTGTCCAACTTACCATTAAATGAGGTCAAGGCCATCCTAGGGCGATCATTTGAAAAATGTATGATGGCACCCAAGTCCCAGATGCTAAGTATCAAGTTTCAGAAAGACTGTGAAGTGGTTCTCGAGATTTTTTTTTAAACTTCCTGAACTGTATCACAATCCTTGCATTGTTTATTGTTGCACCCCCTGACCTGCTTTGTCCCGTTTACCTGTCAATGGGACACAGAGCCAAAGTGACCTTTGCCACAACTCGTTTACAAAACGGAGTTAAAAAGCTTAATGTTTATAGAAGTACATAACACAGGTAAAGGTCATTCCAAAATTACCAGTTTGAAAGAATTATGAGCAAGTGATGTATCAAGTGCAGTATACTATGTTTGCAGGCCAATTGGTTCTATGGATTTTTGTTTTTTGAAAATTGTATCCACTCTTCAAATACACATACATGTATATACTGGTTTGATTATGGCTCAACATCTCACTCAACATTTTTAGTCATGTCAGGATAGAGTCACTGCTTTATGGGGGTTAATCGGTACTGTATGGAGCTTAAAGTATCAAGGGCACTACTTGGTGGAGGAAAGTATCAAACCCAGGACCTTTGCAGCCAGTCTTGTAGATGCAGTCTTGTTCTGTCACTAGGCCACCACACTCTCAATACCCAGACATTGTGGCTGAATATTTATTTTTTTAATTCAGTTATAGGTCCCTTTCAAGATTATTTCAGCTCATATGAGATGGGCCAATCAGTAGGTGGGGCGAAAACGGGAGAACCCCCGAGAAAAACCACCTGACACACCCGCAAGCAGAACTTGGCTTGTCTCACGTGGCCAGAGCGGGGTATGCAGTGTAAATGTATCAGAAAGCTCTGTGTCATGCACACAGGTACATAGTTGGATCCTAGCTCCCTTCCACAAGGTCACCACAGTCCCCAAAATAGTGAGTGCTCCAATAAAAAAACAATAAAAGGTTAACTGATGGCCAGATAAGGATAAACACAAACTCACTATAGATAGGTATGTATATTTTATACTATAACAGTGAGGCATGCATAATGTTATTGACAGTTTTTTAAATTATATACATGATTTTCATGCAAACAGCATATTAATTGATCTGATCAATACTAATTTCTCCATACAAACTTTTATGCCGAGTCTGGTAAACATTACGAAAACTTGTCCATGCAATATATAGAGAATTTTTTCAGTACCAAAAATTGAAAATTTCACCAGAAAAATGTTGATATTTTTCTTATTTTTGCTCAAAACATAGATTCTGGGTACACGTTAGAACCGCCTCGCTGAGGCGGTTCTAACGAGTACCCACAATCTATGTTTTGGAGCAAAAATAAGAAAAATAGGTATACCCCTGCAAACCCCAGTTTTGCTATATAAAAGTGGGGTTTAATGGGGTATATATTGCACGGACATGTTTTCATGATGATGTACAAGCCCTGACAAAAGCAAATGTTTGAAGGTTGATGTAGTTTCCTGTGAAATATACTAGACTTCTGCTTTGAATGGTTGGTCATTGGAATAGAGCCCGAGGTTATAAAACTTTTTTCATGCTCAACTCAGCCGAGACTAAAATTTATCCTGCTCATAAATATTATGAGGATAAATTACTAGTTTTTTAGTTTTGAACCTAAATTTTCCACAATTTTTGATTATTTCAACATTTATGAGCAGTTGAAATTTCATGCTCAGCTTAAAAAAAGGTTTTATAACCTCGAGGCCTGTTGTAAGAAGGCAATCCTAATGAGCTGCATCATGAGAAAACCAACAATGTGGTTTTAGAACAGGTCCTACACAAACCGAACTGTACAAGCACTGAAGATGCCTAGAGGCTGGAAATTTAGGATTTAGAAAGTAGAGAAATTGCACTATCCGTGTAGCGAAAACAAAGGTGATGATCAGCTCCGCAGTTACTGCGAAGCTGATCTGCGCCTATGTTTTCACATATGCAAAATGTTGGTTTTCTCATGACGCTACTCAAATATTAACCAGTACTATGGGGAGTAAATGAGCCTCGACACGAGAAAACCGGTCTTCGGGGTTTCCGACCAGGTCCGACACAAACCGGCCTGTACAAGCTCAGAAAAGAGCTAGCCGCTTGAAATTTCGGATTCAAGTAGAAGAGGAATTGTACTATCCGAGTAGCGAAAACAAAGGCGCTGATCAGCTTCGCAGTTACTGCGAAGCTGATCTGCGCCTTTGTTTTCGCATAGGCAATAATCCCGTTTTCTCACGATGCGGCTCAAATATGTCTTGATCAAGGATACAACACAGCCCCCTAGATGGGTTCATACTCAGGACCTCTCCATTTGGAGTCCACCACTCTAACTCTTATTCTATGCCACCACGCTCACCTAGTTCTTTTTTGTATATTCAATGCTGTACTAGTCCAAAAGAGTTGTTATTTTCTAAAAGACATTCATTTGGTTTTTGCCAGAACTATTTGGTTTTTGCCAGAACTATCTGCTTTTTAACAAAGTTACTTTCATTTGACAATCAATCCGAGAAATTTAGCACAAAAATTGTTTAAATGAGCCACACCATGAAAAACCCAACAATCTGCATATGCGAAATCAAAGGCACAAACCAGCTTTGCTGTATGCGCAAAGCTGATCAGCGCCTTTGTTTTCGCTACACCGATGTATATTTCCTCTACTTTCTAAATTCAAAATTTCGAGTTTTTAGCTTGCTTCTGTGACTGTACAGGCCTGTTTGTGAAGGACCTGTTCGGAAATCACATTGTTGGTTTTCTCATGTCGGGGCTCAAATAGTCAATCCTGGTTCATTGAAAGTCACCAGCTTGGCCACTTCACTAACAGCAATGAGAGACCTTAGTATTATGTACGTCTCAAAAGAAGTCCTTCACTCGAACATTTCTCCGCACAGCGTTAGAGTAGCCCTCTTGAAAGTGAAACCAGATATCTGTGGCCAGCAAGTTTGTCTTTTCTTGCTTCACTTCTACAACGGAATATAGAAATGCATACAAATGCTTGAAAAATTTAGATGGGATCTCAAAAAATTCCTTTTTTTGTCTTTGCATGAATGAAGAACTCTATTTCACACCACTAACGGCATAAGATATAGGCCTTTTTTTCAAGCCTAAATGTAACTAAATTAGCTGGTATGATTCTTTGACATTTGTGCATAAATGGTCTCGAGAGCCTCAATATAATGCACAAAGTTATAGACTGGTTCATCAAGAATTATGATAGTAAGCTTTCAATTTTGCAAACGCAAATAGCATTTTGCTGTTCTTCATGACAATTTTGATCAAACATAATACTTTATGAAAACTCAACCATGCAATATACAGAGATTCTTTTCCACAGTAAAACTTTAAAATTTCATTGGAAAAAAAATGGTCTTTTTAATATGTATGCTCAAAACATTGATTGTGGGTACACGTTAGAACCGCCTCGGTGAGGCGGTTCTTACAAGTACCCATAATATGTGTTTTGGATCAAAAATAAGAAAATTAGGATAACCCATGTATACCCCACTTTTCTATATAAAAGTGGAGTTTAAGGGGGTATATATTGCACGGACATGTTTTCCTGATGTCTATACCTGAAGCTTTTGTAGATGTTTTCTTAGCTTCCGGTGTTGTCTTCTTGATAACTCTACCAAAGAAATCTTTTACTTGCTGCAAAAAGAAAACAAAGAACAAAATATTACTTTTTTAAAACTGAACTAAAGTCTGTTTCGTAGTGTCTGATAATGGTTTTTCACAGATATATTACAACTGTTCAAATGCAGAAGAAATATTTTCTTGGCACAATTAAGCATCTAGTTTGTCCCAAAATGAGTAGCAAAAATTTTGAAAATCGGTTGACAAATAAAAAAGTTCTGGTCAAAAACAATTTTGAATAGGGATTTCCTGTACAAAAATCTCATGGAAGGGAGGTAAATATTTTCCCGCAAAAAAATTAAATTCTAACTATTTAATTATGATTGCTCAAAATTATTATAAATTGACACAAATGACATACCCGAGACAAAATCTTCATGATCATGTAAAAATTCTCGAAAAATATGCATCATCGATTATCTCCCTTGCCAATGCAAAATCCCTATGTAAAATTCATTTTGGCCATAAAAACTTTATTTGTTCACCAATTTTCAAAATTTCTGCAGATCCTATTAGGACAAACTAAGATCAAGATTATGACATGAAAATAATTTTTCTGACATCCCCCATACAAAAACTTTCTGCGAAAAACCATTATCAGAGGCAAGTTTTTAGACAGTAGTACTTTAACAATACAGTAATCTAAATTAAAAGATTCAGAAAACCAGTTTACAATTGGCTTGTTACCTGTGTCGGCTTCAGATTGAAGAAAAATGTATGTTTTGCACAAAAATAAGAAAATATACTTTTAATGTAAAATTAACATTTTATGTCAAACCTGTACAATCTCTGCATATTGGCATATGGGTTTCATATTCATATTCAGAAAAGATTTCCACATGCTGTGAGAAACTAATGAAGTTGAACTTACATCTTCTACATCATGCGCTAAGTCAAATATGGCAACACTAAACCAACCAAATTAAATACTATTATTGCATTAATACCCGTGTCACACGATATTGGTTGGTTAATTGGGGTTTAACGTCCCACCAACAGCTAAGGTCATATCGGAGACGGGACTTCGGTTTACAGTCCCATCCGACGGACTGGAGAAGCCCGGGATCGAACCTGCGACCCCTGATTTACAAGGCAAGTGACATAACCACTGCACCAAGGAGGCTTCTGTCACACAATATTAACAGCTGTTTATTAATGAAGAGAAAATCATGCATTAATATTGCAATTCACGCCCGCACAAGCTGTTAATACGCATTTTACTTATGCTTGTCACCGGGCGCCATGCAAAGCACCTGCTAATAATGAGACTCTGAAGTCCGCACGGAACTAGCATAAAAATGAAAGCTTTTATGCGTATGAAAATGTGATGAGGCTGATAAATATAGTGCACCATTATTTGAGCCACCTCGTGGAAAAACCAACAATGTGGTTTCCGAACATGTCTGACACAAACCGCCCTGTACAGCTACAGAAGCAGGCTAGAAGCTTGAAATTTTGGAGTAAAGTAGAGGAGGAATAGTACTATCCGAGTAGCGAAAACAAAGGCGCTGATCAGCTTCGCGGTTACCGCGAAGCTGATCTGCGCCTTTGTTTTCGCCTATGCAGATTGTTGGTTTTCCCATGGGGTGGCTCATTTCTTTCGTTTGTACAGAATTTATACAATAAATGATTTTGTCGTTCATTAACATTCCCTAGGTCCCTCGGTTTACAACACCCCACTCAGGACCTAGCAAATGTTCATGAATGGAAAATCATGTTTGATCCCTAAATTAAAGATATTAAAAATAAATGTCGACCCCTGTGCATTGCATAAGTTACTCACTGTTTCCTCTACTTGACCCAGAGGTTTAGCACTCAATTTCTGGAGATGGTTTGGTACAGCAGCTTTCTCTGTAGGCTTAGAGGCACTGGCTTTACTGTCAGTAGGCCTGGAATATACATTAAATGAATACAAACCAGAGTCAATGGAGTCAAATGTTTTATTATTGTCAGTTGCAGAGGCTGTAAGAAGAATAAGAGCTGTCGCAGGACAGCGTAGCTCGCCTGACTTGTGCTTTGCCACTAAATCTATGACCCATGACCTTGACCTCAAGGTCACTCAGGTGGGTCGTGATGGTACAGCCTGAAACTTCAGACCAACATCAACAAACATGCAAAGTATCAACTTGATACATCTCCATGTTCAAGACATAATATATACTTATAAAAAAGTTTAACCAAATCTTTAACACAAAATTTCCAAGTATGTGACCTTCACCTCAAGATCATCCAGGTGGGTCATAATGGTACAGCATAAAACATAAGACCGATATCTATCAACATACAAGGTATCAACTTTATCCATCAACATGTTGAAGAGATATTATCTTATAAAAAACAAAATGTTAACACAAAATTTCTAAGTCTGTGACCTTGACCTCAAGGGTGGGTTATGATGGTACTGCATAAAACTTCAGACAAACATCTACCATCATGCAAAGTATCAACTTGATCCATCCATATTTTTAAGAGATATAGACTCATAAAAACTTTATCCAAAAACTTTAACACGAAATTTCTAAGTCCGTGACCTTGACCTCAAGGTCACCCAGGGTAGGCCATGATGGTACTGCAAAAAACTTAAAACCAATATCTACCAACAAGCAAAGTATCAACTTGATCCATCTACATGTTCAAGAGATATAGTCTTATATAAAAACTTTAAACAAAAACTTTAACACAAAATTTCTAAGTATGTGACCTTGACCTCAAGGTCACCCAGGGTGGGTCATGATGGTACTGAATATAACTTCAGACCAATATCTACTCATATACAAAGTATCAATGTGATCTATCCACATGTTCAAGAGATATAGACTTATAAAAACTTTAATCAAAAACTTTAACATTTGAGCACCGCGAACGCCAACGCAAATGCCAACGCCGACGCCGGGTGATTGAGATAGCTCTTCCTGTACTTTTGTACAGGCGAGCTAAAAAGAATGCATGCAGATATACTCAAGAGCATGAAGTAGTCACTTTATGATTAAGTTTGAGGTACAAAGTGTCACTGTACACCTAAACATCTTTACAGCACGGTCAAATCTCAGGGCATTTTCAGATATAACACGAACCATTCTTGAACCCCTGATGGTCATTTATGAAAAAATTGAAATTCATGTATATTTATACATTTCAATCTGTATAACAGGGATTCAATAGCTATCATAGATATTGTCTTGGATCCCACAAATGGTGTTATAAAGAGGTTGTGGTGTATCTAACAATAATTTTTAAACTTAATTTGTATTACCGTAAATTCAGAAATTTTGGCATGACTTTTATTTCGCAAATTTTTTATTTCCGAATTATTAGTGAGTTCTTGTATTCCCGAGTGAGTGTCCATGTATTCTATAAAGTTTATAGTGACTCTTTATTGGCGAGAACTTTGAATTCGCAAGGCATCCAACTCGTGAATATTAGTGAAAATTAAGTTCTTGTGAATATTTCCCGATCTACAGTACCTTTTTACATCTCACCGACAGCTTTAGCCATACGCAGATAGGATCTTGTCCTTGTCCCATCCTAAAGACTGCACCAGCCAAGCATCACACACCCACCCCTCTTCAAAACTTATTCAAAATATCTCACTTCATGCATCTGTGATCAAGCACTCTTAATCACTGGATTACAAGGCACAACAAATGAGCCGCCTCATGAGACAAGAACTCCGCGGAGGTTGACATGATCGCACCTGCATCGGGCAAAGTCAATGGCACATGAAATATAGGTCAAGGGCACCGTGTAAAGGTGCATGCTTGAAGAGTACGTAACTTCGACATAAACAATTACTATGCAATGTTTCACACTCGCAGCTATCAATGATGCAAAGAAAACCAAACTTCGAAGTAACTTTGAAGTAAAATATTTGCAAAGTCAATGGATCGCAAAATATAGGTCTAGGGCACTGGGTCAAGGTGCGTGCTTGAAGGGTATGTCAAGGACAACTAGAATTGTCAGAGAATCTGACTATAGCCCCGCTTCTCAGCTTTTTTGCAGGGTGAAAAAAACAATGACCGGTAACTATCACAAGCTAGATCTCTTCAATATTGATGCGCATACAAAATTTGGTCTGATTATGTCAATTCATTCTCAAGATATTGAGCAGAAACGAAATTCTGACCTCAATAAAGGGCCATAACTCCATCAAAATTTTGCGAAAAATGACAGGTAACAATCCCAAGCTAGATCTTGTCAATGATGATGTGCATACAAAATTTGGACGGATTCTGTCAATTGGTTCTCAAGATATTGAGCGGAAACGAAATTCTGGAGTCAATCAAGGGCCATAACTCCGTCAAAATTTTGCGAAAAATGATGGGTAACAATCCCTAGCTAGATCTTGCCAATGATGAGGTGCATACAAAATTTGGTTGGATTCTGTCAATTCGTTCTCAAGATATTGAGCAGAAACGAAATTCTGACGTCGATCAAGGGCCGTAACTCTGTCAAAATTTTGTGAAAAATGACGGCTAATGTTCCCAAGCTAGATCTTGTCAATGATGACGTGCATACAAAATTTGGTCGGATTTTGTCAATTTGTTCTCAAGATATTGAGAGGAAACGAAATTCTGACGTCAATCAAGGGCCGTAACTCCGTCAAAATTTTGCGAAAAATGATGGGTAACAATCCCAAGCTAGATCTTGTCAATGTTGATGTGCATACAAAATTTGGTCGGATTCTGTCAATTCGTTCTCAAGATATTGAGCGGCAGCGAAATTCTGACGTCAATCAAGGGCTGTAACTCCGTCAAAATTTTGCGAAAAATGACGGGTAACAATCCCAGGCTAGATCTTGTCAATGATGACGTGCATACAAAATTTGGTTGGATTCTGTCAATTTGTTCTCAAGATATTGAGCGGAAACGAAATTCTGACATCAATTTAGGGCCGTAACTCCGTCAAAATTTTGCGAAAAATGACGGGTAAAAATCCCAAGCTAGATCTTGTCAATGTTGATGTGCACACAAAATTTGGTCGGATTCTGTCAATTCGTTCTCAAGATATTGAGCGGAAACGAAATTCTGACGTCAATTAAGAGCCCTAACTCCGTCAAAATTTTGCGAAAAAAAGATGGGTGACAATCCCTAGCTAGATCTTGCCAATGATGAGGTGCATACAAAATTTGGTCGGATTCTGTAATTCGTTCTCAAGATATTGAGCGGAAACAAAATTCTGACATCAATCAAGGGCCGTAACTCCGTCAAAAGTTTGTGAAAAATGACGGGTAACAATCCAAAGCTAGATCTTGTCAAATGATGCATACAAAATTTGGTCGGATTCTGTCAATTCGTTCTCAAGATATTGAGCGGAAATGAAATTCTGACGTCAATCAAGGGCAGTAACACTGTCAAAACTTTGCGAAAAATGATGGTCAACAATCCTTAGCTAGATCTTGTCAATGTTAATGTACATACAAAATTTGGTCAGATTCTGTAAACTGGTTCTCAAGATATTGAGTGGAAATGAAATTTTGACGGAATAACGGAAGGACAGAACGACGGAAGGACAGAAGGACATGGTGAATCCAGTATAGCCCCACTTTTTCAAAGCGGGGCTATAATTACTATGCAAGGTTTCACACTCATGGCTATCACTGATGCAGAGAAAACCTAACTTCGACGTAACTTTGACGTAAAAATTAACAAAGTGAATGGACCGTGAAATATAGGTCAAGGGCACTGGGTCAAGGTGTGTGCTTGAAGGGTATGTCAAGGACAACTACTATGTATGGTTTCATAGTCACAGCTATCACTAATGCAGATAAAACAAAAGCTTTGACGTAAATGTCAAACTTTGACATAAATGTTGACAGACGGACGAACAATCAGACGGAAATTTGGACTCCAATATCGCACCCTGCTATAAGCAGGTGCGATAAAAACCAACAATCTGCATATGCGAAAACAAAGGCGCAGATCAGCTTTGCGGTAACCGCGAAGCTGATCAGCGCCTTTCTTTACGCTAAACGGATAGTACAATTCCTCTTTTACTTATATCCAAAATTTCAAGCATCTAGCATTTTTCTGTGCTTGTGCAGCTCGGTTTGTATCAGACCTGTTCAAAAACCACATTGTTGATTTTCCCATGAGGTGGCTCAAATTTCAGTTCTACTCACTGAACAGGATGGACTTTGGACTCTGTCCTTCTCATCTTTTCTAGCTCAACCTACAGATAACAGACATACGATAAATTGATGTTCTTACAAAACTTACTGTATTTGTTCTAATTAGCGCAGTGCGCTTATCTGTAAAATGTGATGGTTGAAATTTAAATTGAGCCACCGCATTAGAAACTAACAATTTGCATATGCAAAAACAAAGCCGCAGATCAGCTGTGCAGTAACTGCACAGCTGATCAGCGCCTTTATTTTTGCTGTACGGATAGTACAATCCTTCTTCTTCTTTAATCGGAAATGTCCAGCCTCTAACCATCTTCTGTGACTGTACAGCCCGGTTTGTGTCAGACATGGTCGGAACCCAAATTGTTGTGTTTTTTTTTTTTGCACAGGCTCAATTCATGATCAAACATCAAATTGCTGTATCAACAAATTTCCCAAAACTATTGTTTGGATTATGCCGCACAGTCATATCATAAATAGCATAACAATGACCACTGAAAAACCGCAATGTCACATACACTGAACTCGACAATGGAGAATCATCGACAATGGCGAATCACTCATAAAGATATTGCAGAATTTCTTGAATCTTAGACAAAATATTACTTATTATATAACTCAGTCATTTAGTTTCATCTTTGCCTTGATGTTTGGTAAAAGAATTGAGTCTAAATTCCACCGGACAATAAAATCAGGGTTGCTGAAACGCTTGACCCCTTAACTAAGATGTCTAGTTTATTGTTCCGCAAAAAGTGACGCCCAGATAAAATGTGTTTTTTACCTCGTTTCTAAGCATTTTATTATAACAATTTTTGCATTACTTTAATGCCTATTATCCCTAGTTATACATTATGCATGTTTTTGATAAAAGTTTTGACATTGAAGGTAGATATAAGCGTTGAAAGATGTACGTGTAAATTCGACAATAGCGAATCATACTTTGTGTGGTAAAAAGAATGTGCACAAAGTACTGATGATCTACCTTTGGAAGGCTCGCCCAGGAACAGTTTGGTTTTGTGTATGATGTAACTAATATTGGTGCAAGTCGTGGTTTAACCCTCTTGATTTTAGGCTTACATTGATTCATTAAAGCAATAAGTCATGCTGAAGTCGGTATAATTGACCTTTCCGATAGGGCGTTTGCTGTTGACAGTGAACGTAAAGCACCAAAGCAAATTAACACAATATCATCGTACACCATTTAGTTTCGCATAATGATGGCATCATTTGTGTGCAAAAGTAACCTTCTAAAATGGTTTCTTTAGGCTATGGACTATATGATTCGCCATTGTCGAGTTTGGTTCGCCATTGTCTAATGCAGGAGGTATCATATCAACAGAGTTATCTCCCATTAGGAAATTAAATGAACTATAATTATTATTTTCCTGTATAGCCGAGATATGTTCGATGTTCTTAGTACCAAATAGAATAGCATTCCCATGGTCGTATTCAAAATAATTGCGTTTGACCTCTTAGTGGTTCGCTATTGTCGAGTCCACTGTATTATTTTATATTATGATTGAAATGAAAAATATCAATTTTTTCCCTACATCCTAATATAAAATTAGTTACCTCTCTGGCTATGAGTTGTTTTGAGGCGTATGTGAGCTGTTTATGTGGCTTCATACCAGGGAACCTTGCTACCTCCTCCATATGGCTGAAAAAAAAAATGAAAATTTGTGAGCATTTTATCATGGCAGCCAAACTGAGTATGATTTGCAAATAAACATTCCAACTTCCCATTGAGGCTCCATAAAAATATTGTTTTCATGGACAAATCGGTTTTCATGGACAATCGATTTTCATGGGCAAATCGGTTTCAGATGAAATATCTTTGTAATTGTGGATGGAAGATGACATCATGGATATACTATAAGCTCACCTAGTGAGCCTTCAGCTCAAGTGAATAAAAGCGCTGCAGGCATGCATGATACCCCGCCACGAACATTTAATTTAGTACAAATGAACATAATATCTTGATGACATTAATGTACAATACCAAACCACATCTTCCAGATATGAACTCTTAAAATTGGTCTACAGATGCTCAAGATAGCACCTAGAAACAATATTGTAACATAAATCAAGGGCCATTACTCTGTATTTATTTGACGAAAATTACCCATCTTCAATCCTAAACCACTTCTTCCTGATATGAACTCCTATACAAAATTTGAAGAAATTTGGTCAATAAATGCTCCAGATAAGAGCCCAAAAATGAAATTTAAACGTAAATCAAGGGCCGTAACTCTGTACTTATTTGACGAAATTTTCCCATCTTCAATCCCAAAACAGTCCTTCCTAATCTGAACTCCTATACAAAGTTTGAAGAAAATTGGTCTATAAATGCCCAAGATATAGGCCGGAAACGAAATTTTAATATAAGTCAAGGGCCATAACTCTGTATTTATTCGACAAAATTTACCCATCTTCAATCCCAAATCACTCCTTCCTAATATTAGCTCCTATACAAAGTTTGAAGAAAATTGGTCAATAAATGCTCAAGATAGAGCCCGAAAACGAAATTTTAACGTAAATCAAGGGCCATAACTCTGTACTTATTTGACGAAATTTACCCATCTACAATCCCAAACCACTCCTTCTTAATATAAACTCCTATACAAAGTTTGAAGAAAATTGGTCAATAAATGCTCAAGATAGAGCACGGAAACGAAATTTTTAAGTAAATCAAGGGCCATAACTCTGTACTTATTTGACAAAATTTGCCCATCTTCAATCCCAAACCACTCCTTCCTAATATAAACTCCTATACAAAGTTTGAAGAAAATTGGTCAATAAATGCTCAAGTTAGAGCACGGAAACGAAGCGCTGACGGACGGACGGACGGACGGACGGACGGACGGACAGACGGACGGACGGACACTCGAGCGCAAAATTTTTGCGGAGGGTATAACATAATACCCCGCACTTTTTGAAGTGGCGGGGTATAAAAAGAGCTAAAAAGAGATAGCTAATTTGAAGAAAACAGTCCTTTCCCCCTCTTGATGTGAGCCGCCTCGTGGGAAAACCAACAATGTGGTTTTCGAACAGGTCCGACACAAACCGGCCTGTACAAGCACAGAAAAGAGCTAGAAGCTTGAAATTTCAGATTTAAGTACGAGAGGAATTGTACTAACCGAGTAGTGAAAACAAAGGCGCTGATCAGCTTCGCGGTTACCGCGAAGCTGATCTGAGTCTTTGTTTTCGCCTATGCAGATTGTTGGTTTGAGGCGGCTGATGTATTAGAGCACTTGACATTGAACCCAATTAGAAAAGAAAAACATATTCATGGTGCATGTACTAAACTAAGCATTTTACTTACGGGTCCAAGACATAAGAATATTGTCCCTCTAGTGTTTTTTCTTGGTGATATGTCATGTTGTAAGCTATCATAATTGACACTAGCTGGGCAAGTTCAGCCTTTTCTCGGCTGCTGTAGAGTTGGGTGTTCACCTGTGATTAAAACAAAACAATTTGAAAAAAAAATTCAATGTGCAAACCGATTCTTGAAATGCAACACAAGACTTCTTTTTATTAGTTTCACCCATTTTCACAATTCTGTAACAATTTCAGCAATATTTATTTTACCAGTCAATGCCAATCATACTGCAAGAAAGTTATGCACTAGTCATTTGAAACCATAGCCCCGCTTTGACCAAAGTTTTGCCACAGCAGTGCGGGGCTTTATATAGGCAAAAAGGGTAGTGAAGTGAAAGATAGCAGGCTGCGGGGGGAAAACGGCAGTGGTTTTACCAATAAGCAGTCCCCCACAGGGTGGGGCTTCTAGTGGGAATTTGCTGGACCAAAAGTGCAACTCCCTGCTATTCGTCAGGGGTGGAGGCCGTGGTTACAAATGACTACCACATTAACATAAGAGGTAATATTATATTACATCTTTATCATTACATTCTGTTGCCATTTTATTTTATAGATACGAGGTCCACAAAGAGGAAGCAATTTCAAAGTTCAAAGTCCTTAGCAAACACAGTAAATTGTAAATGACATAAGATTGTATTTTGATTTTCAATAGATTTGTTTGCTTATTTGTTTTTAGGCTCAACATCCGAGTCAACAATTTTTCACTCATGTCAGAATGCAGCTATAACTTCCTAGGTATTATCCAGTATTCTAACACACCCTGCCTATAGAAGCCAATGGTAAAGTGCAGTGATATATTGAGTGATATATCACTGGGCGGTTTAGCATGACGCTACTTTGCACCGTTTTGACGCCATTTTGATTAAATGATGATGTCATTTATCCCATAAGTCATGTTACCTTGACGTTAGACGGTGTAACAAACATATGTAAACATTTGCTGTACAGTCAAAAGCTTGGCGGGATTTCTTCAGTACAATGGTTGAAAAGTTAAAGAAACTGAAGGTTTAAAATGA
This sequence comes from Rugalucina vietnamica, assembly GCA_964017185.1. Taxonomy (NCBI): domain Eukaryota; kingdom Metazoa; phylum Mollusca; class Bivalvia; order Lucinida; family Lucinidae; genus Rugalucina; species Rugalucina vietnamica. Next base: position 67,250,627 of record OZ024871.1, read on the forward strand.
TTTTATTGCGTTTATTATGTGTTAGAATCGAAATAGATCAGCTCTGGTGCGTGAATTGTTGAGTAATATATCACAGTTTGTCAGTCAGTTGTACGCAGATAAATCACTCGCGCTGCGCGCTCATGATTTGCTCTGCTTTACAACTGACCTCCAAACAGTGATATATTAACAATTCACTGCTAGAGCTGATCTATTTCTTAATTATGGGGACCGATTGTGTCTTACACAAGGATACAACTCAGCATTTGAGAGATTGAATCCCCAACCTCTCAGTCTGGACTCCCACATGCTAACCACTACGTAGGCAATCATGTTCCTCTAATTTCATTAGAAATTTCAAATGACATTATTGGAGTAGATAACTCACAGGTCTAAATGTTGGCTGTATGATATCCATCAAGGGAGGTAATATCTCCATGACAACGATGGGAATGTTGAGGTATTTCCTGGTACCCGGCGACATGTCAGACATCATTGATGTTACTAGGTTCTCACACTTTGTCTTCTTTAGGTGATTCTGTGAATAGAAAGACCATGATTCAAAATATTTTTAAATACCAAATTCATTGCTCATGCACATTTTTTGGAAACAACCAGGGTGTGCTTATTGGAGCATGTGCGCTAATTAGGATGAATACAATACATAACTTTAAATACTCTATATACTTCAATATAAAATGATACCCATTCAAAAACTCCCTTTATCAAAAACTCCCTTTATCAGGCTTTGTAATAATCAACTTTAGTTTAGGAGAACAACATATTAAACAAGCAGCCCAAGGGCAACGATCGCTCACCTGAGAGTCAACAAGTACAGTCACTGGACAAAGTGTTGTTGTTTATTTATTTATTTTTCTTTTTTTTTTCATTTTTATTATTTTTTTTTTTTTTTTTTTTTTTTTGAAAATCTGATCAAAATTGAAGATGCTGGAGTGGCCACGACACTAAAAATTGATTTTTCAAACGTTCAAGGGCCGCTAACTCCGCAGTCCAGGGTCGAATCTGGCTCAAATTCTAACTCATCCAATATGTTATGGTTATCCTTGTTTCTTCCAAGAATGAAGAAGATCCGATCAAAATTGAAGGCGTTAAGAGTGGCCACAATACAAAATATTGATTTTTCAAACACTAAAGGGCAGCTAACTCCGCAGACAGAGGTCGGATCTGGTCGAAATTCAAACTCATCCGAGATATTGTGGTTATCCTTGTTACCTGCAAGAATGAAGAAGATCCCCTAAAAAACAAAGATGCTAGAGTGGCCACAACACAAAATATGGATTTTTCAAACACTCAAGAGCAGATAACTCCGCAGTCAGAAGTCGGATCTGGTCGAAATTCGAACTCATCCGAGATGTTATAAATGTCCTTCTTACTTTCAAGAATAAAGAATATTCGAATAAAAATGAAGGCGCTAGAGCGGCCACAACACTAAATATTGATTTTTTACACATTCAACAGCAGATAGCAGCTCTGCAGTCATGGGTTGAATCTGGCTGAAATTCGAACTCATCCGAGATGTTATGGCTATCCTTGTTACTTCCAAGTATGAAGAAGATCCGATCAAAATTGAAAGCGCTAGAGTGGCCACAACCCTAAATATTGATTTTTCAAACACTCAAGGGCAGATAACTCCGTGGTCAGAGGTTGGATCTGGTCGAAATTCGAACTCATCCTAGATGTTACGAATGTCCTTGTTACTTCCAAGAATAAAGAAGATCCAAATAAAAATGAAGGCGCTAGAGTGGCCACAACACTAAATATTGATTTTTCACACATTCAACGGCAGATAACTCTACAGTCAAGGGTTGAATCTGGCTGAAATTCGAACTCAGCCGAGATGTTATGGCTATCCTTGTTACTTCCAAGTATGAAGAAGATCCGATCAAAATTGAAAGCGCTAGAGTGGCCACAAAACTAAATATTGATTTTTCAAACACTCAAGGGCAGATAACTCCGCGGTCAGAGGTCGGATCTGGTCGAAATTCGAACTCATCCGAGATGTTACGAATGTAATTGTTACTTCCAAGAATGAAGAAGATCCGAACAAAAATGAAGGCGCTAGAGTGGCCACAACACTGAATATTGATTTTTCACACAGTCAAGGGCAGATAACTCTGCAGTCAAGGGTTGAATCTGGCTGAAATTCGAACTCATCCGAGATGTTATGGCTATCCTTGTTACTTCCAAGTATGAAGAAGATACGATCAAAATTGAAAGCGCTAGAGTGGCCACAACACAAAATAATGATTTTTCAAACACTCAAGGGCAGCTAACTCCACAGTCAGAGGTCGGATCTGGCTGAAATTCAAAACCCATCCGAGATATTATGGTTGTCCTTGTTACCTGCAAGAATGAAGAAGATCCACTGAAAAATAAAGGCGCTAGAGTGGCCACAACATTTTTTCCATTATAAGTCTATGGGGATTTTTCCGGACGCTCAAGGGCAGCTAACTCCGCAATCTGAGATCGAACCTGGCCGAAATTCAAATCCATTGTTACCTGCAAGAATGAAGAAGATCCAAGCAAAAATGAAGTTGCTAGAGTAGCCACAACATTTTCCCCATTATAACTCAATGGGAGCTATCTGTTGCCATGGAAACCAGAGTTCTGATCCCACCTGGCCCAAAACCTAATGCAACCTTTCCCCCTCCTCAATGATGCTTAGGATAAAATTTGATCACGATTGGACTTGTTGTCTTAGAGTTATTCAAGATTGAAAGTGTGAACGTACGGACGGACGGATGCAGGGACGGACGCCGGCTCGACTACCATACTATCAGCTCACCTTGTGAGCCTTCGGCTCAGGTGAGCTAACAAGAATGCCAGTTTTCCATGCTTTTCTCTGATAAAAAGACATTGGTTATCCTATGATTTCTTATTACTTTTTTTTATTTTGCCAGTCAAGCATTGTAAAGGATGATACAGCTGATACGGATCTACAAATTTCCATGTGTATAGGACTATTTTTTTATTATTTAAAGTTAGGAAATTAACAGCAAAGCATACATTTTTTGTGTCCAAAATTTACTATTTTTACATCATCAGAGCTATGTCATGAGAAAACTGGATTTTTGCATATGTGAAAAAGACTCAGATCAGCTGTGCAGTAACTGCATAGCTGATAGTATAATCCCTCCTCTGACTATGTAAATCTGGAATGTCAAGTTTCTAGCCATCTTCTGTGACTGTACAGAAAGGTTTGTGTCAGACCTGGTCTGAAACCCAAAAGACCTATTTTGTCACGTTATGGCTTATCAATTCTTTCTAACCTCTGTGTGAGTGTGTGGATACTGGACTTTGGGAGGTACATTGGCCGCAAACAGAAAATGAAACGTAACAGACATGTAGGGTAGATAGGGCATCAAACGGTAATCTTGCTTGTGTTGTATATACTGGGTGACCAGGTCGTTGAATACCAACCATTCTGTTGCTAGTTTCACCTAGAATTATAGAATAACACAATATTACAGTACTTTGGGGGGTAAGTTGGCAGCAAAGAGGAAGTGGTAGGTAAATATACAGTATATAAGGCCGGTCCCCATATCTATGTCATTGGAGCATGCACTTTGGGAGTGATAGGTCGAGGGATTTGGCCCCAGCCTTGCTATACCAAAGGTGCTGAAAATGGTACCAGAGGTAACCTTGCTAGGCCCTCAGCATTATAAAGCAGCACTAGTACATGCATGTCATGTTGATGACTATGTTCATCCTGACTTGACCGTCCATATCAGTGAGTAACACAACGATGTGTGATTTTCTGACATGTTTGCCAATGAGATTTTTGTTATAATTTGATCCCTTTACAAACTGAATCAACAGTGTTAGATTTAACTCTTTAGACCTAGCTCCAAGGTTATAAAACTTTTTTCATGCTTAACTAAGCTAAGACTAAAAATTTATCCTGCTCATAAATGTTAAAACGCCAACAATTGTTGGCATTTTAACATTTATGAGCAGGATAAATTACTAGTTTTTGAGTATTGAACCTGAATTTTCCACAATTTTTGACTATTTCAACATTTATGAGCAGTTGAAATTTCATGCTCAGCTGAGCTGAGCTTGAAAAAAGTTTTATAACCTCAAGGCCTGTTTATTTAATAGTATACTCACCCCATCCATGTGAGGGTCTTTAAATCTACATTCTAGGTAGTTTTCATGCAGCCCCTGGGCTAGTTTATCATATTCTCCAGTCCCCTGTACTAGAGAGTGGATATTGTTAAACCTACAAAACAGATATACACCATAATTAGATTTTATTTGTCGACCAAAACGAGAGCACAGTAATAATTTTCATTTTTTTTAATATCGTTAAGGTTACAAAAGAAGGGGGGATAAAAATGACGAAACATGTTTTCTTACAAATATCTGTGTATATCTACTTATTTTTCTTCCTTCATGTTTTAATGCAATTTTTAAAGCAAAATTTTGTATCCTCTATAATTTTTGTTATGTTCGAAACTAGATATTTTTAACATATTCTTTGTCTATCAAAGTCATATTTTCTTTAAAACATTTGCAGTTTCTGCTGAAGTCAGTGTATCTTCTGCCTGGGCTCAAAGCCAGGGATAATCGTTTGACCTCGGGTTTCTCTAGTCATCTGGACAAGACATTAATTTTTAAACCAAAGTGCCATCTCCATATGACCTTAGCTATTACCTGGGATGTAAATCACATAATCAACAAACCAACTAATCTGACCTGGCTACTGGTGCTGTATTGAGACTCTGATTTTTGGCATTCACATCTTCCATGTTAGCATATCGCTGTCTGAAATAATAATTATTTACTCATGTTCAAAATATAGATGAAAGAATAAAGTGTCCTCAACCATCATACTGACAACAAAACAAGTAGCGCAAAGAGCAACAATTGCTCACCTGAGAACCAACAAGTTAAACTACTAGTGTTCTTAAAACATGTTCCCATTCGAACTCTTTTTCAGACACCCAAGGGCAGCTAACTCCATAGTCTGAGATGGAATCTATTATAAACCAAATTTGAACTCATGAGAGATATGGTTTTCCACGCTTCTGCCAACAAGAATGAAGAAGATCCAATCGAAAATGAAGGGGCTAGAATGTTGACAAAAATATAAATTTTTCAGACATACAAGGGCAGTTAACTCTGTAATAAGCATTCAAGGAATCTCTCACCTTTTTTAGTCTTGTGCATTGTAACAATCTCATACCAAACAGAGAAAAGAATTTTATGTGAATCTTTCTGGCCCACCCTCACGGTCTGCACTGCCCAAACCCCCTGATCATTTCTTACCTTTTAGGCTTGGGCATTGTAAGAATCTCATACCACACAGAAAACAAACTTTTATGCGAGTCTTTCTGCCCAACAGTCATGGTCTGCACTGTTTTGAGGTTGAACTCCTTACACTGACGCTGTATGAACTGAAGTGGAACAACAATACATGTATTTAGACTTGTCCATGCCACATGTAAACACAGCATAAACATGGTTAATCTGGCCTATTTTTTTCTATGTCAGATTGTTATAGAAGACTGTTGGCCTCAAGAAAGCTAAAAAAAAGTATGAAGATTTTTTTCTTTTATTCATTATGTTTAATAGGATTTTTTACCCCACCAACAGCTAAGGTCATATGGAAACCAGATTTTGTTTCAAAGCTCATGTAAAAGACTGAAAAATCTCTTAAATGAACTCAAAACCTGACATACAAGCTCAATAGCTAATTTCAGCCTAAACCAAAGCTTGATCTTTCCTTTAGTGTTAAAATAGTTCCACAGCCAACGCAACTTTATTTTTTCCTCTCTTCTTTTAATTAGGTCAACCATCAGATATCTTTTCTGCCCAATCAATATCAAAATGATAAAAAATCGTTCATTATCAAATACAAGGTTTCAGTTTGCATGCTTGAGTACATGTCTCTGGGAACCATGTCTCTGGGTACAAAAGTGTATTTTACGGGCGCGTGGGCTCGTGATTTTTCAAACAATGCACACAATTCAAATCTTGGAAGATCACCTGATGAGTGTATGCAATTTTCGAAATTTTAACACACGGTTCAACGCTAGAAATGGCTAAGATTTTTGGTACCCGTGATTTTCTGTGTTTTTAGGCGTTCAAGGTCACATGGTCGATGTCAGTGCAGATGTCAACCATATGCTTTATTTTGTTCTAGCAAATAATCCAAGCTGAATAATGTGTATCATGGCTGTGGCAAATTCTTTTAACATATAGTTTCAAAGTGTAGTTTGTAGTTTTGCAAGAAAATCGTCCAAAACGCTGATTTTGTTCATCTTTTTTAAAGCGACACCTGCTCCAGTTATTAACCAACTGTTGGCGAACGAAACCAGTCTGATGGCTGACTTTCATTGGTCATTTCTGAAAAAGATTTGTCTATATCTATGCTAAATTTCAGATGAATCGACTGAAACCACAAAAAGTTATTTTAAGTTTCAATGACAAGTTGCTTTGACTGTGGTACTCAGTGCATTTTCTCCGGAATAAATAGCAAACTAACCTGTAATGTATTAAGACATGACCTAATGTCATTATCTGTCTTCTCACACAGAGCCAGCAAAGTATTCATATCTGATTTCAGTCTCTCTAGCCTGACTACCTGTAAGAGATTATAATGAAATCATATAAGTTAAGACTGTCTATCCCAGGGAAGCTTAACAGCGTTTGTCTCCAAAACCAGTAATTTTATGGAACGTAAAAATATAATGATGGTAACCTCAATATAAGGAAAGTGAATTCTCTGAGTGTGGTCACCACAGTGTAATTTGTGGTGCTTTGATAACAAAAGGAAAACATTTTACCTCGTACAGCCGACTGGCCAGTTTAGTTGACTCAGTCTGGGGAAAGTTTAGAATCATAGAGTTCTGTCTCAGCTGTCTCAGAGCTGGAACATATCTGGAATCAGTAAAGGACTTTATAGCATTGTAGGAATCGGAGAAAGAAACACATACAACATATTTCATCATATGAGCCTCCTCATGGGAAAACTAACAATGTGGTTTTCGAACAGGTCTGACACAAACCGGCCTGCACAGTCACAGAAAAGAGCTAGAACCTTGAAATTTCGGATTTAAGTAGAAGATGAATTGTACTATCCGAGTAGCGAAAACAAAGGCGCTGATCAGCTTCGCGGTTACCGCGAAGCTGATCTGCGTCTTTGTTTTCGCCTATGCAGATTGTTGGTTTTCCCATGAGGCGGCTCATATAGGCCCAATTAAAACTAGTCTGTTGTTTTGTTTGTTTCTTTGGCTTGAGATTTAAGTTTAACATCCCAGTCAACAATTTTTCAGTCATGTCGGGATGTAGCCATCGCTTCCTGGGTTTTAACCAGTACTCTGGGGAGTGAATGTGCCGACGCTCAACAACACAACAAGGTGCTGACAGTGGGTATCAAACCCCGGGACCTCTCAATTCCGAATCCGATGCTGTACCACTATGCCACCGCGCTGCCCTAATAGTCTGTTCAATCAACCTTAATGTTGTGACTTTGGTTTATCTACATGAACAAGAAAGCTGGACCTTAATACGATTAAGGTTGTCAAGTGAAAGATATGCTCTCCTTTCTAAACCCAGAGATCATAGCTCAACCCAATGAGCAAGAAATGAGCCACCTCGTGAGAAAACCAACAATCTGCATATGCGAAAACAAAGACGCAGATCAGCTTCGCAGTAACTGCGAAGCTGATCAGCGCCTTTGTTTTCGCTACTCGGATAGAACAATTCCTCCTCTACTTAACTATAAAATTTTAAGCTTTTATCCTGCTTCTGTAGCTGTACAGGTCGGTTTGTGTCAGACCTGTTCGGAAACCACATTGTTGGTTTTGCCACGAGGCGGCTCATTAATGTGAACATTGTTTGAATCAAAGGGTTTCTGTTGCTATTTGCTGGGAAGTGCTGCTTTCCCCTGGTACTTGAGTGCAAATGAAACAACCCTTACAAAACATTTACATTTGAGCCGTCTCGTGGGAAAACCAACAATGTGGTTTCCGAACAGGTCCGACTCAAACCAGCCTGTACAAGCACAGAAAAGAGCTAGAAGCTTGAAAGTTCGGATTTAAGTAGAAGAGGAATTGTGCTATCCCAGTAGCGAAAACAAAGGCGCTGATCAGCTTCGCGGTTACCGCGAAGCTGATCTGCGTCTTTGTTTTCGCCTATGCAGATTGTTCGTTTTCCCATGAGGCGGTTCATTTGATCAGGTTAAATGTTTTTTTACTCACTGGTCATTACAGATACAGATGATAGGTCTAAGCAATATTCCTCCCTCTTCCTTCTTCTTTTTCTTTCCATCTTCAGCCTTTCCATCCTTCCTTACAAGACTTAACAACATATTGATGGCAGGCTGAAAATAAAATACGGTAACAGATATACAAATTATTTTGACATTTCTATTTGAAACAAAAACACGAAAATCCATGGAATATTCTGATCTAACTGGTCATTACAAAGTTTATACAGATAGTTATGCCTTCTTTTTGTGTGTGTGTGTGTCTTCACATTTTTCATTCTTCTGTATCAGACTCAGGAACAATTGATGGTCAGCTGAAAATAAATTTTCATACATTCAATTGGTTAAGACAGTAGGCATTCCGATGGGTATAACCAATTTGTTTTTATATGGTAATGAAGCAGAGTTCATGTTATAAGTAGAATGGTCATAGAAAAAATTCATGACTAAAATGCATCAGACAAGAAATTTCAGGACTATCATCATTCATCATACCTGTGGTGCACCATCAATTTCATCAATAACTAGACAGTTAGGTCTTGGATCAGGCCCCAGTACAGCCTTCATCTGTGTGGCTGATTCTATCTTGTTCTTGAATATCTCAGCACTTCTATCATCACTAGAAATTACACAAAGCATCAGAGGCTAAGTACAGAATTGGTAATTGTATGATGAATAAGGATTGAAGTCTTTTAAAAAACTTGCCTCTGATACTGGATTTTCGCAGAAAATATTTTCACAGAGGAATATAGGAAAATTATTTCCATGTCAAGATCTTGATCTTAGTTTGTCCTAATGGGACGTACAAAAATTTTGGAAATCGGTGAGTAGATAAAGTTTTTATAGCCAAAATGAATTTTGAATAGAGATTTTGCATTGGCAAGGTAGATAATCGATGTTCATGAAAAAGTATATTTTTCAAAACTTTTTATTTGATCATGAAGATTTCATCTAACGTATGTCATTTTTGTCATTTTATAATGATTTTGAGCAATCATGATAAAATGCTTAGAATTTGACATTTTTGTGGAAAATATTTTCGCCCCTTCCATTACATTTTTGTACAGGAAATCCCTATTCAAAAATATTTTTGACCACAACTTTTTTATTTGTTGACCGATTTTCAAAAGTTTTGCTGCACATTTTGCGACAAACTAAATGCTCAATCGTGTGAAGAAAATATTTAATCTACACTTAAGGGGTTGATAAATATCTGAAAAAAAAAAAAAAAACACTATCAGACACTAGGAAACAGACTTTACTTCATTTTTTGCATTACAGAAAAAAATTGGCATCAACAAGTTCAAAACACTAAATGATTATTTTGTCATGTTTTGTTATTGCGCTTAACATCCCTGTGACCCTGTGAACAGTTACATATGATCCACATCATGAGAAAACTGGATTTTTGTCTATGCAAAAACAAAGGCACAGACCAGCTTTACAGTAACTGCGAAGCTATCAGCGCCTTTGTTTTTGCTACATGGATAGCACAATTCCTCTTCTCCTTAAATCAGAAATTTCAAGCGTCTAGCCATTTCCTATAGCTGCACAGGCCAGTTTGTGTCAGACCTGATCAGAAACCCCGAAGCCCGGTTTTCTCGCATAACGCTCATATGATCATGGTCCCTTTTGAATTTGTGACTTTTTGCAAACAGCCAGATAAGCACACCTCATTTTTTGGATTTAAGTACTGCTCTGATAATGCAGGGAAAGCTTAATTCTAAGTAAATACTCGTAAGTAAATAAGCCGCATCATGAGAAAATGTGATTTTGTATACCTATAAGAAAACAAATACAAAGATAAGCTGCGCACTAACTGCACAGCTGATCAACATCTTTGTTTTCATACACAGACAGTAAAAATTGTCTTCTTAAATCGGAAATTTTAAGCTTCAATACTTGTGTCTGCAAAACCTGATTTGTGTCAGCCCTGGTTGGAAACCCAAAGACTAGTTTTCTCATGACGTGGCTAAAATAGCACTTAAAGGAGCATTGCAGCCATGGCTGAGGGGAGCTAACCTTGCATTCATTTCTATGACATTATAACCAGCATGTCTGGCAATGATGTGAGCTAGAGTTGTCTTTCCTAATCCAGGTGGTCCACACAGAAGGGCTAACTGAAAGTAGTGAAGGTTATTTTATCATTAATTACTTTCCATATATGCTTTAAATTGAGCCTTTGCATGAGAAAACCAACAATTTGGGTTTTCAACCAGGTCAGACACAAAACGGGCTGTACAGTCACAGAAGCAGGCTAGAAGCTTGAAACTTCGGATATAAGTAGAAGAGGAATAGTACTATCTGTGTGGCGAAAAAGAAGACGCTGATCAGCTGTGCAGTTACTGCACAGCTGATCTGCGTCTTTGTTTTCGCATATGCGGAGGCTCAATTATTGTTTCATCCAGGTCTGATATGTCAAGAAAATTTCTCTCAATTTTGGCGAAGGTTTTAAGCGAGACTGGGTATTTAGCAAGACTGTTTAACAATACTGAAGCTTGTTTTAAAAGGCAAAGACATATGGCCCTGAGACTTATTTACATGTACCTGTAAAAAGTGACAATGAGTTCAAGAGTTCTATACTGTTACTTTTCCATAATTTCATAGTGTGGGTGCATACACAAGAACCTGCCTGTGGCAGTTTTGATAACAAAACTTATAGTTTATATAAATATTCTCAAATGAAAATTCCGGAGGGAATAAAGATAAACACTATGATGATTTTTCACTCTTGTTCGAATTTTCGGCCCTTGGCCTTCATCAGGAAAACAAAAATTTAATTCTCCAACTAAGTGGCTTCCATATTGAATTGCATAGGCATTGTATATGTAGTCAGGGGTGACGTCACGTCATTTCCTGTCAAGGCAACGTCAAGTTGGCGTAACACCAAATGGCGTGACGTCATCTCCCGCCAAAATCACTATGCCTATCAAGAGCACAAGAACAACTCATACAAATAAATATAAGTTTATATGTCTAAAATTCTCTCAAATTATTCATAATTTAAGTTCGTATCTCACTGACATGCGAATTTCTCGCGACTATTCTGCAAATTTGTCGCAGGCTTTCGCACTATATTCATGCAAGTGTCCACGAGTGTCGTGAGAATTTCATGGTTAAAAATTTCATGCAAATTTTTTCCTCAAAATATTTCGCAAGACCGTCATGCAACAGGCGTATGACATTTGGGCTAGTGTCGCCGCAAAATTTTGGCAAATTTACAATGTGAAATTTGGCGAATTTACAATGTGAAATTTTCGCGACACTCTTAAGATTGTCGTACAAATGTTGTACGACTGTCACGCAACAGTCTTCACTCTTGAGAAATCATGTGAACACCTCGCGACAATCTGGCGAGAAAATAAAACTAAGCGACATTTGTACGAATGTTGTGCGACACTCATGAATGTCTCACAACTGTCGTACGAATGAAAATAAGCTACAATCGTGGGAACATCGTGAGACGCGATTGCATGACAGACACAATATATATTTTCAAAATTAGACTGAAATTCACGAATTTGTAGCATAAATGTCCATTCAATGAAACTGCAACGTGAAAGTTGTGGTTATATCGTTATTCTCTGTCGCGATCTATTCGCGAACTATTCGCAAACTAGTCTCCAGTTGTCGCATTCTAGTGAGATAGGGACATTACTAATTTTTCCAGACTTTTACTACTTTTACAGTATTTCAGATGCCAGCTACTGTACTTAGTTACTTTTTGTGATCAAATGAAAACCAAGACCAATTTCCATTTAGAACAATGATGATACTGCATATAAGAAAGATAAGGCCAACATTTGAGCCGCCTCATGGAAAAACCAACAATGTGGTTTCCGAACAGGTCCGACACAAACCGGCCTGTACAAGCACAGAAAAGAGCTAGAAGCTTGAAATTTCGGATTTAAGTAGAAAAGGAATTGTACTATCCCAGAAGCGAAAACAAAGGCGCTGATCAGCTTCGCGGTTACCGCGAAGCTGATCTGCGTCTTTGTTTTCGCCTATGCAGATTGTTGGTTTTCCCATGAGGCGGCTCATTTACCTTTTGTAATGGCCGTTTATAAGGGTCTAGCTCATCTGAGACTGCAGGCTCATTTTTCTTCTTGTATTTCTTCTGTTCTTCCTTTTTATCTTTCTTCTTTATAGGTAATTCTTTACCAAAGACGACATAGTCCCACAACTTAAGCCAGTGGAGTAGGGAACGGTTTATACTCTGGAAAGGGTTATTCATATGACATGAGTTTGATGAAATCAGAAAAAAATTGTTTCGAAGAGAGTATAAAACTGTGTAACATAAGCTATGTACAGCTATTTGCTGCCTAAAAGTTGCTTAGGCTGACAATGGCAGGGGTGGATCCAGGATTTCTGGAAGGGGGGTTCAAATCCCTCAAGAGGGGGTGTGTTTTCAACATTTTACCTCATTTTTCATAAATTTCCCCATGTAATTTAAATAATTTGGTTCAAAGAGGGAGGTTCAAGCAAACCACCCGAGCCCCCTCTAAATCCGCCTATGAGTGGTCAATCTTAAATATCCTGGAAACTAGTACAATACAGTTTCTAGGCGACTTCTACAGTTAACTACAAGTACATGCGAAATATAAGTACAGACATAAAAATTTTAATGTTATATAAGAAAAAGTTTAGTATAAATGGTTTCGCGTTGATGAAAACAATGTTGTTTTTTTTTTTGTGATAGGGGATAAATGAGCTGTGTCATGAGAAAACAAACATTTTGCATATGCAAAAACAAAGACGCAGATCAGCTTCACAGAAACTGCAAAGCTGATCAGCGCCTTTGTTTTCCAGCCTCTAGCCATCCTCTGTGCTTGTAGGGCTCAGTTTGTGTTGGACCTGTTCATAAAAGATATTGCTGGTTTTCTCATGACGCGACTCAAAATGTTCAAACAGCAGCCATATTAAAGCAGACGTCATTGTTTAAGCTCAACATACCTCATCACTGAGTAGGTCAGTGTACCCCCTGGGGGAATATTTCTCTACCCACAATAGTTTCTGTGTCTCCAGGGTATCACTAGGGGGTGGGGCTATGTTTTCTTTATCAGCCTCATAGTAATCTTCATCATCATCAACAAAACCATGATCAACCTGATTTAGTTCTCTGAAAATACCAAAGAGAATCTTAACATTGAACAATATTACAATAACTATCAAAATCTGACTCAAGGATATGGCTAGGGGTGGGATAAAATTCTTATCACCCTGAAAGGTGATCATCATCATCATCATCATCATCATCATCATCATCATCATCATCAAAGCCGTGATCGGCCTGGTTCAATTCTCCGTAGACAGCATGGAGATCTCAGGTTTACAATATAGCCAACAGCAATGGGCATATGTAGACGGGACCTATGTAGATGGGACCTTTGTTTAAAGTCTCATTCCAAAGACTGGAGAAGTATAGGGTTGTATCAAATTATGACCTAAGGGTAAAAGGAACAGTTTGGTGAAGATTTCATCAGCTTAATACAAGTAGTTAAAAGAATTCATTGTCATGATCGACTTGGTTTAGTTCTTTGCAAAGTACAATGCCAACAATTGTTGTTGTTGTTGTTTTTGTTGTTGTTGTCTTAAGTTGTTGTTATGTTTGAATCACCTTAGCATAAAGTTTAATTGGCACATTGGAATTTTAGTAAATGAATAAATGTAAAGACTTTATATGCTTAATTAAATCATTAAAGGTTTTTTCCAGTCTTTTAAATAATGGTCACAAAGAAAACATTTTATCCTGTTAAAAAAGTTAATAAACTGATGTTTTTACACAAACATGGTACAAGTACAGCAAACAATTTAAACACAATCTTAACTCTAACCTGTGTACTTGTTCACTTAGCCTCTCAGTCTCCTCCAGCAACTGTGCTCTCCTCTGAAAAAAAAAGATGAAACCATTACCAAAATACAAGCCACATGCAATTAATAGAGGTTATTATTCAATATTTTGCAAACCATACACTCTGGCCTGATAATAATCAAATATCTCAACTTTTACTTAAGTCTCAGGAAGGCTTAGGCGAACGATGCAAGATGAAATGGCAAAGTCCAGCCGAGCCAGTACACATACACATCTTGCAATATTTATGCCATATACAGTCCAAAATCAGTAATTTAAACGCCGATCATTTGAAACTATCCAATTTCTCCAAGACTTCTGGTGTCCCAAAAATTTCCGCTATAGTTCATTGTAAATACATTACCGATTTTACCTTTTCTGATTTTTTGAAAAATTCAATTTTTTGAACAATTTTGTCAGTCCGATCAAAGAAATTTCTATCAACACTTGAAATTTGATGCCACAAACTGCCGATCAAGATGACACACGATGTACATGATTTTTCTGTGAAGTGAGATCACTTATTACACACCCAAGTGATTTCATGGGTATATCCGCTTCAAGTAACAGACATCTGATTTTCAGTCACCCCATTATGTGATGATCCTTAACTGAGTAAATGATGTCTTTGAGATCGACTGCAAATTGTGATTTTCTAAAGTTTGAACACTCAATCATTTGATTTTATGCAGCACCTTGGAATTATCAAACTTAGACTGTATAAACTTTTATCTTTTTAAGATCTTTCACATCTAGGTTTCATAAAATTAAGCCCAAACTCATTTGCTTGTATTATTTGGTAACCAAAACTTACTTCCTCTTCTAGTTGATCTCTCAGTGATGATATTGGGACAGTCAACAGTTGTGTCCCTTTTAATGATGAATTGTACTGCTCAAACTGAAAAAGCCATATGAGCCTGTGCACAAGAAAACCAACAATCTGCATAGGCGAAAACAAAGAGGCAGATCAGCTTCGCGGTAACTGCGAAGCTGATCAACGGATAGAACAATTCCTCTACTGTCTAAATCCAAAATTTCCAGCCTCTAGCCATCTTCTGTGACTGTACAGGCCAATTTCTGTCAGACCTGGTCAGAACCCAAATTGTTGGTTTTCTCACGCACAGGCTCATATATTGTGTCAGACTCAAAAATATTATTTTACAAAAGTAGTCATTTTATATGACATTTAATAAAAGAAGCAGCTGTCATTAGAGATTCAAGGATATGCCATTAAGAAAATGCAAAAAAGGATCATGATATTCCACAAATCCTTAATATTGATCAATTCTTAGAATTTGGTTATGTAGACTTATATTCTAACACTCAAATACAGGTATTCAGGATTAACCCATTTTCATTTCTGGGCCAAGCATAAAAGTGAGTCAATGGTAAAAGTAAAAGGACTGGGACAGAATTAGTAGCTTATATGTCTGTTAAGGAATAGTGCTGATAGTATATAATCTACAGTTACACTACTTGAACCCTTTACTTGCAACATTAAACAAAATATGATATAAAATCAATGAATATAATTAGCATAAACCTACATCTTTGACTAGATCTTGGTCCCCCTTCATCTTCATATAGACCCTGGAGCCTGAGGACCCGGTGGTGGGAAGGTACGGACATGCCGGTATACGGGTAAACACTCGCTGTCTCTCAAAGTCATACTCTGAAATTATATAGATACAAAAACTCCGCGGAGGTCGATATCGCACCTGCATCGGGCAAAGTCAATAGATCGTGAAATATAGTTCAAGGGCACCGGGTCAAGGTGCGTGCTTGAAGCATATGTCAAGGACAATTACTATGCAAGGTTTCAGACTCGCAGCTATCTCTGATGTCAAGAAAACCAAACTTTGACATAAAAATTTTCAAAGTCAGCGTACCATGAAATATAGGTCAAGGGCACCAGTTTAAGGTGCATGCTTGAAGGGTATGTCAAGGACAATTACTATGCAAGGTTTCAGACTCACAGCTATCTCTGATGTCGATAAAAATCAAACTTTGACGTAAAACTTTTCAAAGTCAATGGACCGTGAAATATAGGTGAAGGTCATCGGGTCAATGTGCGTGCTTGAAGGGCATGTCAAGGAGACTTACTATGCAAGGTTTCACACTCACAGCCATCATAGGTGCCGAGGAAACCTAACTTCGACGTAAAAATTTACAAAGTCAGTGGACCGTGAAATATAGGTCAAGGTCATCGGGTCAAGGTAGGTGCCGAGGAAACCTAACTTCGACGTAAAAATTTACAAAGTCAGTGGACCGTGAAATATAGGTCAAGGTCATCGGGTCAAGGTGCGTGCTTGAAGGGCATGTGTCAAGGAGACATACTATGCAAGGTTTCACACTCACAGCCATCATAGGTGCCGAGGAAACTTAACTTCGACGTAAAAATTTACAAAGTCAGTGGACCATGAAATATAGGTCAAGGTCATCGGGTCAAGGTGCGTGCTTGAAAGGCATGTCAAGGAGACTTACTATGCAAGATTTCACACTCACATCCATCATAGGTGCCGAGGAAACCTAACTTCGACATGATTGTTGACGGACGGACGGAAATTTGGACTCCTATATCACACTCTGCTATAAGCAAGTGCGATAATAAATGAGCCATCGCATAAGAAAACCAACAGTTTGCATAGGCAAAAACAAAGGCGCAGATCAGCTGTGCATTTACTGCACAGCTGATCAGCGTCTTTGTTTTTGCTTCACAGATAGTACAATCCCTCTTCTTCTTAAATCCAATATTTCAAGTTTCTAGCCTGCTTCTGTGACTGTACAGGCTGGCTTTTGTCAGACCTCATTGTCAGACCTGGTTGGAAATCCAATTGTTGGTTTTCTCATGTGAAGGCTCAAATGCATTATTAGACTCTGGAGGCCCGAGAACCCAGTGGTGGGGAGGTAGGGACACGCCTGGATATGGGTGAACAGTCCTGTTGCTCAAAGTCATGCCCTGAAATTATATGCTACTTAGACCCTGGAGCCAGATGACCCAGTGGTGGGTAGGTATAGACACAACGGGATACAAGTCTACACTCGCTGCCTCTCAAAGTAATACTCTGAAATGATATACAGGCCACCTGCGCTATCTCAAATTCGGTTGTCTCGAAAACACCACTTATGTCGAATTGATCCCTAAATCCCAAGCGTCTCTCCCTATATGTTATTGTATTTCAACCTCGCTTGTGTCGAACATGGTTATGACGAAAACACGGCTGTGTCAAAGTGATAATCTCTCTCCCCACAGAAAAAGAACATTAGTTTCACCCTTCCTTTATCAAACTTCGAAATCAAAAATCGGTCTCTGATATTTACACACAACCTTTTATCACTGGAATTGTTAAAGAACGTTTTGAAATCATGTGTCAGGTCGGGGAATATACGTTTAAAATCACTATCGATGTGGTAAACATGGTGGAAAGGAGAACTACTCAGTCCGCGAATGTGAAAGAGTTGAGATTTTCTAAGAACATTGGCTGGTCTCAATTTGCTTATCTCAAACTTCGCAAAACTCGAAGTGGTTTCACCATTCCCCTTGATTTCGAGATAGCGAAGGTGGCCTGTACATGTATGTTACTTAATCAGAACCTGATGAGCCTCTGTGGGTAGGTAAGGATATGCCGGAATACGGCTTAACACAAACTATTTCTCAAAATCATTACTCTGAAATGCTGAACACACAATACATGATTTTTTGGTTGAGAAAAAGTGACAACTATTTGCCATACAAACAATGTTTGTAGTCTCAAATAACCGGCTTTAGCCTAAATTAGGTATCCAGATATTTACCATTAACCATCCTCTGATGTCTCTCGGCCCTCGTCTCTGTCTGTATCTCTCTCACGCCATGCCGATTCCTGTGTTGCAGTATCCGCTCCATCAGGTCTCTATCAGGGGAAGGAGGCTCCTCGATCACCTCCTTGACCGGGCTGGTGGGTTTCTGTCTCTGGCCGCCCAGTATTGATGTGGGCTTCTTGGGTTTGTCGACATTGTCATTCCAGAGGTCCTCATCATCTTCGATATCATCGGCGACTTTGCTACGCTTTGATGAGGGAACTGAAATTATCAAAGAATGGCAGAAAATTAGCTGAACATGTAGCTTGTAACATGATGAGATCATTTTGAGAGGTCTTACCTCTTTTTTAATTTTAGCATTTATCTTATTATCAAATTCTAAACTCTTGGGTTGGGGGCTTCCATCTGTCAAGCATTCAAAGAGATACTGTCAATCGGGTGACTTTTATTTCAGAATTTTCTATTTCCAAATCATTAGCGAGTTCTTGAATTCACAAGCAGGTACTCATGCAGTCCATAAAACTTATGTTATGTATTAACAATTATAGAGGAATGTGGCTAACAACTTGGGCCAGGCGCTCCGGTCTTATAGTAAGTTCAATCACATATACATGTAATTAGCAAGAACTCTAAATTCGGAAAGCACCTAATTCTTGAATAGTCGTGAAAATTATGTTTTTTCCCAGCTTACATTACATACAATGTTTCTTTCACACGAACTGCCAGGGTTACATCTACATGAATATTTGTAAATGTACCTGGTTCTGTCCCAAAATGACGAGACAATTGTTGACTGGGATGTTTAACCAGAAAACAAATGTTACATACCAGGTGTGTTGAGATCATCATCATCATACTCAAGGTCACTGTCAGACTGGTGACCTTGACCTTGGGGACTGGATCTCTGTCTCTTCCTCTGAATGCCCTGCAGAGAACCATTCAATGGTTCAAAGGGGCTCCTGAGGGGCGTAAAGCTGCTGGGTGTGTAGGGGTCTGTGCCGCTCTTGGTTTTTGGTGTGGTAAAGTTGAGTGATCGTTTGGGCTTCGGTGACATACTAGGAGGACCTGAATAGAGACCAGAGGACCAATGATCCTGTTAACACTCACCTGAGATCTGACATTTATACCAATAAACATGTTTGAGTTTGATACAATAATACAAGTATATAGCACCACGGTGGGGGAAGATAAACACCTGGTGTCAATAATTTTCTGTCCATTTGCTCATTTCCTGCAAGGTTTTTTTCCCTTCAAATGACATGTTAACAGTTTTTCCCATTCAAGTGCACAGGCCACCTTTGTTGACCTTGCCATAAAATAGACCAAGATCAATACCAGGTCATGATTTATGTAAATATTGTAGAACTCTTGTACCAGACAATGCCAAGTTTCCTTGAAGTGGGTCCACTGGTTCTGGAGAAGATTTCTGAAGGGTGTTTTACACATATGGGCATTGTGGCCATCTTGGTGGTCATGTGACTTCGGATTATTATTTATGTACACTTTGGTTCCCCCTTCCTGGAGATGCTTCAAATGACACTTAAAACAGATTTCCCCATTCCAATGCACATGCGACCTAAGTTGACCTTGCCGTAAAAAAAAAGGTAGTTAGATCATCACAGGGTCATGATTTATCATATGTACACATTGTAGTACTCTAGTCATTGATGCTACAAGCCAAGCTTCTTTGAAATTGGTCCACTGGTTCCGGAAAAAGATGTTTGAAGGGGTTTTACCATATGTGGGCATGGTGAGCATCTTGGTCATGTGACCTGGATTACTTATGTACACATTGGTTCCCCATCTCAGGGAAAAAATATAGCCAGTTCAAAATGTGAGTAAAAAAAGCTGTTTGCAAGTAAGTATCTAGGCATGCTTGCCCATGCTGGGGAGAGTAATTTTCTGGCAGTTTCTTATAATTTTCAATCATTCTCACAAGAAATACATGCTACAAATAAAAATAAGAGCTGCAAGTTTTGTTTTTCATTCCTGCGTTCACTCATTTTTACATTGTCATATAACAGGGATGTTGATTGTCCGATGAAATGGGATTATCCAATCAAATAGGTCATCCATTCATGACAGTAAAGCTGTCCATTTTCCTTTCATTTAAATTTAATGACTTGAACCTATTTCTCTTGATTCTTTATAATAACTAAGTGTGGCATAACTTCTTTTAATTGGACACAGTCACACAAGTGGAAAAAGCATTCCTCCAAAGGTAATTGAAAAAAATGTAATTGTCATTGGTTTTCATGATTCCCATTTCTTGGATCGCAGTTCTGCTCTTTTACATACCTCACAACTTTTTACTACTTAAATCCGAAATTTCAAGCTTCTAGCTCTTTTCTGTGCTTGTACAGGTCGGTTTGTGTCAGACCTGTTCGGAAACCACATTGTTGGTTTTCCCACGGGGCGGCTCAATTGTCTCCTATCGATTTCGGACAAGAAGTGTGATTTTCTCAGTATATACAATGGTACAGGATTTCTGCTTCCTGTGTTTTATAAACAGACATTAGTGGCATGAAACAGTGAGAAGTGGCGTGTTATCATATGAGTATCCATTTCTGGGGTCAAACCACTTTCCCCGCAAATAAAAACAAAAAAAAAATGACACACCTTTTCAACACCTGCAAATGTATGACGTCATGATTCAACATTGAGGTGCAATCATTTTAGATTTCTTCTGTGGCATTATGATAAACTGAAGTTTTCTTCAATATCTCAATTCAATCTAACAAGTTTACCACAATTCATTTGCCCATTAATTTGACTATTTTTCTTATTTTTACAGTCACCTGGTAGCCGTTTTGTAAGTTTGCATCGGGCCATGCATAGCTATAAAATATGGTCTAAATCCAAAGTATAAACTAAACCAGAGGACCAACGGTCCTGTAAACGCTCACCTGAGATCTGCTATATTAACCAAATATTTATTTAAAAAATTTGCCCCATGGGGCCCCACCAACCAATCAAAATAAAGGATTAGGACAAAAGTCAACCAAACTGTAGAGGACTACTCTATAAACATTTCTGCAAAAATAGAATTCAAATATCTGCGATTGGACCAGAAAAAAATAGCCAATTTCCACTTTTCCCATTTTAAGTCTATCGAAACTTTAAGTTGCCATAGCAACCAGATTTCTTATCCGACTGAAATAAAAACACAAATTATGTAGAGAATACTGTCAGGAACATGTATACAAAGTACAGGCTTCATGCTGTAGACAATTTCTGAGAAGATTTTTAAATGTTTTTCGAAATTTTACCCTTTATGTGGCCCCAGCAACCTATCAAAATAAAGGATTAGGAAAAAAGTCACATGAAACATAGAGATAAATATTTCTGCAAAGACAAAGTTCAAATACCTACAATTGGTCCAGAAAAAATAGCTGATTTCCACTTTTCCCATTATAAGTCTATGGAAACCATAGCAACCAGAGTTCTTATCCGACTGGAATAAAAAACACAAATTATGTAGAGGCTACTGTCAGGAACATGTATACAAAGTACAGGATTCATCCACTTGACAGTTTCTGAGGAGATGATTTTTGAATGTTATTTTTTTCAAAATTTTGCCCTTTATGGGGCCCCAGCAACCAATCAAAATAAAGGATTAGGACAAAACTCACAAGAAACGTCAAACACTACTCAATAAACATTTCTGCAAAAACAAAATTCAAATGTCTGCAATTTTAGCGGAAAAATAGCCGATTTCCACTTTTCCCATTATAAGTCTATGGAAACTTTAAGTTGCCATAGCAACCACAGTTCTTATTCGCCTGGAATAAAAAACACAAATTATGTAGAGGCCACTGTCAGGAACTGTTCAACATGTATACAAAGTACAAGCTTAATCCTCTTGACAGTTTCTGAGAAGAAGATTTTTGAATGTTTTTCGAAATTTTGCCCTATATGGGGCCCCTGCAACCAATCAAAATAAAGGATTAGGACAAAAGTCACATGAAATGTAGAGGACTACTCAATAAACATTTCTGCAAAAACAAAATTCAAATATCTCCAACAAGACAGCAAAAACTGGCAATTTTCACTTTTTTCCATTATAAGTCTATGGGAAGCATAAGTTACCATAGCAACCAGAGTCCTTATCCGATCAAAACAAAAAACACAATTATTCTTTCCCCCTACCTGTAGATGGTGTATGTGTAATATGAGAACAATCGGCCCAGCAGTTTCAGAGAAGAAGATCTTTGAAATTGTGGACGACGACGGACGACCAACGGACGGACGCCGGAGCATGGGTATACTACATGTATAAGCTCACCAATGAGCCTTCCGCTCAGGTGAGCTAAAAATGGATCAAACAGGTTTCAAATATGACAAAATATGATACTTAAACTGTTAAAACACTTTAGACAAAAAAAACTCTTGAGAAAATATTTGCTAGGCGGTATCTGGAAAGATATGTGATTCACATATCTAGTGTTACATTAAAAAGATGGCTGAGGCTATCCGCACAATGGTCGTGCCGATAGCGCCGCTTATCCACACGATGGTCGTGCCGATAAGCGGCGTTATTGGCAGGACAGCCGTGCAGATAGCCAGTGCTATAGGTATTTGCTATTGGCTCTATGGGAGTATGAGATTTTCTAACAAGCTTACGTATGCATTTACCTATTAATTTGCCAATAAATAAATTTATTATGTGTTTAGCTATTGAAATACATTTGAATTTAACAGGTTTGTTAATTATGAATAGGAAAAGTAATTTGATTTAATTATTTCATATGATGTCAAGTGAGAATCCCAGTAGATTTCTAACAGCGGAGAAAAATATAGCCATTGTAAATACTTTTTTTGTGTTACTGAAATGAGCCACCTCATGGGAAAACCAACAATCTGCATAGGCGAAAACAAAGACGCAGATCAGCTTCGCAGTAACTGCAAAGCTGATAAGCGCCTTTGTTTTCGCTTCTCGGATAGTACAATTCCTCTTCTACTAAAATCCGAAATTTCAAGCGTCTAGCTCTTTTCTGTGCTTGTACAGGTCGGTTTGTGTCGGACCTGTTGGGAAACCACATTGTTGGTTTTCCCACGAGGTGGCTCAAATGTTTCTTTAATCATCATTCCATTGTTAATTCAGTAATCAAAGGTTGTTTATTCTTTTGGATTACCACACTTTTTTAATATTTAGGTTACCTTTTCATCATTGTACGCGTACGCATGGCTGATTTTTACATGGCAATTCACATGTATGCCAATTCCAGCAAAATAATAATCATGATAATTGTGTTAATCAAACAGTAAAATTTTCTGCATGGCTAACATTCTGTTTCAGTTTTAAAACCAATGCATAATATTTATCAACTTAACATGTATACATTTGGCCACATTTAAAATTATTTGTGTTTGCCCTCTCCCAAAGTTGGGTAGGTAGGTAGGCTTTTATTTGTTTCTTTTTTTTTATGAACTACTGTATTATGCGTTATTTTTGGTCAAAGGAATTAGCTACAATTTTGTCAAAGCTTCTCATAATTACAGTTTCATTTTATGTTTTGTAGTGCTTGAACATAAGAACAAAATATCCAATTGGTGAGGGTCATGGTTTAAATGAAAACACATTACTGTGTAATACATGTACTTTCTAGGGAAAACAATTTATCTTCTGACAGAAACATTAAACATACATGTGATATCTCCCGATCAGGTTTTCCCGATTTTGGGCTTCCTAACCCGATTGTCCCCCGCCGAGCCCAGTAGGGCCCAAATCTCCCGATTTCAGTATTTGCCTATCCCAATTTTTCGGCAAGGTTCCATTTTTAATATTGCGGTAATATATGGTACGTGTTAATGATCATTGACCCGATAAATACCTTGGAGTAATTTAGGAGACAATGCAGAAAGATGGCATGTCACTTTATTGGGTAATTGGCAAATAAAGAAGGGATTAATGATGCGACAAATTGTCAGTCTTACAGGTACAGTGTATAATGTAATCCGCTAATTTGATCAGAGTTCACCTTTAGAAAGATTAATGCGTCTTTAATTTGGAGGGCTTGGGTTAAACACTGCCGATAATCTCATAAGGACAATTAATTATGATTGTCCTTTAAAGCTTATCGGGCATTTTGAACACGTGGGACCGATTTTTATTTTATACTTTACAGTGAAAACCAATGTATATCAAAACTTGATAAAATTGGTATTTTCATTGATATGAAATTTCACTGATATCAAATCTCACTGATATCAAAAGTCACTAGTGACTGATATCAGCCTATATCTTCACTGTAGATTTTGGATTGCTTCTGACGTTTCCATTTACTTGACGTCATAAAAAGTGTCTCACTTCAGAAATTCAAACGCCTATAACTCCGTTATTTATGAACGAAAACATAAAGTGTGGGTATTCATTTTCTTAGTTAGAACATAAGGAACAATGTGGTACCAAAATTATTTGTGTTTTCAAAAATTTTTGGTTTTTGCATTTTCACCGCCTGCCTTGTGAATTGGAAAATGCCCGTGTATTGTATAAAATAAAAAGAAAATTTGCTTTTTTTTCGGTGAATACCAAATATATTTCATCTCATGAGTTGAAAACATAAAAATTTTCACTCGTGCTGCGCACTCGTGAAAATTCTGATGTTTTCAACTCACTCGATGAAATATATTTGGTATTCACCTCAAAAAAGCAAATATCCTCTATATCTTTCACTTTTATGCATTTTTATCGGTCCAAGTAAAAACATTTTTTCCCATTTTTCCCTGAAAAAAAGTTTGTTTTTTTTTTTTTTTTTTTTTTTTTGGTTCGATCGGTCTATATATTCACAAGTTTCAGACGCAATATACCACTACTACACACGTGTCAACATGATAATTGCCCCTGTTAATTGCCTAGTTATCAAAACAATTTTCGCGGAAAAGTGTGAAAGTTACTAGATATGCGGACTGGTGACCTTGCGTTTTAATGTGTTAAGTGAACATCGCAGTAATTCATGCAACACGCGCTGATTGGCCCATTCTACCTAAAGCGTGGGCGGAGATTCTCAATAATCTACCGAAGCCGCTTTGACATTGTGCAATTTGCTGTAATAATGTCCGTCTGTCGGCAACACTGCGTAACAGTTTTCTGATTTTGAGCTCGGAGCCAAAATTTAATATTAAACTTCAGACAGACAGTGACCAGTGATGGCGGCGCGATTCAAATGATTAAGTTGCCATATAGTTCCGAAAGATCAGATTGAACGGGTATCATACACATCGAACGTAACGTAAGGCAAAAGTCTGGTAAAGTTTCCGACCTACAAACTATGGGAACGAAACGTTTATAATAAGGGGGAGCAACTGCGTTATCGAACCAGAAAAAAACAGCTAATAAAGTAAACATTGGAATTACAAAAACTTGAACCACAAAGAATCTGTGACGTTCTTAGGGGTTTTATGCCTCGTTTTCAAAATACCATAACAATGTCTCAAAGGTTCTGGTGGTGGTATTTCATGATTAGGGCAAAAGTCCAATGTATACTGAACCTATAACTATTAAAAGTTTTGACTATTTCCTCCATATAGTGTAAATAAGAGCTGTCGCAGGACAGCGTAGCTCGCCTGACTTGTGCTTTGCCACTACATCTGTTAAAATCTATGACCCATGACCTTGACCTCAAGGTCACTCAGGTGGGTCATAATGGTACAACATAAAACTTCAGACCAATGCAAAGTATCAACTTGATCAATCTACATCTTCAAGACATATAGACTTATAAAAACATTAACCAAAACTTAAACACAAAACTTCCAAGTCTGTGACCCTGACCGTGAGTTGTGATGTACAGCATAAAACCCGAGACCAATATCTATCAACATGCAAGTATCAACTTTATCCATCAACATGTCAAGAGATTTAGATTTTAACCAAACAATTTTACACAAAATTTCTAAGTCTGTGACCTTGACCTCAAGGTCACCCAGGGTAGGTCATGATGGTACTGCATAAAACTTCAGAACAATATCTACCAACATGCAAAGTATCAACACAATCAATCAACATGGTCAAAAGATATAGACTTACAAAATGTTAAATCAAAAACTTAATCATAAAATTTCTAAGTCTGTGACCTTGACCTCAAGAGTGGGTCATGATGGTACTGCATAAAACTTCAGACCAATATCTAGCAACATGCAAAGTAACAACTCAATCCATCAATAAGGTCAAGAGATATGGACTTACAAAAACTTAAATGCAAAATTTCTAAGTCCCTGACCTTGACCTCAAGGCACCCAGGGTGGGTCATGATGGTACTGCGTAAAACTTCAGACTAATATCTAGCAACATGCAAAGTATCAACTCAATCCATCAATATGCTCAAGAGATATAGACTTACAAAAACATTAACCAAAAATTTAAACACAAAATTTCTAAGTCCGTGACCTTGACCTCAAGGTCACCCAGGGTGGGTCATGATGGTCCTGCGTAAAACTTCAGACCAATATCTAGCAACATGCAAAGTATCAACTTGATCCATCAACATGGTCAAGAGATATAGACTTTTAAAAAACTTTTAACCAAAAATTTAAACACAAAATTTCTTAAGTCCGTGACCTTGACCTCAAGGTCACCCAGGGTGGGTCATGATGGTACTGCGTAAAACTTCAGACCAATATCTAGCAACATGCAAAGTATCAACTTGATCCATCAACATGGTCAAGAGATATAGACTTTTAAAAAACTTTAACCGAAAGTGTGACACGGACGCGGACGCACACGTAAACGCGCACGACCGAGGCGACTACAACAGCTCTATGCACTTCGTGCAGGCGAGCTAAAAAGGTGATTTTAGCGGGGGTGGGGGTCAAAATTTCATATGTGAGAAAATTTTAATTTTTCGCTTTTCCTTGCTTGTAGTCCTTTAATTCCACTATTGTATCATATTTTGTGCATGCAACGCTGTGTAAAGTGTGATAAACATGCATAATGCCATTGAAATAAAATTGAAATATTACAACGTCAACATTTTGGGTACAAACCTTTAGCAGTTACCTGTATAATATTATTGTCTAAGTACTACCAAACATTATACAAGGGGCACTGTTAACTCATAAGAAAACCTGCCATCTGTTATATGCAAAACCTTATACCCAGATCAGCGATGACCAGCCAGCTACTCAGAATGTCATTAATTAAAAAAACTTCAATCCATCTTTTATGTCTTGCACAGCTTGATTAGAGTTCGATTTTAACCAGAAACATTTTCTCCAGACACGGCCCATTATGACAAAACTGAGCAACCTTGCATGAATATTTATTTACCTGTATAAACCTGTTACAACACGGCCTTCAATGTGCTTATTTTTCTGATTCACTTAAATGCCCCTTTCAAGATTATTTCAGCTCGTATGAGGATAACCAATCAGTAGGTGGACACAGAGAAAAAACTCCCGCAAACAGAACTTGGCTTGTCTTACATGTGTCTCGTTTCAGTATAATGGTTGTGTCGAAGCGATTATAATCATAAAAGTTATTTTTTACTTGATTAGATTATGGCCGAGCATCCTTTAATATGAACAGTTACTGTTGGGGGGGGGGGGGGGGGGGGGAGGGGGGAGGGGGGTTAGTGTGTCTCAGGCACAGCACGGCTCCCCACGACTGGATCAAACCCAGGGCCTCTATTTAGAATCACTTTCATTAAAGAACTGAAAGACTCGTTTTGATGCCTAACGTGATATAATAATCAAAAAGTTTTATGAGACTGATTTCTTACCTTGAAATAAATTTTATCCTTAAATCTACAAGAATATGCAATGTTTAGATGAAAAATTTTCATTTAATATTTTGCACTCCAAATTTAGTACCAGCATAGCGATAAACACTGAGTAATGTACATCCACCGAATGAAGAAACTTACCTACATGCCCTATTGTTTGTCGCTGACAGTGACTTTGTCCGATACCAGACAATATTGGCCCCCCCAATGCAGCTTCTTCGCCTATTGTGCAAACAAAAGAAGCAAAACCCAGGACCAAAAGGGCGGTCCTGAACCACCCCTTGAGAATTTTGATCATGAATTGTCAGTCAATTAAAAATAAAAAGGCTGAAATTCACACTGTCATAGAATCGGCTAAACCTGACATCATATTGGGGAATGAGTCATGGTTAACCCCAGACATTAAAAACTCAGAGATTTTTCCAGATTCCTTTGATGCTATCCGGAAAGACAGAGCTAGTGATGCGCATGGTGGTGTCTTCATTGCTTTTAGGTGTGATCTTCTCTGTACTGAAGCTCCGGAATTGGACACCAAGTGCGAAATAATTTGGTGTAAGTTGAACATTATTGGATGTAGGACTTTGTACCTTGGATCATTCTATCGTCCCCCTAGGTTCCCAACTCAGGAGCTTGAACTGAAATATCTTGAGGATTTTAATACTTCACTTTCTCGGATTATGTCAAATAAAAATGCCCATGTTCTTGTAGGCGGTGACTTCAATTGTGGTGATATTGAGTGGAGCACAATGCAGGTACCCGAGGGGGTCAAAAAGAGGCCAGTTCAGACTAAACTTGTGGACATAATACAGGATCACTGCCTCTCCCAAATGGTAAATATACACACCCGAGAAGACAAGACCCTTGATTTACTCTTCACTAACTCGCCATCCCCAATTAACCGTGTTAAAGGGATGCCCCCGATCGGCAAAGCAGATCATGACATTGTCTATATTGAATATGACATAAAGGCTAAACGGATTCAGCAGGCCCCGCGTAAGATTTTCCTATATAAACGAGCGGATATGGACGGTCTCCATGACCATCTAGCGCGCTATAGGGATTCGTTCCTTTCAACTGACCATAGTCAGGTGTCAGTCAATGACATGTGGGTCAGTTTTAAGTTGGAGGTTCTCTCGGCTATTGAAAGGTTTATTCCATCAAAAATGACCAAGACAAAATATAGCTTACCATGGATCGATAGCTCGATCAAACGCTTGATAAGGAAACGTGATAAACTTTACTTTCGTGCTCGCAAGTCAAGCAGCCCTGACATTAAGAACCATTACAAACGGTTCAGAGCACATGTTCAAAAGAGCATTAGAGATGCATATTGGAAGCATATTACCAATATCTTCTCCTTTGAAAATGATAACCCTGATCCCGATTGTCCCCGAAAAAATGAAAAGGCAAAAAAGTTTTGGTCATTTGTCAAGTCCCTTAAGAAAGACGCGTCTGGGATCAATACTCTTAGAGAAAATGGTATCTTGAAGACTGACACTTTGGATAAGGCTAATATTTGTAATAGGCAGTTTCAGTCAGCCTTCACTCGCGAATCAGATGATGAAATCCCCTCCAAAGGCACAAGTCCTTTCACCGCTATGGGTGAAATTACAGTTGACCCCAATGGGGTCATTAAACTGTTGAATAATTTGAATATACATAAGGCGCCTGGGCCAGATGGCCTGAGTGCTAGGGTGTTGAAGGAATGTAGTTCTGAAATTGCTCCTGTACTGACCTATATCTTCAATGAGTCGCTTGCTCAGGGTGCTGTACCAGACGATTGGCGACAGGCAAATGTAGCCCCGGTATTTAAGAAAGGTGAGAAATTTGATGCAGCTAATTATCGACCGGTGTCGCTTACTTGTATCTGTTCCAAAACTCTAGAGCATATAATAGTCAGCAACATAAACAAACACTTGGCTCTTGAAAACATTCTTGCTGACTGTCAGCATGGGTTCCGAAGTCAAAGGTCTTGCGAAACCCAGTTAGTTCAGTTTTATCATGATTTGGTTAGTAATCTGGACCGAGCAGTGGGTCGTGGCCACAGGCAGACGGATGTGATTGTCATGGATTTCGCTAAGGCCTTTGACAAGGTCCCACATAAAAGGTTATTATACAAACTTGACTTCTACGGGATTAGAGGATCTACACATAAGTGGATCGACTCGTGGCTCTCTGAGCGCTCTCAAAAAGTGGTATTAGATGGCCGTGCCTCAGACCCAGTCCCGGTTCTTTCTGGTGTCCCACAAGGATTGGTCTTAGGACCGGTCCTATTTCTTATTTTCATTAATGATCTTCCTGACAACATCAGGTCATCTGTTCGGCTATTTGCTGATGATTGTGTTTTATACAGAAATGTCAAGTCACCATTGGATTGTCAAATTTTACAAGATGACCTGAATAGCTTGGCCAAATGGGAAATGGATTGGCAAATGAAATTCAATGTTAGCAAATGTCATTCAATGAGGGTGACACGGCTACATCCAAGCAGGCATATAGATTTCAATTACACACTGCATCAGCAAACATTAGAACAGGTTCAGTCCGCTAAATACCTTGGTTTAACTATCACAGATGATCTTGATTGGGGTCAACACATTTCTGAAATTACATGCAAGGCAACTAAGACTTTGGGTTTTCTTCGGCGCAATTTGGCACTGGCACCTAGGCATACTAAGGAAGTTGCATACAAAACATTGGTTCGGCCTCAACTTGAGTATGCAGCTCCTATTTGGCATCCCTATCATGAAACTCAGATTGAGAAGGTGGAGAAGGTGCAGAGGACTGCTGCCCGGTGGACCTGCAGGCGATGGAGGAACACCAGTAGCGTCGGTGAAATGCTAGACGAACTTGAGTGGCCATCCCTGGAGTCTCGCAGGGAGCGGTCCTCCTTAACCTTCTTCTACAAGATACACTCTGGTACAGTGTCTCTTGATAAAGACAAATACCTGACCCCGGCACCCAATCTAAGGCATACTCGGGCATCGCATGAATCACAATACACAAGACCATTTGCCTATAGTGATGCCCTGAAAAATTCCTTTTTCCCCAGAACTATTTCGGTTTGGAATAGTCTCCCTTCTTCAGTGGTCCTATCTAAGACCATTGAGGAATTTAAGGCTTCTATTTAAATCATTAGCCCAGAGGCATGCGTTTTAGTATGCCTCTCATCTATATCTTGTAAATAGTTTTAATGGTCCACCCCAAATGTTTTATTTTCCCTTGACTAAATTCTAAATTTAGCCACCCACCCCACACCTGAGGTGATGATCAGAAATCGATCGACTCAGTATCAGAAGATAGATAGTGTGTGTTCGCATGTTCGGCCCTCGGGGTTCTTCCAATGGTACCATTGGTTGATAACATTTGTACCATTAGTATTACCATTTACCAATAGTACCACTGGCAAATAAATTGGCACAAATTGTACAAATGATACCAACAAATGGAATCAATTTGGAGAACCCGGCACGCACTGTTCAAATAAGTCGCGAAAACTAATGACAAATTTTCAGGGCAGAGGACAAAACTTATAACAAAATCAATAACGATACTAACCATCATGGTCGTCAAGAGCATCGAGTTCGTCGGCATAAATATCGTCAAAGTCATCATACATAGCGGGATAAAAGAATTTCTGACTTTGCACTTCCCGCAAAATAAAGGCGTACTTGTTCGATTTTGGTTATTGAGAAGAACGGCTTGTAGACAGTCGTTTCGCTACTCGGATTGTTGTTGTCCATGTTGTTTTGACCGGTCCCGGTAGCGTAATGGTGAGAGCGTCCGCTTTGGAAGCGACAGGCGCGGGTTCGAACCCGGGACGCGTCATACCAAAGACGTTAAAAATGGTACCAGTGGCTACCTTGCTTGGCGCTCAGCATTCATCAATCCGAATAAAGCTTCTGGTCCCGATGAAATATCACCTAGACTCCTGAAAGAGCTACACGCAGAAATAGCACCTATTCTCACCAAAATCTACAGAAGCTCCCTATCCACAGGTATTGTACCTGATGATTGGAAAACTGCTCTCGTAGCCCCTGTCTACAAAAAGGCCCCAAATGCAAACCCAGCAATTATAGGCCTATTCCAATGACCTGTATAGCCTCCAAATTGATTGAACACATTCTTGTTTCTAATATCATGACTCGCCTTGATTCAAACAACCCCCTAAATTCTTTCCAACACGGTTTTCGCTCTAAACATAGCTGTGAAACTCAACTTGTAAGCTTTACTCAGGAAATTTTGACAACCTTGAAAATTACAAACAAACTGACCTTATTATAATGTATTTTAGTAAAGCATTTGACAAAGTAGACCATAACTTACTGATATACAAACTATTCAATCTAGGTGTAAATCTCAATACAGTCTCATGGATTAAATCAGTCCTCCAAAATAGATCACAATCTGTTGTATTTGAAGGCAAACAATCCTCTACAGTACCTGTCATGTTAGGTGTCCCCCAGGGCTCTGTCCTGGGGCCCTGTCTATTCCTGGCATATATAAATGACTAACCTGACTCCCTAAAAAGCAGAGCTAGACTATTTGCTGACGACACAATAGTCTATTTAACAATAACCTCAGAATTAGATGCCCAAAACTTACTTAAATTGGAACAATGGGAATCAGACTGGTCCATGGAATTTAATCCGGATAAATGTGAAGTGATTCGTGTAACAAAAAAGTAAAAACCAATTATCTTTTCCATATAACCTTCACAACATTGAACTGAAAGCCACTGAAAATGCAAAGTATCTCGGAATCACATTTAATGAAGAATTCTCATGGAAACCCCACATTAAAAATATGGCCTCCAAAGCTTTTAACACCCTTAAATTCATTAAAAGAAATGTACAGACAAATAATCAGAAAATAAAAGAAACAGCATACAATACTTTTGTTCGTCCTCAGCTTGAGTACTGCGCTCCAGTATGGCACCCATGGCAGGAAAAACTTACTTATAAGGTAGATAGAGTTCAGAGAGCAGCAGCTAGATACTGTCTAAATGATTACAACTTCACTAGCAGTGTCACTGAAATGCTTAAAGTTCTAAACTGGCAAACACTTGAAAACAGAAGAATCCAAAATTCACTTATCCTGTTATATAAAATCAAACACAATTTAGTTGCCGTAGATCATCATCATCTAACTGAAACCAAAAAAAAAGCTTAAATTTCTTTGTACTTTATTCCCGGACTTTGTACCATATGAACTCATTTTTCCCAGGACAATCAGACACTGGAATAGTCTCCCATACAGTGTAAAGGCCAGTTCCAGCCTAGGTGATTTCACGTCTGGGCTGGCCACTGTCACATTCTAATCATCACACCATTTTATGTTTTTAACTGTAGTAAATGTAGCTCTTTTAGTTTCATGATCATTCATTTCATCAATGCCTTTACATCACCCATTTTCATCATTTTCCAGCTGTTCCCGACAGCGACTCCCAGTAATAATCAGCAATTGATTGTTGGGAGTATAGAAGTAGAAGTAAGGCAAGCACTGACTTCTTTTCTCTCAAAAAGCTAGATAACTTCAATGATGGGAATACAGTTAGTATGTTAAGGTGATGGTTTGTTGCGGGCAGTGTAGTTCTATCATTGGAGTCTGGTGATGGTAATACCCTTACTCGGGGTTAAAACGAGGTGCGCCGATAGGTCAACGGCGGAACACTACGAACATACATACATATAGTCTGATTTTTTTCAATGTGCAGGGTGGAGCCTGTCAATTTTTGATTGACAATGACAAAGTTGACCATTACATTTAAAAGTAGGTAGTTCTCACTTGGACTGTTACTTTGACCCACTTGTTATTGTTGAACCAATCAGTGTCAAAATTTAACCTCATGCACTGAAAATGATGGGTAAACACATACTGTCACAGAAAAATATTCTGTACTACATGACTGTATTTATGTATGACCATATTGAAAATTCCCTTAGTAAATGCCTGGTAAACATTCTTGTTGTACGACTCTCTGTTTTTCCTTATAAGTTTAAAACTTTAATTCTGATACAATTAAATATCAAATGATGCAGGCATACTTTAAATAATACTAATTTACTAATGAAAGCAGCAGAAAAAGGTGCAATAACTTCTTACTGGAAGTCACAGTACGGATCTGTAAAGTGTTTCTGACTGCTGACAGCTCAGTCAAGTTAGCAACGAATCTGTTGCAGCAGCAGCAGCCAAAAAAAAAAATAAATAAATAAACGGTCAAGTTAGCTGCATCGAAACTTTTTGCCACCTATTGTCTATTGTTCATACAGACAAGGCTCCAGAGTATCATCGTCTATCTTGAAGCTTACACTGATAAGCAAATCACTAAGGTGAACTACAGCGCAATTCGGTCTCTCGTCTGTCTATGAGCGCTATGACGGCAACTTCTGACGCAACGTCTATAAGAAACGATGATGAATGTCATCACAAACAGACATTTTATATCCCACCTATTACCCTGCAGTCTATGGACACTTTTACTGTTGACAGTGAACTTTTGTCCTTAAGCTATGTTATGGGTGGGATAGAAAAGTCTTGTTTGCGGCATAAGTATTCGTTTCCTAAAGCACTCACAGCCAGACGAAACTGTAAAAATCGGCAACATTTTCCATAACGTTGGTAATATGTGGTCTAGAAAAGTTCTGTTGCAGCATTCATCATCATTTACTACATAGCGATCACAGCCAAACGAAAAAGAAAAAAATAATAAGAATAAGATAATAAAAAAATGGCGACAAACATTTCCACTTACATGGAACTTTTTTCGTAGGTGAAGTCGAAAAGATTGTGGCATTAAATGTCATTTTCTTATGTGCTATCACCTATAAAGCCAAATCAATCTGCGACAAAAATGTTCGCTGCAAGCGATATTGCTGCTTACTTGACTGTTTTTCGCTGTAGCAAAATAGCTGCTTACTTGACCAATTTCGCTGCAGCAAAATTGCCGCTAACTTGCCTGTATTTTGCTGCTACAAATTTAATTCTAACGCTGCAAGCAAAATTGCCGTTAACTTGACTGCTTTTGCTGTAGCAAAATTGCTGCTACATGTAACATGACCGATTTTGCTGCAGAAAATTGCTTCTAACTTGACCGTTTTTGATGCAGCAAATTTGCAGCTAATTTGACCGAGCTGACCTTGTAGGAAAAATAAGTAAAATCAGCTGGTTCTCCGAATCGCTTTATTTTTTCGAATGGTACTTTATTGACCTTCTACTGCGGTCATGTACCATCAGTAAAGCAAAGAGTTGTTGACAAAAATAGAGGCATTGGCTAACTTGATAGAAATATTTGAGTGTAGCTGTATGGTTATATTTTAGAAACAAAATGTTTATGTTTTTGTGTGTCTACCATACACTTCACCTATTTTGAAATTATTCAGGTGAAACACAGGTATAGCACAAAGACAACAAGCACAGTCACCTTTACTTCAATTATACATTGTCAGCTCTGGGACCCTTTCTCAACAATGAAATCATCCAAGGATGGGCTTAGCTATGTCCTGTCCTGCACATTGAAAAAAATCCAAGTATACGAGGGGGTTTCAAAAAGTTCGCGGAAAAGAGCCGTCATATTCTTATTTTGTAAATCAGCTGAATTAAACTAATACAGTTATATAGACCAACATGATTTGTACGTATACAGCAAATTTTGCTGCTCTGGCATGAACACAATGTTATAAGAGGTTGCTATGGAAACCGTACATCACGATTACCGGCCCACTTTTGTTCATTTTTGCAAAAAGTCGATGTTTAATGATCAGGTTGCATTTGATAATTAACCGTGCTTTTTCACCAAACTTTGTATGAGCAAAGTTCAATATGTTTGCGATGAGCCCGTTGCGTCATATAAGTGTGTGACGTCATTTGGGCGTTAAGCGCCCATATTGTTTGGTGGGTATGCCTAAAATGCGAAGGGAACAACGTTATTCGATAAATTGTGTGTTTGGAACGGACTATAAATGAAAGAAACACTGCTAAGAGCAGAAAGCGCATATGGCAACAAGAAAATTAAGAAAACGGCAATCAACAAGTAGTAAGCATGAGTTCTACACGACCAGAAAAGCGTCCATGTCGACTCGCGCAGCGTAACGTCAAATACGTCATACTGTCGAAAATGATCGTCGTGATAGAAAAGAGTAGAATTCGTGAAATACACAACATATTGAATTGTAGCTTCGGCACATTTACCGCATTACACACACAGAATTGACAATTAGACGCCCGTATGCAAGGTTGATTCCGAAAATGCTTTAGAGCTAGCCAACAGCGGCATGAATGCGTGTAGCATGACGTTGTTGTGACGTTGGGCCGGTTTTACTGTTGTTACCTTAGAAACGCACGTGATTTAATGCCTAATTTTCATCCGATTTTATTCAAATTTTGTGCATATGTTAACTATATGTTAATTTACAAAATGCACAGAGAAGGTAAATTTCCGAAGACAATTACAAATTTGGCAGCACTTTTCCTCGAACTTTTTGAACCCCCCTCGTACATACATACATACATACATACATACATACATACATACATACATACATACATACATACATACGTTGACTCTTAGTGCGCCAGGTCCAGGCAATTGCTTAGAAACTTGAAGTTAAAGCCATAACCAGACACGAAATCACGTACGGTGTTTACTTTTTAAAATTATATGATGTGCTTTATTGAAATATTTCACCCTCATGTAAAAGCGCACGTACCACCTCAATCCGTCGTGGTAGTTCTAGTATCTTTAGTAAAATCCAAAACTTAAGATTGACAAAAATACGAATTCAAAATATCCAGCTCGGCAGCTCGGGCTCGGCAGCTCGGCTCGGCTGGGGCTTTCATACCCCACCTCTTAAATGGTGCAGAGCGTCGAAATGCTGGACTAAAACACCATATTTATAATTTTTGAATGTGACACATTCAAGCTTTTCAGAGTTTAGCGACCGACATCCAGACAACAATCAACAAACAAAAGGATGAAAGTCACAATCTTTTCTCTGATACTGAACGATACAGACAGAACGCTCATACACACAGGAACGTCAATTTAAATCCTTACCTCTTCATGTGGTCACTTACACTTAAAACAAACACTTCTTACATGGACATCATCGATCGTTACTATCAATATTCAAGCCCGTGACTGATGGACTGTTCTTGTAATACCTACATCTACATCATACTGGTAAATGTAAAAGTACTGGAGCTGGTTGCAACGCACTGGTGCAGTCTAAATTACGCACTGGAGTAAGATTAAAATGGCGGAAAAGGTATATAAATCTTATGCCTCTTTTCATTACTATTCCATTATAAACTTGTGTGTATTTTATTTGTTATGTCACCTAGCGCAGAGAAGGACGGAATCATTGCAGTTTATGATTTTATCACGCAATATGCGATTTATTTCATGGGTTAGAAGCCAAATCCGATACAGTTCTACAAGTATGACCGGTGGCATGTGTTTTCGTGCCAAAATTGAGAGAAAAATGCATGTTTGAGCATAGTTTTTGTTATATTGTGATATATTTATGAATAAACATTCAAGAAACACGATTTTCGATCGCCAATTTATTTCTTGGTATCGAAGCAAATGTTTTATTGAGGATTTTCTATTACAACGCACTGGGAGCATTTTTTGAATCATTAGTACAACGCACTGGTGATTGCACAAACTTGCTTCAGGGTTGCTGATTTCACATAGGCAAAGCATCTAACTCGCCCAATCATTAAGCAATCTTATATGAACATCAACGTGACAAATGTACCTTTGGACATTCTGACGTTTCTAGTAGAAAACTGCCAAAAAGCAGGACAATCATGTAATATATGTTTTAGAAACAGAAATAAACTGTATTTGTAATCATTGAACACTGGGCTATCGAATAAATGAGTTTTAAAACATATTTATATTCAATATTTGGAGTTATCTGCCCTTGTTTTAGCCCATAATATACTTACTTTTCCTATATATATTGTCAAACTGTAACCATAGCAACCAGGATGTCACACTAATAGACAAAATAATTCCGACAGATTGCTTGTAATGATTAAAGGTTTCCATCCACAGTGCAGATTATATTTTCCTTTTGGTCCTTTGAGATCAGCGAGGGTAAATTGGATTATAGCACTATTCGTATCGTAAAGAATCTGTATAAATAAAAGTAAAACGATCAGACCATCAGCAGACAAACCGAAATCCCCAGAATAAAAGAGCTAGTTGTAACTTGTAAGAATTAAAACAAGGCACAGTCTTCGCCATATCCAGCTAAACAAACTCATTGAAAACATAGATGGACCCATTTTTAAAAAAATAGGTCATAATTGCATTTGTACGTACTCGTACCTTTCTTTTCTGATTGATCGGGTGCACGGATTGGTGAGATAATAAGCGGGATATAGGTCTGACAACATGGAAAGTAATGCAAGAAAGTGCCTCATAACATTATGTCCGTGAACCTTACACCCCATGTTATATGTAGCAAAACGGGTGGTACATGGGTAGAAGTTGTTGTTGTTGTTTTCTTTCTTATTTTTGCTCGACACATAGAGTGGCTGTACTCTAAGAATCGACTCAACATTTCACCACCATCTATGTTTTCTAAGAAAAATAGAACAAAAATCAAATTTTCGTCTAACAACTATCATTTTTACAGTCTTATAAATCTTTGCATATCGGCCACAACGCGAGAAAATGTACCTTCGGGCAATATTTTGGGCATTAGAAAAAATAATTTTACTTTGAATGTATATTGTTTCTCGAGTCTAATACCCTTTATTTGACAAGATTACTCAAGTTAGTTTTTTAGTTATGACACATTTAGTAAATGACCCATACAGAGGTCATTGTCCCGAAAAATGACGCCAAAGTTGCGTAATGCATTTCTGCATGTTTGACGTGCCTACAAAACTCAAGACATTCGCTTAAAATTATTCAATTACTATCCGGAAACATTTGGTAAGTTTGAATAATAATAATAATAATAATAATAATAATAATAATAATAATAATAATAATAATAATAAAAACTGAGATTCTTTAAGAGCAGTGAGTAATGATGGGCCTGTGAACGAGTGCTTGACGAGGAGTGCCTTCAAAGGAGGAGATTGCCACAACAGCGACATCGGAGGTTTCCGGCGGATGACGGAGATTCCCGAGGGACAACCACGTGCGAACCCTGAAAAACGGTCATTCGATTCCTAGCTCTACAACTGAACAGACGTCCTCGAGACTCTACAGACAACTGGAGCCTGGGAGATATACTTTATGGTAAGTTGCGGCTTATCAAATGACGACGAGGATGAAGAATTGGTGCGGGTGTATTAAATTTCTATAGTCTTTACGGCCGCTCTACTTTCATTTTCGAAGTTCTTGCCCATTTCCGGTCGAGGTGCCACGTGTAAAATGTCCGATTAAAATTCTGAATTTTATTGCTTCCGCCGTCTTTTGGAATACTGTTCGCAAAAAGTTTTTAATAACATTTACATTTAGACATTTTTCAAAGCTATTTTCTCATTTTTTCGTACGTTCGACGGAGGTTTAAAAAAGTGGAAACCCCCATTGAAAAGTAGAATATTCCATTTCCGTTAAAAGCAAAACAACAAAACCACGTGTCGAACTGTCAAAATTTGTGTACATTACACAGGTTAGTTTTGTACTCTGTAATTTTCCAACCCCAAAATTCTGTTTTTTTCTCGCTAATTTCATTAACAACAGGGAGAGGAAACACATGTTTGGCACATATTAAAAAGGCACCATAAAGCTTCATTTGCAGTGATTTTTGTATTTTCATTTTCAGGTTATAATCACTGTGTATTTGTTCAAATAAAAAGTCCAAATATTTGTTTGAGTTTTTTTCAGTGCACCCCTTGTCCCAGACCTTGTACTTTATTGTTTGATATATGTACCCTAGTGTGATTTATTACAAAGTCTATTTTGTCATATTTTTCGTGTCGCTTTGACCTGTAGCGCCGCGACTCGATATATTTGTATATTGAATTGCATTTTTTACATGTTTCCCCCAATTTTATATGTCATGACCCTTAAGTTTTGCGTCGCTTTGTCCTACGTAGTACTACAGCATTTTAGCGCCGCGTTCGATAGTTGAAATTTGTATATCACACTGTATGTTTCATTGCATGTTTGTATGTTGATGTTTTGCACTGCATGATATTTGTATGTTGAATTCTTGCATTGCATGACTATTTTTGTTCACTGTTTTTCATCAAAGTCACATCCAGCATGAATGTTTTTGAAGCCACACAGTCTTTCCAGTCAATGATAGATGGCATTTCTACTACTACAGATCAGTATGTTTCTAAAGACCTTTTTCAAACATGTATGGCATCATTTGCAAACAGCTTCATTCAATTATCCCAAAATGTCAATCAGTTATCTTGGAGCTTTAGATCTGGAATACAGACCCTTTCAGACAAAATGAGCCATCTTGATGAAGCTACCCAATCCTTGCAAACCAACAATGTAACATTGGCTGACAGGTTAGACTCAAACAACTCAAAAATCTTTAACAATCTCAAACACCTGTCAGACAGGGTTGAACAAACAGATATAAATAATAAACAAAACTTCAAATCACTTTCAGGTAGATTTAACAAGTTGGAAGAGAGCAGTTTTAGTATCCAAGGCAACATTAAAAATATTTCACACAAATTAAACATTGCTGAATCCAAATTCTCAGTGTCAGATAAAATTACTGAAGAATTGTCTGATAAGGTTTCAGAAGTTTGTGAAAGTGTGGATGGATTGAAGGAATGTTATTCCACATTAATGTCAGACTACCAACACCAACAAGCTTGTATTGAAAGTTTGATAAATGATGTTGCAGTGTTGCAGCAGAAATCCACCCAGCTGATCTTACATTCAACTCCTCAGCCTCCCCCAGGTTTTCCACACAGAACCATTTCAAATACACCATTTGTCCCACCAAAAACACCTCCTGGGTTTGAAACTGTTTTCACACCACTTCACAGTGCAATGGACCTATCATCACATCTTGACACTATGAAAACCGGTGAAATTTCACCGGTCACTAGTGTTAAGGATACTGACTTGGGCCCAGTAACACAGGTGTCTCAAACTGACAAGGATGGAAATGCAGATTTACGGCACATTTCTGCAGGTCTTTCTAGGTCAATCACAATGAGTCCGTCTGACCCATTTAAAACAGATCCTGTATCTTGTGAAATTTCTCAGGACTGCACTTCCTCAGAGCAATCTAGCGATACAGCTCAGTCAGCCCAAGTAGTATCTGTTCCTACAGTATGTCAGTCCTTTGAAAGTCATTGTGACAGTGGAATTGTGTCCCTATTGGACCAGACCTCTTGGCTGTCTTCCACTGTCCAAACCCTTGTCAGCTTATCCGATAAGACCAGTTGTGATACAAATCATACTCTTACTCCAAAGCCACCTGTATCAATGTCTTTTCAAATTATACCAGAGGAAGAGTGTAGTAGAGAAATTAATACTTCTTCATCTCAGTCTGCAATCATCAACTCTACTGAGAGCAGTGGCAAATATGTCACACACAAACTTACCCATGACCTGAATTCACACAGTCCATCAAATACCACACTATCTGTGACATCAGAGCCCACATCTGAAATATGTAGGGAGCCAAGCAAAGCCATGACAAACAATGCTCCTCACAAATGTTTCAATCAAACTGCTGTTTCTCCCATGAATTTGTTTGATGATGTGATGCAGTCAGAAGGCCACAAAGAGTATGGCAGGTTACACCCTGTCAGAAGACCTTGGAAATTAATGTACCTCACCCTGCGGTGGCTCAAACCATTCAAATAGTAAATTTACAGAGCCACAATTCATTCATTCATGTCATCTCATTACCTAAAAAATAAAAAGATAAAAAATAAAAAAAAAAAAATCAATAAAGAAAAAAAGAAAATAATCAGCACTTTATCACCAATCAAGTACATTTTCACCTTCATGTTGCTTTGCTTGAAATATCAGAACATTTTTCTCATTCCATTGACACTTTTCATGCCATATACTACTTGCAGAAGTATCCTGTCATTGAAAACTGTAAATTTTAAGTTGAAATATGTAATATCTGGGCATCAAGTAAACCAGATATTCATTTTGAACTAGAATTAATGTCAGTTGCTTTCCTTTGGACACATTTTATTTCCTTTTTGTGACTTTGGAAAGAAAATATGATTCCAAATGTGTAAGCTATGGAATTAAAACATTTACATACAAAACAGAACAATCAGATGCTTTTATTTAACATACAAACATTTCCAAATGCATATTCACAGCTAGTTGTGAGGCCATTCTACCATTGGGCCATCTATAAAAATCAATAGAAAATATAGCTTTGTAAAAGTTTCACTCATTCATTATTCATGTAGTTGTCTGAAGTTCTTATGGACATGAACTCTGAGTTTGTATGGACATTTTCATTTCCTATACTCATGAAACATCGTTTTGTACATGTTCATCAACTCATCACAGATACATTTCTTAAAACTGGCTTCATTGTGGAAAAAGAGGAAAAAAAATTCACTCCATTTTTCAGGTGTGTCCATATGCCTGGGCATTTTGTGTGTAAATGCTGACTAAATTCGATACACATATTGTTCAACAATTTTACTATTTTACCATGTTGAGCCATTATCTGTATGTACAAGACATGGTACATGCCAAAATTGGTTCACTTTTGATTTTATATAACTAAACATTCTGTTTGGAGGTGGTAAAGTTAAAACTTCAATTCAAGTGTTAAAATCCATTGCTTATTCTGACCTATAGGAAGGTAATAATTTGAAGAATCTTTGAATTCATATAATTGCCACATTTCACTTTTAAAAAACATGATCTTCATTTAAACAAAATAAAGAAAAGTTAGAATTAAATTCTAGCAAAAGAAATCATTTTGTACCAAGATCATCACATGTGGAGAATCTGAATTTGGTATATTAAGTCAAACATTAACTTTGTTGCCATAGCAACATAGATCATAATTTTTGTCTTCGTGTTCAGCTGTGCTATGGGTCTACACCAGGTCTACCAAATCATTCATTATCTAAAATATGAAGTGAGTGTTGTTAATGCCCACGGCTAGCTCTTTGAAACTGCATGGGAGTTGACAACCCTGGCATCATGAAAATTCAAACATCCAATCATTCATTTATTTGATGTGAGTGTTGTTGGTACCCACAGCTAGCTCTTTGAAACTGCATGGGTATTGACAGTCCTGGCATTATAATTCACATATCCAGTCATTCATCATTTATTTGATGTGAGTGTTGTTAGTGCTCAGTGCTAGCTCCTTGTACCTGCACGAGTGTTGGCAGCTCTGACATCATAAAAAACATAAAAAAAAGAAAAAAAAAAGTTTCATTTATCATTCATTTGATGTGAGTTTTGTTGGTGCTCATTGCTAGCTCTTTGTAACTGCATGAGTACTGGCAGCCCTGGCATCATGGGATTTCATATATCATTATTGTATGTCTTGTTGGTGGGAGTACCTCTGGAACTCTTTGACTAGTCCCTTGGATTGTCAGATCTCCAGTCTGGTGCTGCTATCAATAATTCATGAGTATGGTCTCTGGAATATAAGTGAATAAAACTGCATGTTGGTTTATATTTATTTCGGTGAATCAACATGTAGTATAGAACAGTGTACCCTGGGTCCTGTCAGGCAGTGATTCTGCATGGTATCTGTGGACCCAGTGTACATTGTAGATGTTTCATTTGCATGCCAGAGTTTGTAAATAGGTGTAGATAGAAATATTTGTGTGCATACATTTAAGGTTCAATTTTGAACCTTTCCACTGCATACTTGACCTGTCTAAATATCCCAGAATTTAGTACATTTTGAACTTTAAATAACATATTTGCATGAAAAATAATCACAGTGCTCATTGTCAGATCTGGAGACCTATAAACTTGCAGAAAATGATTTGAAATCCTATGACTCTCCTTTTTCTCTTCTAATTTAATAAAAACCTTATTCAAAACCTGTTTTCTAAATTGCTGTATGTTATACTTAGTTTCAGGAGAGGTTACAGAACTAGTAAGTATAATGCAAAATAAATTTATTTTAATTAGTTCTCTCAGTATCCAGATATTACCAATATGTGTATGCTAAAATTAAAGCATGTACATGTAGTTCTACATAGATTCTAAAAATTGTAAAAAGGGGGAAGAATGGTTAATAATGAAAAACAAATTCTATGAATGTGCCCATACATTAACATGAAAACAAGGCTAAAATTAATAAAAAAGAATTATTATGTTTTATTCATTTGGGGATTTTAGCATTGAACAAACATACAGTTGCAAAACACTCTAACATAAACCAGGACATTATGTATGTTCTGTTTACTTTCTGTATGTTATAATTATATCCTGTCAGGCTGGTACATTTAAGGTGCCAGAGTGATATTTTATCATGCTAGTGCGTAACAAAGGTATGCCCATGTGTGATATTTGTTTTTGCATCATGACACACTGCTGATCTGGTATGGTTATTTATGACTTTTTGTATTGTGTTGATATTTTGATGAGTTTTATAATTGCCAATCAGACCGGAATAGCAGGATGCTGTGATGTGCATATTCGTATAAATCATTTACCTTTTTAGTTATGTTTGCATTCTAAAGGAATCAAAATACATGTACATAAAATTGTAGACAAGTAAAATGCTATTGAGATTTCAGAAAGTTAAAAAGTAAAAAAAAAACCAAGATGCGGA
This sequence comes from Rugalucina vietnamica, assembly GCA_964017185.1. NCBI lineage: Eukaryota > Metazoa > Mollusca > Bivalvia > Lucinida > Lucinidae > Rugalucina > Rugalucina vietnamica. The sequence goes on from OZ024871.1 coordinate 67,294,946, forward strand.
AATTACTTGTCTCTAATTCAGTTTGTAAAGCATACACATTGCAGTGATGTTTGGAAACTGTTTTCTCTTTGGTTCTCTTTAGTTCATTTTAAGTTGATTTTATTAAAGTTATTTTCATATTTTCCCTTTAGTTGAAGATTTTAGTTGATCATCAAGCTGGTCGAGTATCCAGAGCTCACACTGATACACACCTAATCAGCAATTAACTAGTTGACAGCAAGTTTGCAGTGGTTATATGGCATACTATTAGATGTTACATGTAACTTGTCTTGGACTACTGAAGTAAGTAGTTTTGTTATATTTTTAATTGTTCTTGCTGCCTGAGTTTGTGCAGATCACCCATGCTTGGAACATGTGTGTATTGTTCAAACATTTGCATAGAAGTGAGTATAGTTCAAGATGAGGAGTTTAATTGTAGCTTGAACAGCATGTGCTTAATTTTATAATTAAGGTCAAAACATTTAACTGAAAGTTTGATTTAAACACAAAATCTTCAGAAATTACACATTGCACCATAATCGAATTCTAAAATGTCCAAATGTACTCATCTTGGGCTGTACAATGAAGTCTATATGTTCTATTATCAGTAGGTGTCACCTTTGACTTCTGAAACTTATTGGTTGGAATATTAAAAGCAAAACTCAACAAAACACTGACATATTAAATACATGTGCATCTACACTGCAATGTTATGTTGCTATACTGCAGTAATAGCAGATATTTTATTCATTTATTGACTAACAGAGCATGAGCTATTTATTATATTTGTAAAATAGATGTATTGTTGTTGTCTGCAGGTAGCAAACACACCTGGTAATGTATGTATATATTCACTTCAGTTGCACATTCTGCTTATCTGATTAGCTCGTCCTAAATCTCTCAAAGAAAAGCAAACATTTCATTAAGTAACTGATCAGAATCATCCTCATATAAACATGAAATGCAATTCCAGTTCTAAATAGCCAGAAGTTCAATAACCTCTGTAATGCATCATGATTCACTAGTGTTAGATTATCTGTCACAAATCCAGTCTCAGTTTTGCATGCATATGAACACTTCAAAAGCAATCAGACATAGTTGTATAATCAAAAGCAGGTCTAGTCATCAGCCGTTCATAAATTTAGTACGTTATTGTTGATTTTCTTAAAAAGTAAAACAGGGGGAGAATGATGGGCCTGTGAACGAGTGCTTGACGAGGAGTGCCTTCAAAGGAGGAGATTGCCACAACAGCGACATCGGAGGTTTCCGGCGGATGACGGAGATTCCCGAGGGACAACCACGTGCGAACCCTGAAAAACGGTCATTCGATTCCTAGCTCTACAACTGAACAGACGTCCTCGAGACTCTACAGACAACTGGAGCCTGGGAGATATACTTTATGGTAAGTTGCGGCTTATCAGTATGTTAATGAGAAAAGGGATGGGCCCTACCACGGTTTCGGCTACTTAAACCTCTTCAGCGACCCATTGAATTTGGCAAAATTGAGCCAAAGACAAATACTGTAATTTTGCAATTTTCAACAGGAAAACCGATACAAACGATGGTATTATCCAAACAGACCAAATGTTTAAAACGTTGGTTAGAAAATTAATCTAAACTGATAATGAATTTTTGATTCCTGAATCTTCAGAATACCCTCGCTGACCCCATAGGACCAAAAGGAAACTATAATCTGCACTATGGATGGAAAGGTACAATTAGGCAATGATCAGGAAATGGCGCTGTCAGAAAGAAATTCCCACTCCATAAACCGAGGATTGGGAAAAAACTAAAATAACACTAAGGTACTTATACCAAGAAAACATATCGAAAGCCGAGTGAGCAGCTATTCCCCAATAGGCGGCCACTCAGTTACCCGAACTGAACTTTAAATATGAAAACGTACATAAGGCTCAAACAGCACAAAGATTTCATCATTACAAGCAAACTGTCGGAATCATTTTGTCTATTATTGTGACATCCTGGTTGCTATGGTTACTGTTTGGTGATGCATATAGGAAAATTAAGTATATAATATGCTAAAAAAGGGCAGATAACTTCAAATAAATATTGAAAATAAATATTTTAAACCCCATTTATTCGATAACCCAGTGTTCAATGATTACAAATACAGTTTTATTTCTAAAACATATATGCATGATTGTCCTGCTTTTTGGCAGTTTTCTACTAGAAAAGTCAGAATATCCGAAGGTACATTTTGTCACGTTGATGTTCAAATAAGATTGCTTAATGATTGGGCGACTTAGATGCTTTGCCTATGTGAAATCAGCAACCCTGAAGCAAGTTTGTGCAATCACCAGTGCGTTGTACTAATGATTCAAAAAATGCTCCCAGTGCGTTGTAATAGAAAATCCTCAATAAAACATTTGCTTCGATACCAAGAAAAAAATTGGCGATCGGAAATCGTGTTTCTTGAATGTTTATTCATAAATATATCACAATATAACAAAAACTATGCTCAAACATACAGTTTCTACTCAATTTTGGCACGAAAACACATGCCACCGGTCATGCTGGTAGAACTGTATCGGATTTGGCTTCTAACCCATGAAATAAATCGCATAATGCGTGATAAAATCATAAACTGCAATGTTTCCGCCCTTCTCTGCGCTAGGTGACATGACAAATAAAATACACACAAGTTTATAATGGAATGGTAATGAAAAGAGGTATAAGATTTATTTACCTTTTTCGCCATTTTAATCTTACTCCAGTGCGTAATTTAGACTGCACCAGTTCGTTGCAACCAGCTCCAGTACTTTTACATTTACCAGTGTGTACATTAATTAACTTAGCTATCACACTTGACAATTCTTTAGCAGTTCACAAAAATGAAACTGAAAGGGAGATACTGTGGCATTATTCTGCATAATAAGTCGTAAGAATGTAAGCCAGTTAAAAGAAAGAAATACATGTATAAGAAAATGTTTACCCTGTCACATCTCTGCTCATTAGAGTATTTAAACCAATCCACAAACCCTGGTGCAACGAGGTGCCATAACATAACCGCCGATACAACTCAACACTCCTCGTTGGTGTACGTTCATGGCTGTGTAAGACTTCTCAATTAGGTGGGTTATCAGATCCGGATGAGAAGCTTGGACATAAGTTGGATTTCCTCCTGTATGGCGATATTACCCCAAGTAAAATCGACTAGTACATTATCTATCTATCCATCTTCTGATACTGAGTCGATCAATTTCTGATCATCACCTCAGGTGTGGGGTGGGTGGCTAAATTTAGAATTTAGTCCGGTGTAAAAGCATTTGGGGTGGGCCATTAAAACTATTTATAAGATATAGATAGAGGCATACTAAAAACTCATGCCTCTCGGCCCATGATTAAATAGAAGCCTTAAATTTCTCAATGGTCTTAGATGAGACCACTGAAGAAGGGAGACTATTCCAAACCGGAATAGTTCTGGGGAAAAATGAATTTTTCAGGGCATCGCTATAGGCAAATCGTCCTGTATAGTGTGATTCATGCGATGCCCGAGTTCGCCTTAGGTTGGGTGCCGGGGTCAGGTATTTGTCTTTATCAAGAGACACTGTACCGGAGTGTATCTTGTACATGTAGAAGAAGGTTAAGGAGGACCGCTCTCTGCGGGACTCCAGGGATGGCCACTCAAGCTCGTCAAGCATATCACCGACGCTACTGGAGTTCCTCCATCCTGGCTGCAGTCCTCTGCACCTTCTCCGCCTTAGCAGTCTGAGTTTCATTATAGGGATGCCAAATAGGAGCTGCATACTCAAGTTGAGTACGAACCAATGTTTTGTATGCAACTTCTTTAGTATGCCTAGGCGCCAATGCCAAATTGCGCCGAAGAAAGCCCAAAGTCTTAGTTGCCTTGCATGTAATTTCCGAAATAGGTTGACCCAAATCAAGGTTTCTGTGATAGTTAAACTAGGTATTTAGCGGACTGAACCTGTTCTAATGTTTGCTGATGCAGTGTGCAGCTGAACTGTATGTGCTTGCTTGGATGTTGAAATCACCTCCTGCAAGAACATGGGCAGTTTTATTTGACATTATCCGAGATAGTGAGATGTTAAAATCCTCAAGATATTTCAATTCAAGCTCCTGAGTTCGGAGCCTAGGGGGACGATAGAGTGATCCAAGGTACAGAGTCCTACATCCAATAATGTTCAACTTACACCAAATGATTTCGCATTTAGTGTCCAATTCCGGAGCTTCAGTACAGAGAAGATCACTCCTAAAGGCAATTAAAACACCACCATGCGCGTCACTAGCTTTGTCTTTCCGGATAGCAGCGAAGGATTCAGGCAAAAACTCTGAGTTTTTTATGTCGGGGGTTAACCATGACTCATTCCCAATATGATGTCAGATTTAGCCGATTCTATGACAGTGTGAATTTCAGCCTTTTTATTTTCAGTTGACTGTTAATTCATGATCAAAATTCTCAATAGGTGGTTCAAGACCGCCTTTTTGGTCTTGGATTTTGCTTCTGTTTGCATAATAGGCGAAGAAGATGCATTGGTTGGGGGGGGGGGACGGGCAATATTGTCTGGTATCGGACTGTCAGGCTCGGACAGGGACGAAAGGGACTCAAATCTGTTGGATACCTCTAAAGAAGCTGTAGTATCGAATAACGAAGTGGAAAAAGGTTTGGCATTCCACAGCGTATACATTCCCAAGCTATGCTTTTGCAAAGAGAGGGTGAGGTTAGGATCCTGTAAAACCGGTTTAAGCCCGCCAGTAACTTTGTGTTACTGATCGTTCCAAGGCGATACTTCTGTGGTGGTTCTTTTTGTTTTATGTCTTGGTGTTTAAAATTTTTTTGTGCTGTTGGCGCCTTATGTATGTTTTCATATTTTTAATTAAGTTAAGGTAACTGAGTGGCCACCTATTGGGAAAATAGCTGCTCATTCGGCTTACGATATGTTTCATGGTATAAGTGCCTGATTGTTAGTTTGGTTTTTCCCACCTCGGTTTTTGGAGTGGGAATCTCTTTCTGATTGCACATTTTCCTGATCTTTGCCTACGTGTACCTTATTGTAGATCCCATACATAGTTGATGCCATGCCTTGACAGTCTATATTGTGTTTGTGCATTAGATACAAGTTCTTACAAAACGGCTGCAATGCTCTGTTGGTATCCTAGTGAAGTTAAATCTAGCTTTTAAGTTCACGTTCTGTGATTTCAACGGTGTCCTTAGCTTTGGTGGACATTTTGGCGAGAAGATTCCATCTGTCAACTAACCACATGAACAATAGGTTATTCTTGGTCCGTGTGATTCTCCACGAGAAACGGTAGTCCTCTACAGTCTGTGTAGAACTTCGTTCATTGGTTTCGGAAATACGAGCGTATATTGGAACAAGTATTCATCACTAGTCAAACATCATGGTGGCAAGAAATCTCCGACCAAAGGACCAGTCAATGTTATTTCCCTCCACACATGGACGACCTTTACGATAGGATTTTTCCAAAGAACCCCACTGTGCAGCATAAATTATCGCGTTTGTGCTCGCGATGCAGCTCTTTTAATGTCGTTCTTCTCTCAGTTATGAGAATGGCCATCTAGAGTATTTCATGAATATTGGATAACCATGTTCATTGGTGAAATCTTGATGACTGACTAGGCCAATACTACCTCTAAACTGTCGGTTGCAAGTAGAGCAAGTCAGTGTAAAGGAATCTGCTGGTGGCCAATTGGTATTGGCTTTGCGTTCTCTCCGATTTCTTTCAGCTTCACAGTTTCTCTTTACAGATTGTTGATGAGACCGCGCCACTTTGATCACTTTCGCTCCCCTGCAGCTTGTTCTCAAGACTGTATTGGTATGTCGAATCCTTCAGAGAGGCTTTGAGCGTATCTTTTCTTCTGGTCGCCTTGAGAGTGCTTGTCCTCCTGTAATTCTACTGTAATTCTCCATGAAAATCTTTGGGAGCCGCTCATCAGGCATTCTTATAACATGTCAGTCCATCTTAGTTGTGTAAGCTTTAAGACTGTATGCATGCTTTGCAACCCTGCTTTCTTCAGGACCTATTGGTCTGGGCTCTTGTCAGTAGTAGAGGGATGGGTGACAGAATGGGACTTGTCGGTGGAGGTGGGAATTGTCGGTGATGGTGGTTTCTATTGTGGTGTTAATCCCTATTGTTGCCTTCGACACCTCTGGCGTGTTTTCTTAACGCAAAAGCTGTTGTACACACAAACACAGAAGATGTTTTCTTAACATAAACATGCGAAATTCCACAGTGATACAGAGACCGGTGCGTTGTTTATTTTACGTATGTGTGTGAAATGTAAAGCATCTTTTCAATATGAAAACGGTGTTAACTCGCATGAGTTGGTATATTTCAATGAAAAGAATTGTAACAACAATGTCTGAATGTTAAAACTATCTTTTCGCGGCTCTAAGGCGTTGTTTTCATAGCTCACAAGCTGACAAGACAGAACCAGGACAACACTTAACCACCGGGAAAAAATGTCGGTACAGGGTTCTGAATCAACTTTTGCAGATAGTTTGTTGGCAGATTGTAGCCATAAATCACAGACACATGCGCCAGATCAGAGTAGCAAACAACCTCTAATAAATGACTGGAGCTGGTGTGGTGCCCGCGTACCCAAGAACCAAGTGACATATATGACACAGGTTGTTCTTGTATACGGTATCATTGCTGTGTCGCTGTCACAGCTCATTCTCCAGTCTGCGGACAGAGAGCTGTGGCTTATACTTCTCAGTACATCAGTCGGCTATGTTTTACCGTCACCTAGACTTAAATTTCTGAAACCAGGAACTACCGCAACAACATCACCGTTTCCATTACAGCCGACCAATGTCGTAGATTCTCGCGAGATCGAAGACGCAAGCAACAGAAGCATTGATACTGAAATAGCGAAAAGCCAACCGGTGTAAATAATACTTGAAAATGACTAATGCGGAGGAAAAGTACTTAACGAGAATTTATACAGATCCCAGCCATCCCGCTAGCTTTTCCGGGCCGTCAAAACTTAAGCAGGTGGTAGACAGAGAGGGCAAATTTAAGATCAGTAAAGGGGATATAAAAGCGTTTCTCGAAAAACAAGATTCTTACACCGTCAACAGGCCTGTGAGACACAAATTTCGCCGGGGGCGTATAGTTACACGTGGTATTAAAGACCAGTATGATTTGGATTTAATAGATATGGCCCGACTTTCCAAGTACAACGATAATGTAAAGTTTTTGCTTACGTCAGTGGACACATTCAGTCGCGTTGCTATGGTTATAGCGCTAAAGCAGAAAACGGCGGATGCCGTTCTCGAAGCTCTGAAAGTCATATTAAGTGATGAAAACAAATGTCGGGTACTGCGAACAGATTTTGGTGCCGAGTTTAAAAACTTCAAGGTCAAGGCATTTCTAGACAGTAAAAATATAAAACATTTTTATGCCCATGCACCACTAAAGGCTCAGATAGTTGAGCGTTTTAACCAAACTTTGAAGCAACTCATTTACCGGTACCTTCACAACAGAAATAGCTATCGATACATTGACAATTTGGCGGATATTGTGAAAAGCTATAACAACAGGCCTCACCGGTCCCTTGGCGGCCTTAGTCCAAATCAGGTGTCAAAAGAAAACGAAATTTCCCTGTGGAACGAAATGTACGTTAACCGCCCGTACAATAATTCTCGCACCTCGCGTAGGAATACAAAGCATAGCATTAGTCAGTTGAGACCGGCAGCAAAATTCGGGCTAAAACAAGGTGATCTCGTTCGCGTAACATTTAACAGACGGGCATTTGAACGAAGCTTTTACCAACGCTTCTCAGAAGAAGTATTCAGAATCAAACAGCGTCTGATCAGAGATAACATACCTTTATATGTACTAGCCGATCTAAATGGGAGTGTAATCAAAGGGTTCTTCTACGGACCTGAACTCCAGAGAGTTTCGCATGATGCAAATAAAACTTTCAAAATTGAAAAGGTACTAAAAAGACGGGGTAAGGGCAAGAAGCGTGAAGCTTTAGTGCGCTGGGTAGGTTACGGACCGGAGTTCGATCAGTGGATTCCTTACAGTTCCATAGAATCCATTTGATAAGATCTGAATTATTTAACCATGGGTCGGGATGTGTATGCCGAGATTAGAAGTTTTGATTCGGTACAGCTCTTTCCCGACAACAGTGCGTCTTCTTTTACCGTGCAGCTGGGCAGCGAGATCCGCTTTGATGGACAGTGGGCGCTTGCTTTGCGAGATATTATCTTCGAATTTTCTTCTGAGCATAGAACGAACTTTGCCGGACAAAACTTGTACATTTATACCAATATTATTGATTTTTCTATCATTGGGGCTAATTTGAAGCAACTTCTTAAGCGTGTAAGCCTGGGGAGACCTATTCATGCAGGAAATCGGATTATCTACCGTATGAATGAGGCTGACAATACATGTTGTTGTGGCCATTATAAGATTATAACAACGACCCATTGTTTGCAGCTTAAAGTACACATTGAGGACGAGAACGGAACCCCCATTGATTTTCCTGACAAAAGTAAGGTCACTCTATCTCTGCACTTCAAACAAACAAGTACGTGAACTGCAGTATACAAACTATGAGTGAAAAACCGTCAAATTTATATATACCTGATTATCAAGCTTGGGAAAAATTTTATGAAGCAAAGGCGACCAGGAAAGACCAACGCGTAAGTTTTGGGTTCGAGACCGAAAAAGAGGCATTGAAAAACCAACAACAGCAAGACATTGTTGTGAGTCAGTACAGATCGCACTAAATTCTGCGATCAGATTCAGAAAGAGCCACGAGTTACCAGTGTTGTTAGTCCAACAGAACAGACTGTCCAACAGGCAGAGAGTGTTATGAAAAAAGCTGCTAATAAGGGGAAGAACAAGTGTTCAAGCAAGAAAAAAAGCCAATCCATTACATCGAAGAAATCTAAACCACAGAAGAAGAAAACTAGTGGGAAAAAGAAAGCAACTTTTAGCTATCGAACACTTGGTGATATTTTCAATAAACGTAAGTGATACTGAGTGTTTTGTTTGATCAAGCAGACAAAAAAAGTGTTGCACCAAGGTGACTTATTGTAAACATGTCTGTCTTTTCACCAGACAGCGGGAATGACGTTGCTCCTCCTGGTTTGGATATTTTCAGCCTACCCTTAAACCAAGTGGCACTGTTAAGACAGCATTACGAGGACGTTAGACCTGTTTCCCAGTATCACGGACTTAACCCTCTGTCTTTTGAGGTTAACCTGCAAGGCGACGTTTACACCGATCTATCAAAATGTAAATTATTCTTGAAAGTTCGTGTCCTTAAGCCTGACGGCAGTAGACTGGGGCCAAATGACCAAGTTTCACCTGTAAATTTGTTCTTTCACGCTTTATTTTCGGGGATCGACGTAAGAATGAACGGTAGTTTAGTTGACAACACGGCGATGTATCCGTACATTGCTTACTTTCATACTTTATTGTATGAAAATGAGAGCGCCAAGAAGTCAAGTTTGACCGAACAGCTCTACTACCGCGATACTCCAGGTTTCTTCGACGAAACCAACCCTAATGCTGGTAATTTTGGACTTTTCACAAGACACCAATTTGTCTCTTCTTCTAAAGTTATCGAAATGGCAGGGCCTTTACTCAGTGATTGCTTGATGCTAAACAGATACTTGATAAATGGTGTCAAACTTGGCATCACGTTGAAGAGAACATCACCGAAATTTTGTCTCATGAGTGCCGACGACATAGCGCTGACGGGCGAAAATTACCAGGTGGTTATTGAGGATGCTTTTCTTCGGCTGTATAGGCTTAAAGTAAATCCGGCCATATTAGTCGCTCATAGTAAGCTGCTGAAAACTGTAACTGCAAAATACCCGTTTATAAAACGCAGCATAAAGTGCTGCAATGTCCCGGCGAATCAAACGGTTTTTCACTGGGATCATATGACTGAATCACCTTTACCGAAATTTGTAATCGTGGCATTCTGTAGCAATGATGGGGTGGTGGGGTCTTACTCTAACAACCCATGGGCTTTCTTCAATGGTGACGTGCGGCAAATCTCATTACATGTAAATGGAATTTCTGTTCCCGCAGACCCAATTGATGTGTTCTATGACACTAATGGAACTGAAGGAGAGCGTTCTCTTCAAGTTTTCGATAGGTTTTTCGATTGTATGAAAGGACGTCACCTGAACATCAAACGAGAAGACGTAAAAAAGGGATACGCGCTTTACTTTTTTAATTTGGATCCTGATTTTAGCGAAGGAATACAGTTTCCGCTCTTGAAAACAGGAGAAATGTCATTGAACGCTAGATTAGGCACTCCACTGAATTCGGGGGCCACGTGCATTTTGTACACTGAACGATACGGAATGTTGGAACTTGACGAGACTCGTAATGTGACAGTTACGTAAAATATTGTGTAGTGAATATCAGATTGAATGATATTATTATTATTCTTATTATTATTATTATTGTACAGTGTATAATGTATGCATTTTATTTTGTAGTTTAAATCACAATAAAATAATTAAATCATATCCTTTTTCGTCTTTTTCAATCCGTGTAAGGTCATGTAAAATCTGGACATATACCTGTTTCAGAAGTTAGCCGAATCTTTTTCGCACGCGACACAGGTCATTTGTTTCCTTACAATACTTGATTGGCTTGATCTGCTTTGTGCCATCGTTACAAGCTGTCATAATTACCCATGGTATTTTACAGGTAGAACACGCGTCCCGTTAGTACAATTGATTAATCACCTTAACATACTTATTGCAATCTGTTACAGTAATTAATTCTCCTACTACCATTGACACATTAACAAATTATACTTATGCCTCCTGTTATGGTAATTAACCAATCATACAAAAAATTTAAGTCATGCGTTACTATTCTCTTGTTTCTAACTCTATCTTTTTGATGTTGCTATATTTACATAAATTCTCTATATTGCAATTTGACACTTTAAGCGATGCTTACGATAAAAATGTTTATTTTGTAAAGCGTTACTTATCTTTAAAAAAGCAGATGACAAATTCCATGATCTGCCAATTTTGCACATATGAATATAATAATGTGCCAAATGCTATTTCTTGTTGACATTAACACAATAAATCCTTTCTCCCCACAAGCCATGAAAAAAGTCCCTGCGAAAGTTGTTATGTTTAAACAAGAACTTTTCTTTTCAATCTTGCTTTGCTATATAACCGCCTCAACTGAATTATCTTTATTTCGTCTCAGTTCAAATAATTGACGCTATGAGTTAAAATGTAAAATTGAAAATCAATATGGCTGATAATCAGGACAGTGATTTTTCTGATACGGATTTTATTTCTAATTTGTTAAATTGTGATGCCGATCAGCTAAGAGCTATCGACAATGGCGTAGTGCAGAAAGAAGCCGATAGAATAAGCGCTACCGTGTCTGAAAAGGGAAACAATTTTTGTTGCAGAAAGTGTAATTCCAAATTCTCAAGAGCAGATAGTCTAAAAAGACATATTAAGGAAGAAAGGTGTTCAAAGAAGAGTTTTATTTGTCAGAATTGTGGCAAGACATATTCAAAACAAGGCTGTCTGAATAAGCACACTGAACGCGGGAAATGTATAAGACCAAGACAGTCCGATAAAACGTCTGGAGATTCCAGAAATTTGTCGTGTTCAACATGTGGTACAAGGTTCTCTAATACCGGTAATCTTAATCGCCATTTAAAGCGAAATAACTGCGGTTCTGTAAAACATCAAAGCGTGTTTGAATGTGCCAGTTGTGGGAAAAAATTTCGGAGCGCCAGTACGCTTAAGCTCCACTCTAAAACACATCAACAACAAGATCAGTTTCCCTCTGGAAATGTTGACAATGACGTAAGCGGCGTGCCTGGGGAAGATATCGAAACTGATGACGGAAATGGTGGCGGTGACGGTGGTGGTGATGATGACGGTGATGATAATGGCAGTGATGATGACGATGGTGATGACGATGTTGATGATGAGGGAAGAGTACAGAGTAGACGAACACTGTTCAATGACACACTTGTCAGGTATACACTAAGAGCTCAGCGAGCAGAACAACTAGACGTTATGTACTTCTTCTCCAACAGAAGAAATCAACTCCGCAACAATATCATAAGGGAGCTCGGTCGTTTCAAACATTTGAAATGGTACACTATGTTGAAGGTAGATATGATCAAGTTAAACTCAGAAGGGGAACAAGTTGATGAAGCGAAGCCGGTGTTTCGGTCCTTTACTAGGCAGGTTCTTGACCCAAACAGTATCGATAGCCAAATAGACGAGGCATATTTCAAAATGCTTAATAGTCTCGACACGTTCAAGTCAGAGGGCAGCGGTTGGATGATTAGAAAGGTACTTTACATGGAACAAACCATTGCGAAATACAGTCCATTAGGCGGTTCTTGTTACAACTTCAGAGTACCAGAAACATTACTGCGTAAAAGATGTCTTCTAAACGTTACTGGACCACCCGAACTTGATGGACATTGTTTTAAGTACTCTGTTCTCGCAGCATTGTTTACCAATGAGCAAGTTATAGGTCAGATACCGTGGTCAGACCTTCACCAGTACAGAGACAGACTGAACTTTGACAGTGTTCCAAACTCAGGAAGATGTATGCCGGTAACCAGCATACCGGAATTTGAATTATCCAACGGCCTGTCTATAAACATTTACGGTCATGAAGAAAACGAAGTGTTTCCTGTTTACATCACAAATCAGTTTAAACGACAAAGACACGTGAATCTGCTACTTTTGTGTCCCCAAACAGATGATGATAATGAAAGCGATGTTATAAACTTACAAACAATAGCCGATAACAGACGAGCTCACTATTGCGTGATTAAAAACATAAATGCCCTGGTTTTATCACAAGCCACCCAAAGAAGGGCCCCTGTGTTCGTTTGTATGAGGTGTTTGACAGTGAAACACACGGCGGACAGCCTGACTGAACACGAAGAACTGTGCTTCAAAGAGGAAGAAGAGCCTGTTAGGTGCATCATGCCGGGACAAGAAGAAAAATGGTTAAAATTTAGAAACATAGGGAAAAGAATGAAGGTCAGTTTCGTAATTGTCGCCTGTTTTTCGTGCTACACTGTACCTCTATTGACTAACGACATAGAAACACATGGATATGAAGTGAGAGAAAGGCGTTTGGATCCATGTGCTTACTCCTATATGAGGATAAGCATAGACGGGTCTTATCCAAAAGCGCCCGTATACTACCGTGGATCTTCTCCCGAAGACACGATGGACCATTTTCTAGCGGCAATGGCCTCTGAGGAACAAGAGATATTTTCTATACTATCTCAAACTGCCCCTGTAGTCTGGTGCGACGAGGGCCTAGCAAACATAGAGGCTTCAAACACAGAATGTGTCCATTGTCATGATGTCTTCCTTCCAGGGGATAAAGTCTGCTTAGATCATTCGCATGTTTCAGTAAGTACATGTATTCATAAATCATCCCGACTACATGTAGATAAACACTAAATACGGTTGTGTATTAAAGAGTTCAAAATGTTTATTTATTTATCTTAACGCCAATGCACCAATGCAAAGACGAACGAATTTAAACAGCAAATATTTTAAATACATGTAATAAGTCATTTTCAAATTGTTAACATATTTTAGACATAAAAAATAATCCAGGTCATAATCGGTTATCAACAAGATGCTCGTCATGATTTATTTATTGTACCATGGGATCGTTCTCTTGACTTCCGGTTCACAGTGCTCATCACCGTCTCTCTTTCTTTTTTCATCAGGGCAAAATAAGAGGAAGGAGTTGTAATTCCTGCAACCTGAGAGTGCGCGAAAAGAACTTCCTTCCGGTCTTCGTCCAGTCTCTAACACAATTCGAGGGCCGACTGATTCTCCAGGCAGTGAATAGATATGGTGCTAAGACAGTTTCAGTGGTGCCACAGACACTGGATAGCTACGTATCCCTGACCATATCTAAACAGAGATATCTGGACTTCAGAAGATTTCTCAAGGCGCCATTAAATGATTTAGTAGAAGTTCTGCGGGAGAAATCCGGGGTTCTTGCCTTTAATTTCACTCAGCAGAATGTGCCTGAGCAACATCTCGACACTGTCATAAGAAGGCAGGTTTTCTGCTCCGATTACATAGACAGTGAAGAGCGACTTCGTGAACAGAGCTTGCCTCCAATGGAGTCGTTCTACGATCGGATAAATGATATTCATGTCAGCCAGGGCGAATATGACCATGCTAAGCAGCTATGGTCTCTCTACGAAATGGAAACCTTGGATGATTACCTGCGTCATTACCTGACAGTGCAGAGTCTACTCTTCGCCGACGTGTTCGAGAATTTTAGGGACGTCATGATGAAAGATTACGGCCTTGATGTAGCCCAATATTACAGGTAATGTGGTAATTTATTCTATTAACTTGTCACGTTTTCAAACCTAATATATCAGCATTCAAAGTAAGAAAACGGGTCTTATTAAGCCTAAGAAGCACCTCGTATACTGCACATGGTGTAACTATGAAGTATCGACATAAATATAGTCAATTTATACATTATCAATACATGTATAACACGGCATTTTCAAGTTACACTTGCAACTAATAAAACTGCCCACATAATGGTTATATCCATTGATCCATGTTTTATGATTACAGCTTGCCGGGGTTCTGCTGGGACGCTTGTCTCTACAAGTCCGAAGTCACGTTAGAGCTGCTGACAGATGAACAAATGCACGAGGTTATCCTGAATGCCATACGAGGTAAATAAATGTTTTAGGTGCGTTTTATAAGAATAAATAGATACAAAATCAATCAACAAATAAATTTTTACATCAACCAGTTAATCAATCAGAACGGAGCAGAACAAGAATTTTATTTTATACAAATCTCAGGCCACAAAAATAGCATATGAGAATAAGTACATACATTATAATCATTTAATTTCAACGCACATGTATGGCATGTCGAAACGTCAAGGCAGCCAGCCTGCCAACCGACCGACCAAACAATACAATCAATACCTTGAACAAACGTTCGCGAGGGCTTAACTAATTCATATTGTGTCTTGTTTTGTAAATACGTTAAATATAAAACGTTTGACATATTTTGCAGGTGGGAGCACTGTTGTCGGTACGCCTAGGATGGTTCGAGCTAACAACCCACAAATGCCGAAGGAATTGTATGACCCAACAAGACCGGACAGTTATCTGTTATTCACTGATTTCAATTCGCTCTACCCCTCGGTAATGCTCGAGAGAGCCCTTCCTACTTACGGTTTTAAGTGGATGTCACAATTTGAAATCGAGCGTTTGGACATCATGAATATACCAGATGACTCGGACACGGGTTACATACTTGTGGTGGACATGGAAATTCCGGAGGACAAGCACGACCATTATGACCAGTACCCCATGATGCCGGAAAACATGATTATTGGTGAGGAGCACGTGTCCGAATACACTAAACAGCTTGCGTCTGCCTGTAATGTAAATGTAAGGCCAACAAAAAAATTGTGTCTGTCGCTTAACAACAAAACAAAGTATGCCGTGCACTATGCAACACTCAAATGTTACATCCGTCATGGACTTGTTGTCAAGCACGTGCACAAAGCTATATCTTTTCGCCAATCAACATGGCTGCACGACTTTATGACATTCACGACGCAGAAGCGAATACAGGCTAACAACCAATTTGATAAAATGCTATATAAAAGTGTAGCGTGCAATGTTTTCGGAAAAAGCATTGAAAATGTGAAGCAGAGGATTTCAGTCAAAATAGTCCGGACCGCCACAGAGTTGCGTCGCTTGGTAAACAAGCCTACCTTCCAGGCTATAAGAGTCTTTGATTCCAATCTGGCCGCAGTACAGCTGTATCGCCAGAATGTGAAGCTAAACAAACCTATTGCCGTTGGGTTCAGTGTGCTTGAAATGTCCAAAGAAAAAATGTATGATTTCTGGTACGAGACATTATTAGGCGGATTCTCAGACTTCAGAGTCCGTCTAATAATGTCCGACACTGACAGTTTTTTGGTACACATAGAAAAGCACCCTGAGACCCAAACGGCAATAGAGTCTGTTCTGCTTCAGCATCAGGACAAGTTTGACTTTTCTAGTCTCAATGGGCCATTGAAAAACGTCAAAAACAAGGAAGTTCCTGGAAAAATGAAAATACAACTTCCAAATGAAGTATGTATGGAGGCAGTAGTGCTTTCCTCAAAGTGCTACTCCATACTGACTGACCGCGGCTCACATTCCGCGATGAAGGGTGTCCCGGGAAAACTGCGGCACGAGATGTACAAAGACTGTATTATAAACGAAAAGTGCTATGTAGGTAGAATTAACAGTATCAAACATTTCAATCAAACGTTGTACCATGTTTCAACGGAGCGACGCATGTTGTCGCCAATTGATATGAAAAGGTTTTATTTGTCTGCTAACGAATCCTTGAGCTACGGTCATTACCGCTTGCAAAATGCGCAGTTCAATAATTAACGAGTTGTCATTGATACATGCTGTTGAACAAGGTAAAACGTTTGATCGAAATGTTTAACACTGTTTATTCTACCTGTAATTAAAGTTTTTTGTTGCGTAACGTCTCGGTCAACAACGTTTCAGTCATGTTAGAACGGAGCCATTGATAGTATTATTCTGAGCTTAAAATAACTGTTACATGGACACTACCGCTTTACCACTAAACCAAAGCTGCCACTCTGTGCCTCTTGTATATAACCTGTAAATATTGTAAGAACAACATTTGCTGTAAATAATTTGAAATATGATAGGATGCAATGCAAACCGATCTAATACGCCATTTGTATATGAGCCGCCGCTTGGGAAACCCAACAATCTGCATAGGCGAAAACAAAGGCGCAGATAAGCTACTGCCGAAGCTGATGAGCGCCTTTGTTTTCGCAACACGGATAGTACAATTCCTCTACTTTCTAAATCGAAAATTTCCAGTCTCTAACCATCTTCTGTGACTGTACAGGCTGGTTTGTGTCGGATCTGGTCGGAACCCAAATTGTTGGTTTTCTCACGCACAGGGTCATATTGTTTATTGTTTTTATGATATCTATTCTATTGTATTGTGTATGTTCATGAATGAATTTCATTTAATTAGATAAAATTAAACGATTGGGATTGTATAATAGTGTTTTATATTGTTTACATTCCGTTTGAACAAGAACTCAAAAAATATGTACTGTGATATGACATCCGAAGTCAATATTCTTTGGTGGATATCAATGATATGTCAAATATCGCAACAGTCAACACTTGTTGAATATATTGCATGTGACAGTTGAAATAATGTTTGGGCAATTTTCATAAAAGAAATTATTATTATTATTATTATTTTTACTGGCTGAACAAGGTGCGCCGAAAAGTCAAAGGCAGGGCTCTAAGAAGAGACAACAACTGGTAATTAGGCACGAATTTACGCGTGAATGAACGTTTCATTAGCGGTAGACGCTTGGTTGGCTACTGTGTATTTAAAACTTATTTTGATTGGTTGAACCGGAAAATTGTTTTGGGCCAAAACGTCTTCATTGTCTTTCAATCAAATTGACTATAAAAGAACATATGTACAGATACATGTTCATCATTTTTTTTCAAAATTTACACTTGTGCAAATCTACAGTTCTACTTACGTGACAACATGGGAATTATTATCAAGAAAAGAAAGCTCTCACCTTCTGGCACTGAGGCCAGAATTGTTGAGAACGAAGATGGTTCGAGAACGGGAGAGATAGTAAATGCAACGGGACAAAGGTGCACTTTCTCAAGTGGTGGCCTTCAGCGTTTGCAGGTAATTTTCTTTAATCTAATAAAGATATTGAGTTAATCATATTAGAATGATACTCATTTGCTTTTATTATTTCTAATGACATTTGATTGCTCCATTACGGAAATATAGGAGTACTCGCAGTCTTTGTTCTTAACAGAAATTAAGAAAGTATTAAATTTTTTCTGCTGAAGATTGTTATATATATGCTTACTGAGCCTTTTTAATTCAACCTCTTTGTTTTCATAATGGGTGCAAAATTTGTGAGCTTCTCTATGTTTCGTCCGCACTCATTATGCATCGCATTTTGTTTATCACTATATCATTGCGAAAACTTACCCATGCTTTTTTTTTTCTTTTAATTTTGTGCCCAAAACATTGGTCGTTTGATATTTTAATATCCCCCCCCCCCAAAAAAAAAAAACAAAAAAAAACAAAAAAAAAAAAAACATTGATTGTGGGTACACGTAAGAACCACCTCGCTGAGGCGGTTCTAACGAGTACCCACAATCTATGATTTGGGTGAAAAAAAAAAAAAAAGAAGAAAAATAGATACACCCCTTCAAACCCCAGGTTTTTTAACTTCAGGGTCTGTTATTTGCGGCGATGGTGTCAGTAGTGGCCAAGCCCCCTGTACGCAGGAGGCTTGACTTTGAACATCATATTGACGTAGAGATCAGCGACGACGATGAAGAGTTTCAGTGTGGCCAACGAAGTCCTCTGATGTCGCTGGAAGGGGCTTTAAACGGGGGAGGATGTGCAATGGGCGGATGGTTGACGTCACGGGCCCCAAGAGATATTAAGTGGATGTCGCCATCAGACTGCATTCGATGCCAAGACGAAATGGAAACTTGCGATGTAATATACCTGGGGATTACGTTTGCCGCGGAGGGATATACCGAGATGTCGCCAAATACCTACGACGCAATCAAAACGCCGGAAATGGACATGCTCACTCGCTTACCGCACGAGGTTCTTGAAATTATTGTAAACATGTTGCCAATCGAGAGTGCGGTAAGCTTGTCCGCAACTTGCAAAACCATGAACCGTTTAATTGACAATGGAGACTTTTGGCGCCACCGATTGTTTATGGATTTAAGATGTGTTAGTCTGAGTGGTGATAGACAATCCGGAGATAATCGATGTGTTTACAAAGAAACATATAAACTGGTTTACTGGTCCGAAAATTCTAAAGATGCACCCTACGAAGAAATGGGTATCCTTGTTTAAGAATAAGAGAAGTGTTGGGACATGAAAATCTGTTTATCGATGATAACACTACTGGGATTAGCCTGCGCACTTTGTCATACAATCTTTAGACTGTACAACGTAGGCCATTTGCATATCCACACACACATAATATGATTTCATTTTCAAAGTGTTTGAAATAAAAAAAGGAAAAATCTTCTTCATTTTCTGTGGGGTTAGTTCTCGAAATATTCAGTGATCATAATGTGATAATCATGGCCGGGGACCCGAGTCCACTGAGTCACTAACCGGCCTGCACTGATACAGAGGCTGAACAGTCTCATTTACCTTCATTTCATACAAACGATTAGTTATCTCAAAACACTGCTCGGCACGACTCGATATACGTAATAATTGAGCCACGCCGCCAGATTATCTGCTTGCTTCATCTTTGCGAAAACAAAGACACAAATTAGCTGCGCTGTAACTGCACAGCTGATTAGTGTCTGTTTTCGACAAATATCTCGTAGCATTCCATCTTTTTATAAGTCTTAAAGGCCAGATGTCTAGCCATTTTCCGTGGATGAGGTTGGGAAGCATGTCGGAAAACTGTTTTCTGGAGCCGCGGCTCATAATAAGGTTGGTTGGTTGATTGGGGTTTAACGTCTCACCAACAGCTAAGGTCATATGGAGACGGGACCACGGTTTATAGTCCCATCCGACGGACGGGAGAAGCCCGGGATGGCTCATAATTAGATATACATGAAATTATAACAATTTCGTATCAGTTCGACTATAATCAAAGACATTTTATTGATGTACATGTATATATGTACGAAACTTGACTAGCTGCTTTATGTCCAAGTCAACTGGGCTACGGATACGTCGGGGCACTGCAAACTGTCATGTCACTGAGATATTAAACTACTGCACTTCGAAGTATAGGGTCTTACACAAGGTCCTCCTGTATTTCCGTTTTCCTTCTGGTGTTGCTAAATAAGGATGCAGAATAAGATCTTGTAGTTATTAGCGAGATGATAAAATAGGTTAAAACCGACTTTTGGGTTACCTGTGATCAAGGTAACAGGCTATCGGAAGAGTCACACATTTTCTTTGATAACTGATCAGGAAAGTTAATTTGAGGCACGTGCCAATTTAACGGTATGCACGAGGCGGGGTTAATATCTAAACCGACCAATCCAATTATAAAATTTACTTCGGTTTGACACGAATCGGGTTGATCCCTTTATTGTCTCCTTTGAATACACATGTATATATAAAGGCTAGATTTACCCCTTATATGGTGTATGTTATTTTGCGCGAGAGAGAGGGAAACTAATCGGAGATAAATGCAAGATGTATTCAAATATTAAAGTAAGTCCACACTTTTGTTCATACTTCACTTCAGCATGAATGCACTTCATGTTCGATGCGTTTCGAAATTCTGCTTGATACTTTTCGCCGCAACAGCAAAACATAAACAAAAAAAAAATAAAAAAAATAAAAAAAAATAAAATAAAAATAAATAAATAAAAATAAATAAATAAATACAAATAAATAAATAAAAATAAACAAATAAATAAAATAAAAAAAAAATCATGTATTTTCAGCGACCACATTATCGACTGCCATATTAAGAAATTTCCTGGAAAGTCGACTTTTGTTAACAAAGCCCTAGCCATACAGGTGATAAGAATGACACTGGACTCGGCCGGAGGAAGACAGCAAGTTGTAAATTCAATTAAAAGAAAGAGGGCTCGAAAATGTCTTAAAACATTTATGCCGTTTACAACTGGTCATGATGAAAACGGAATGCCCTGTTTCGGATGCAAACTAGTGATAAGGGGCAATGGGTGGATCGTAACAGCACACCCAGTATAATTTTCATCACACCATAAAAACAATGAAACTGGTAAGTGCAAGCGAGTCTCTCTCTCTCTCTCTCTCTCTCTCTCTCTCTCTCTCTCTCTCTCTCTCTCTCTTTCATTTTTGATACTGGCTAATTTTCCCAAAATGATAATGTGCATATATCCATATAATTATCCATATTTTGGATAAATTCGAGTATTCGGATCAGAAATAGAGAATTAACTTATACATGTAGAGCTCTATGTGTATTGAGTTTTCGGTTTAAAAAATGACGTAATATTACGTCTGTCGTTAGAATCAAAATAAATGCTTCACTCACGTGTCTTGTTTCCCGGCTAACCAGACTAGCTTGCCGAAAACTTCAAAAGAGCCGCAGTGTCACGTGACCTTTTTCTTAGAAAGTTTTGACCATGTAACCGGCTACTTCAAAGAAGCCGCAATGTCATGTGACTTTATTCCAGACAATTCTAACCACGTGACCGTCGCGTGCCTTGTCTCGAACACGACCACAGGTGTCATTCGCATTCTGACTTTCAAAGGAGAAACATGCTAATTCTAACGTTAATCATCATTGTTGCAGTGGAGACTGGCACCGTCACAGACAGGGTGGACGTGTGCGCATGCGGGGGCGCCGGTGAATACATTTGTATTCTTCGTCGGGGGACTATTCTTACGTCAACAGGGTGCTATGGGAACCTTAGAACGACCGGTCCAGGGTTCGTTACTGGTATAGATGAGATGGCGATGGGACATTTCAATACAGTAGTAATTGAAAAGGCGACATTGTCGTGTGACAGCCTTGGGGGCCTGGGACAGACTACGTTCGTGGATGGCGAGGCTTGTAACAAGACAACAACCACTACCACATCTTCCAGACCACCGACGCTGACAGATGTAAGTTTTGCTTATTCATATACATTGCCTCTCACCTTCTTTCGCGTTTTATGGAAGATTTGTTTGGTATGCGCACAGTCTCGTTTAATCTTAGGCTTCTTGTTATTCATAACCCTATTTTTCAACCTGTGCATGCGCATTAGAAGCCTGATTATTGCCATTATCAACAAGTATTTTTA
The DNA here is from genome assembly GCA_964017185.1 of Rugalucina vietnamica. Classification (NCBI taxonomy): domain Eukaryota; kingdom Metazoa; phylum Mollusca; class Bivalvia; order Lucinida; family Lucinidae; genus Rugalucina; species Rugalucina vietnamica. The sequence goes on from OZ024871.1 coordinate 67,316,790, forward strand.
ATGATAACTAATTCTTCCAGGAGCCCAAAGCCCGACCCACTGCGATTCCTGATGACGGAGACAACGACGACGACGTGATTTTAAATATATGCTTAATTATATAAATATTTCTTTTAGGAGCCCAAAGCCCGACCCCCCGCTATTCCAGACAACGGGGACGACAACGACGACGACGACCAAAATGATGACAACGATGACCACCAATATGACGACCAAGATGAGACTACAACTACGACGTTGACAGCCATAGCGACAACCCCGGCCACCACCACCCAGAGAACCACTGCAAGAATTACGACTATCACAAGTGAGTATTTAAATGTATTATACACTTAATTTTAGTTATTTCTCGTTTGTGTTCAGGGGATGGGTTTTCTTTTATGATTGTGATAGTTTCTTGTCATTGCTAACATTTTACTTGTGTGGTATTTCATTTGATATTATTAATCGATAAATCTATAATCCACACAATCAAGTCATGTTAACTGTCAGCAGAAATGTTAACAATGGTGTCTGATACTGACAGAGTGGGCTTTTGAATGTAGTGAATCAGTGGTTGAAATGGTGTGGTAACACTGTGGTAACAGGCATAATATATTGCATGAATCTTTAACGTAGTTTCATTTTTTTCTAGTTGCAGCTGCCTACCGGGACTGGCTAATCGTGGTCGGAGTTGGCATAGTGGTTGCCGCTGGCATCGTGATCGTCATAAGAATACGGATCTGCCGTCGCAGTCGGACCGTCCCCGTGCAGGTAGCCGAGGTGACCTCAACCAGCGAGGAGCCCCAAAGGACATATGTCCTTAGGGAGGTCCCGAGGTCCCCCAGGAGACGAGGAGCTCCAGATGTCATGGAGACAGTGGCACTGTACGCTGTCGACGATGACGAGCTGTGATTTCTTGGACCCATGCTTAAAATGAACACAGTGATCTAAGACTGTTTAAGGAAAGTGCGAATTTTAAAGGGAAGACTAGTGACTAAATGAGAGTGCATAAAAGTGACAGAAGTGCTTTGTTTTTTTTCCCCCAAGACATGTAACCAACACTGTATTGAAGAACAAAATTAAATCAGTTAAAACGATTTGTTGTGTTTTCATTCATTTTTCAGAAACGAGTTAATAATTCCAGCCAAAACATGCCTTCTTGCGATTTCCACTCTCCCCGTCAATCATTTACATATTGCTATAGCCCCGACTTCCATCAAAATGTGTAGAAACAATTGCAAAGAAGGCATGGACTGGCTGGCTAAGAATAAGCAAACAGTGCTTAACACTTAATCACTTCAACCGCATTGAGGCAAGAAATCCTTAATCGTTGCATACCCATGATCTGTCGTTCGTCCGTCCGTCCATCAGCACTAAAATAAAACCGCTTGACCGACAAACCTTAGCTCTAAACATAAATCGCCGCATTGATCTGTCGTCCGTTCGTCCAAACATTCAGCAAGTCATATTCTCCTCTGAAGACAAAAGAAAAACCCAAGCTGCTCTAGCTCACCCGAGTCGTTACTACTCAAACTATGTATAGTATGCCCATGATAGCGAAAAAGAAGGCCGAAATCGTTCCTACTTAGCTCACCTGAGCAGTTATACTGTTAAGTTGAGCCAATAGTATACCAATGATCTGTCGTCCGTCTGTCCGTCCGTCCATCGCCCAAACCTTAATTAGTACATGTCGAAGGGAGATAATTGAAGACAAGGCTTAAACATTTGAACTTCCCTTTTATTTATTTTCTTTAAATACAAAATCATTCTATTATTAATATTTTGAAAGGAGTAATGCCACATTCAAATTTCGAAGTTACAGGGCACAGTGTGTTATGTTGCCATAACGGCCCAGCTACACACCACATTGGTTGCATTGTAATAGAAAAAAAATTATCCACACAAATGAGCCGCCTCGTGGGTAAACCAACAATGTGGTTTCCGAACAGGTCTGACACAAACCGCCTTTGTACATGCGAAGCTTGAAATTTCGCCTTTAAATAGAAGAGGATTTGTACTATCTGATTAGCGAAAACAAAGGCTGACAGATCTGCGCCTTTGTTTTCGCCTATGCAAATTGTTGTTTTTCCCATGTGGTGGCTCATTAATATAGCTTTAATATGGTCTCCATCTGCTTACAGCAGGCTTATCTTTATACCATTTCCCAGTACTTTCACCACCGACATAAAAGTTGGATGGAACATTTATATCCTGCAAGGCATGACGAAAGACGCGATAACCAACAGGTTTTTCGGCATGCTGGTCAGTAACTGCTGCTTCAAGAAGGTCCAAAATGTTGGATTTTGGGTCAACTACGTCGCCTTTTATCAGCACATTTCCCTTACGATTGAAGGTCAATGTTTCATCACCAAAATGAACAATGAATAAGAAAAGTTTTCTCATCTTTTTCATGATAGTCCTCGGGTAACTACATTGAATAATTTGCAAAATTTTCCCTTCCACGTCACTTAAAACATCATCATCATCTTGACCGCTGTACATGGCTTCTGTGTCATTTCTAGAGGCGACTGAAAAACTGTCCTTCTTAATCTGATTTTCAGAGCCTTTAACATCGTCTTCATCGCCACCACTGTTTTCTTTAGGAGGGCTCGCTGTCGGTACTGGCTTCTGATTCTGAATCAACTGTCTGTATTGGCTCTGGGGAATTACTATTAGTTGCCGTATCCCGTCGGAATCCATTTTCCAACTTTCTGCTATGAGCGAAAAACACAGCAAGTAAATGCTTCACTGCTATACTGTTCTCTATCAAGACAAGCCTTTTTTCTACCGGCCGGTACTCTTTTGAGGCTAGTTTCCGCAAAACGCTTTTGTACCGTCGTAAACTACCAAGTTCAGCGTCGGTAAGCTCAAATACCCCGCTTAAAATGTTGTAAGCTATCTCTGCTAAAGATATTATCTGGTCCACAGATGCACTTTCGAGTAACGACCTCCGCTGAACACTGCTTTGAATCGAACCAAGATACCGCAGAAAATGACTGTTTCGCTTTACTCTATCCATTGACAGTCAGCAAAATGAACGCCAATAGCAGTGTCACTACTATAAATTAAATTTATACTGGTGTTATCGGATTTCTGTTCTGTATATCACCTAACTAATCTCATAAATGATCGGCAATTCTCCAGGTAACACCCTGCTCCTCAGAATATGATTTCTGTTTGAATTCGAGCAGGGGGAATTGTCTATTATCAAAGGATTACCGAGACTGCATGTACTCTGTACTAAATCGTACACTTTAACAAAGTTTCTGGCTTTACTTTTATGTGCAAATAATTGTGAACCGAGAATAGATAGATGTCGTCTGTCTCTTATTGTAAACAATCCGATGTAATGCAAATTAGAGGTTATAGTTTTTGAGTATTTAGCACCCATATAAATATTGTGGGAAACGATTATTGAAGAAATTTTAAGGTGGTGCGATAGGAGGATACTCAGGTCACACACCGCCTTACTCTGTATGACTTCTTTGTATAGGTCATCAAAAATTATCAAAAGGTGACCCCCACCAGTCTGTGATGACCACTCCTCCATAGTTGACCTATCAGGGACTCCCTCGTAGAAGGTAATATTAGGTATGGTCTCTGCCATGCGATGAAACAGATCCTGAAAAATATTGTAGCAAAACACTATACGTTTCGGAGGTTCAGTAAAAACTCCGTCGGCTTGCTCTAGCATTTTCTTTATGTAAGTAGTTTTCCCACATGAACTCATCCCAAAGAATCCAATGGTACACGGCGTTATGAACTTCAGAAGCGACTCCTTCTCATACCAATTCTTAGCAGTATCATCGCGACCAGCAGAAAGTATCGTGGTGCTTCTGCTTGGAATTCCTCCGCTGGAAGGTCCGGCGCTATCAGCGCCAGTCGCATTATCACTGACGCAATTCTCAGAAGGCGACTGTGGCGAGATACCGCTGCTGTCTTCCGTTTCGGAGTCGTTTCTTGGTGGCTCATTTTCCCGTCCGTTCATCTATTAGAACCGTCAACTCAGCAAGAATTTCTATTAATTTTCCCTGTGCAAGAGCGGTGTCGTATCTCAGCTTGTGATATGGCACTATGCTCGATGCGAAGTATTCGTGAACAATGACCAACAGTGTTAAAATAACCATGTCGACCTAAAGCGAAAACAAAACTATTGAACATAACATTCAGACATTGTTGTTACAATTCATTTCATTGAAATATACCAACTCATGCGAGTTAACACCGTTTTCATATATTGAAAAGATGGTTTAAATTTCACACAAATACGTAAAATAAACAACGCTCCGGTCACTGTATCACTGTGGAATCTCGCGTGTTTATGTTAAGAAAACATCTTCTGTCATTTCACACTGACATTGTTGTTACAATTCTTTTCATTGAAATATACCAACTCATGCGAGTTAACACCGTTTTCATATTGAAAAGATGCTTTACATTTCACACACATACGTAAAATAAACAACGCACCGGTCTCTGTATCACTGTGGAATTTCGCATGTTTATGTTAAGAAAACATCTTCTGTGTTTGTGTGTACAACAGCTTTTGCGTTAAGAAAACACGCCAGAGGTGTCGAAGGCAACAATAGGGATTAACACCACAATAGAAACCACCACCACCGACAATTCCCACCTCCACCGACAAGTCCCATTCTGTCACCCATCCCTCTACTACTCTTGTCTTGCCATTTTATTTTAATAGGTTCCTCAAACATTGATTGAGTCTCATGGCGTTGGTATACTGTCCAGGTCTCACATGCATACAAGTGGGTTGGCAGTACCACAGCCTTATAGAATTTCAGCTCGGTGTCATGATTGATTCCATTTCTCTCCCAGAAATTTGCACGGAATTTTCCAAATGCCACACTGGCTTTTGCAATTATGGCAGTGACCTCATCATCAATGTGCACTGCCCCGGAGAGAGTGTTTTTTTGATGTAGGTGAATGTATCAACAACTTTCAGTTTTTGTCCATTCACAGTGATATTTGGTTCATTATACGGTTAAATGACCAGCAAAGGTATTCTGAGAAATCAGAGGTTTATCGGTTTAGATTCATTTTCTAACCAACGTTTAATGTATTTGGCCTCCTTTGGATAATACAAGTTTTTGTGTTGACTACCCTCTTGAAAGTTCAAAATTAACAGTAATTCTCTTGAGCTCCGTGTTGCCGGGTTTAGGAGGTCACTGGTGGGGCTTGGGTGGCCGAAACCGCGGTATGACCCCTCCCTTTCTCATAAGTATGTTCACTGCTCTTAAATGATCTAAGTTTTAATTTCTATTTGCTATTACTGCAGCTGGTGTTGTGCCGCGTGGCGGGCCGTGTGGCGGTCCTAACAAGTCTCCCCGTACACCATCCATAGTGCCGATTATATTTTTCCTTTGATCCTTCGAGGTCAGCAAAGGTATTCTGAGAAATCAGAGGTTTATCGTTTAGATTTATTTTCTAACCAACGTTTAATGTATTTGGCCCCCTTTGGATAATACTAGTCTTTGTGTTGACTACCCTCTTGAAAGTTCAAAATTAACAGTAATTCTCTTCGACTACCTGTTGCCGGGTCGGGGGGGGGGGTCACTCGTGGGGCTTGTGTGGCCGAAACCGCGGTATGACCCACCCCTTTCTCATAAGTAAGTTCACTGCTCTTAAATGATCTAAGTTTTAATTTTGATTTGCTATTACTGCAGCTAGTGTTGTGCTGTGTGGCGACCCTAAAAGTCTCCCCGTACATCATCCAAAGTGCAGATTATATTTTTCTTTTGATCCTTTAAGATCAGCGAAGGTATTCTGAGAAATCAGAGGTTTATCGGTTTAGATTCATTTTCTAACCATCGTTTAATGTATTTGGCCCCCTTTGGCTAATACTAGTCTTTGAGTTGACTACCCTCTTGAAAGTTCAAAATTAACAGTAATTATCTTGGGCTCCGTGTTGCCGGGTCTATGGGGTCACTGGTGGGGCTTGGGTGGGATAGCCTACTTCCTCCACATATAGGGAAACAACTCTTTAGTTTCTTTGCCATGGGTAGGCCCCAAAGTTATAGACCTCGGCAGGAAATGCATCTGCACCTGGAGCTTTGCAAGATGACAATTGTTGAACTGCTTTTCTTGTTTCCATGACGGTTGGAAATTCATCTAGCAGAACATTGCACTCTATCTGTTGAAGTCTGTCGATAGCATCCTGATTGATGTTTGATTTTCGATTGAGTATATAATTAAAGCGTTCTGCCAACCTTTCCAAGTGCTAGAAGAGTGCTTCCATCTGTACTGAGCAATGTGGTGGCTCCAGAATTCTTCTGTCATAAATTGTTTACAGTGCATCATGAAATATCTTCATGACCTTGATGTCCGCAAAAGACTGAATTTCTTCTGTTTTCTTCCCCAGCCAGGAGTCTTGCATGTTCCTAAGCTTGGTCTGGACTGTCTTACAAAGGTTGCTGTAGTCTGCTTTCTTGGATACTGAGCTAGTATCATCTAGATGCGCCTTGTGTAATCGGTTCTTTTCTTCTAGAAGCCTCTTAATTTCGTCATCAGTCTCATCAACTCAGTCTTGATGTTTGCGAAATGGATGTCCTAAAGTAGTTGCAGCTGAAGAATGAACCGTGGTATGGAAAACTGTTCACTTTTTTTCTTTGTCCTCTGAACTGAGATTGGTTGCACCCACTTGGTTGCAAATATCCGTCAAGTAAGCTTGTCTCATGCTGTCTTGATTCAGCTATTGGACATCCAGTCTCGTTGGAGCTTTCTTGCCTTGAGGTCGCCTCGCAGGCTGATTTCTTTGGTTGGGTTTGATATGATCTGTCCTGCAGTCTGCGACACACATAGCCTTTGTCACTCTGACATTCTGCCCATCTGTTCTCAACACTATGACATAGTCTATGGGATACCAATGTTAGGATCGGGGATGCATCCAGGATGTCTTGTTTCTATTAGGTAGACGGAAGAATGTGTTAGTGATTAGAAGATCGTGTTCAACACACTTCCTTAGACACAAGAGACCATTGTTGTTGCACTTTCCAACACCTTCTGGACCTAAAACTCCTTCAAGACACAGGTCTGGTGGTCTGTACATACTCTGGCATTAAGTCGCCACAGGGATAAGCTTGTCTGTACGGAGTGCTGTAGAAATAATGTCGTCTGTCATTATAGAATCTGTCCTTAACCTCATATGGATTTCTCAACGAAGGTGAATAGCCACTGACGATGGTTGCGTGTTTATTTATGATAGAGGAAGTCTTAATGTCATTAGGTGATCATTGATGTCTTTCGGCAATCCTGACAGCTTACCAACAAGTTTTGTTTTAATGGCAAAGCCAACTCCTGCTTCTCTCTTCACTTTTGCGTCCACTCCAGAAGAAAGTGTATCAAGCACCAACTTCTGTGATCTACCCAACCTATGCGAACCGAGTCCCACTCAGTGCAGCTAACTGTATATCATACCTTCTAAGCTCACTACCCAAAAGGGCCGTTCTACACTGACCCGGTCTATCTGATCAAGCATTGTCCATCAATGTTCGCGCATTCCATGTGCCAATTTGCAAAGGGATAACCTTTGCGTATCCTTCTTGGCAACTCCGTTAGTATGGTCCCAGCGACGAAGCTGCGATAATGAATGCAGATAAATAAATTCCAGTGAACAAATAAAGAGTATCCACCCCTTGGTGGTTGAGCATGTTTTTCCATCGACGGGGTTTGGGTGTTGGTAAAATCGTTCCACGTTACATTTGATGAAAGCAGTGGGGTAATGTTAACTGCAATACCACAGTTTCTCTACCCTTGTGGTTCCAAGGCCAAGTCGTTTCGATGGTGAGTTATTGTGATAATGCCTTACTAATAGATTTACTTTCAAACTCATATTATTGATTTGTTGTAAAAACCATATAAAGAGCAGTTAACCAATCTTGGTGGTTGATGTTAAAGTTTTATCGGGGTATCCTTAATTTTTTATGTTTAGAAGCATCATGTTAAACCGTTTCACAGTTCCATTGCCCGTTGGATGGTAAGGGGCACCTCATGATGTCTCCGGTTATAACAATACTACTATGAGTGCGATTCGAAGTTGTTCCCTTTATGTTGTAGGGAACCGACAAAACATTGTTCATTGATTCAAGCGAAACACTGATGAAGTCCGTTTAGAACTAAAAATATTTGTGTCGTAGGTTTCAGCAACTATTTGGTCTTTTTTCTTCTTCTGTGACACATTGATTGCTCTCTGCTCCCAAACTAGTCTAAGCGTTTGGGTGGTTTACCGTTTTCGGGGTTAAAACAGAGAACTAACTCTCTATTGTCTCTGATTTTAATAAGATTAATAGCTTTAGCTTTATAAAAGCTAGTTCTTATACCATGACGGGATTTTCCAAAACTCATCCGGAAACTACAGTACTTCCCACTGTATTTATCGATCGGATCAGTAGGTAACCAGCAGGTTGATACATTGACTCTAACACAGTCGTAATATTCTCAAGAACGATAACTTTGAAAGAGTCAAGTTGATACAGATTTGATTGGTTCCCAGTTTGACAAGGACGAGACCTAGTTCGAAAGTATGTCGGCCTCAAAAGAGAATAAGTGGAAAAAAATGTTTTCAACGTCAGTGGTAAAGGCGATTGTGATTCTATTATGTGTCAAAGCGTGTATATGTCGACCGACATGCCCAAAAGGACAGTATTTCGACGGCGTAGTGGGCCGGTGTTCGCCTTGTTCGGACATATGCGAACATGTGAAAATTCAAAGGACAGAGGTGGAATGTGATAGGAAATGTCCGGGTTATAAATCTGCAGGTATTTAAGCTTCATGATGATTTACTCAAAATTATGTATTTTTATAAGAAGGCGTACCAGTCTGATTTCAGCTGTACATGCACACCTGTAATACAATAATGGAATTTCCTTGAAAATGATGTATAAAAGGATTTAAATTTCGAAATCTCGCCGCTGACCATTAATTTGGAATAATTGATTGTCGTGTCACGTCTATCTCTGTTTAATTTTCCTTTTTGATATTTTTGTTTTGAATGGGAAATAACGTTGTCTTTGTTATGTTTGCCATTTTATCAATTTGTTAAGGTTTGTAGTTGAGTAATATAGGCATCGTGTGATTTGGGGCTTTGGGATGGAGTCGTGCAGTTGAGTGCTGTGAAAAATACGTAACCCATGGTCCTCTTTCCAATTAAGTTATTATTATTTTTTTTATTTTTATTTTTATTTTTTATTTTTTTTTTTATTATTATTTTTTTTTTTCAGTTTTACGTCCCTTTCAAGATTATTTCAGCTCATATGAGACGGGCCAATCAGTAGGTGGGGGCGAAAACGGGAGAACCCCGAGAAAAACCACCTGACACACCCGCAAGCAGAACCTGGCTTGTCTCACATGTGGTCAGAGCGGGGCTCGAACCCACACCAGTCACAGTGGTGAGATGATCGAGTGATTAAGAAACAGCGCTCTCAGTCCTGGGGAGTCAGTGCATGAAAATCAAATCTTGAAAAGGAGTGGCATTACTAATATGTTTGTGGCCGCAGTACAATCTTGCATACTCAGCAAATAGTACGCAAAACTGTGATTCATCCTAATATACACAAAGTCAAACGACTGCTGTCTATTTATAGTTTTCAGGTTCTTAATATAGCTTTTGAAATTCCGATTTGTTCTATTTTAAGAATCGGCATTCATCGGACAGGTTCTTAATATAGCTTTTGAAATTCCAATTTGTGTTCTATTTTAAGAATCGGCATTCAATGCACCCAATCATCCCGTGATATAACAGGGTTATTTCCTGGTGTCCTTCGGAACATTAGACCGAGGGGACAGGAGGAGGGTCTGATGATCACAAATCATATCATTTTTATGAGAATAAAAAATCACAAATCACAGAGTTTTCCATTTAATGATGCATACCTCTACAGCAGATCACAGAATTAAAAAAATCCTTCTCACAAATCAAGTTTCGTCTTTATTTATGAGACAATGCAACCTTATTCGATTGTGAGCAACATGCTTCAAGATATCATCAGGTTGCGGGTCTCGTATGGACACCTTGAGAGCGCTTTTCCTCCTGAAATTCTCCGATGATAACTTTTTGGAAAAAAAAAACTCATCAGATTAAGATGGCAAGCGCATCTAAATTGTTCTAGCTGTAGCTTTAGATGACATAAAATTTGAAATTCACATTAGATGGATTGGTCATCGTAGATTCACAGACACTTGCAAAGGTGGCGTATTAACTCTCTGATAGAGGAAGTCCGAATGTCATTAGAAGATCGAATCGTTTGGGGTAATTCTGACAGCTTCGGATTTAACGGCACCGCCACCTTTTGCTTCACACCACTCCTCCCTTTTGCATCAAGTCCAGAAGAAGTGGTAACCAGCACTAACTTCTTCAACATCCCCAATCACCGCAAAATGAGTCTCCCAAGTTCTTTATCAACAAGGATTGCTCTACTCTGTGATTTGCCTGACCAGCGCTGGCCATTTAGGCGTGTACATTCCACGCGCCACAATCTCTTTGTTGTAGACCGCAAAGACTGCCTAAAGCTACTACCTCACTGGCAGGCGAAATCCTCGCGACTGGTTTGCGAATTAAGTCGCGAAGCTACCGTGCAACATTCGCACGATTTTTTGTGTGTCGCGAACTAGTCGCCAACCATACGCGCAAGAAATTTTAAGTTTTAAAAATGTTTAAAATTTTCACGCGAATTTATTTCGCCAAAATATTCCCGTTCCCGTCGCAAAGTCCTCGCGAACCTGTCGTGGATCATTCGTGACAATCTATCACAAATGTCTCAAAGCTATCGTACAACACATATTTGTAAGTGTCTCGCGACTATCGCGCGACAGTGGTACGACATCCGTGCAAATGAAACTAAGCGTCATTCGTTGATCATTCGAGAGAGCTTCGTAAGACACACTCACGAATGTTTCACGACTTTCGTATCTCGCGACTAGCTCGCGACTGTCGCGGGACATATTTGCACAACTAGTCCGAAACTTGCGAAGTTGTCGCCTAAAGGTCCATTCCATGAAACTGTAACATGAAAGCCACGTTTATTTCGCGAAATAGTAAATCCAGTGACATAGGGGCTTAATGCAGCCAGTCGTTTAAAACGCATTCTGTAGCAGCCACCCGATGCTAGTTATAAAGAGGTCTGCTCAGTCTCGTCCTGCTTCTCAAATCGAAAAGCGACTCCCACCTCGGTTTTTGGAGTGGGAATCTTTTTCTGATTGCGCCTTTTCCTGATCTTTGCCTACTTGTACCTTTCTATTGAACCGAGCACCTTATATGCAGGTCAGCAACTACAGCTTCCAGAAAGTGAGTTGGTCAGACACCTGCAGCTTTGCCAGTTGCCCATCACCATGGAATTTGGTTGATGTGGAGGCGCGTGGGTCATGATGTAGTTGTATAACAGTCGAAGAACCGTCTTTCCTCCCTGACTTGGTTTGAACTTTTGCAAAAGCTTGTTTGTTGAGAAATAAAATAATATGTACTGTGAAAATGGATTATCATGAGAAAGAGGCAATCAGCATCAAACCTTAACAGACTATGTCCAAAACGTCGAGTTTGCATGTTGTGGATGACCAAAGTGTCGTGTTATGTTTGTACCGCTTTCCGTACCCCTTGATAAAGAGCCGCCCAAAGTTTGTACATCCGCGTGGAAAAAGGTAATACTGGCCACCAAGTAGCCCATTAGACGTCTAATAAGCTCTTGTGGCTACAAGATAGAGCAATTAGAATGTACCTCATCCGATCTTAACCAACGCGTAACGGAATGGTCAGTCAGCTGATCAATACTCGCTCTATTTGGCACAAAGGTTGTCTTGTCTGTATGGAGAACGCACATAGAATGGTCGCCAGGTGAAGGAGAAATGTTTACACCAGAGGAGTTGGCGATAGGCTGGACGACTTTGAGTGTCAATCCTTGGAATATGGCAGGGCGCAATTCTCTTTACCTTGCTTTTGCAAGATTCTCTCCGCTGCAGTATCAATGCCATTCCACGATTCCAATCATAACACTTTGGGTTATAGAGCGCACCTGAATTGCTTTCCTTGCCCCTGATAGAGATTACATTGGACTTGATTACTACTATTGGACTAAAGCTCCTGAAATTGTCGAAAATATGAATAATTACAATTTTTATATGAATCAAATGTCACACAACCGATTTGAGATTTGCTTCCTTTATTTTGTTAGTACCTGTTTTGTAATTCGCTAATGGTCGACCGCGCGTATGAGCCTTGTAAAACAACGGGAATATTTGGTACTTATCTATAGACAAATCATCCATAAAGCACAAAGGTTATTGATAAGCAATTCTTGGTTCCGGCAGTGTCCATACTGAACAGTAACTTGTTTCATGAACATGTCTGTTAAGCTATAGATCGATCCAGGATTTCTCCAGTCTTTTATATGAGACTGTTTTGAAATCTGTGTAATGATAATCTGCGCTGCCAATGACACAATTGTCGCGATGCTTTATACCAAGCTCATTAGAACGAACCGATCTTCAAAACGAACTGTACAGCAAGGCCTGAACTAAAGCTGACACACAAGTGCACTGTTATCTATTTCTTTCCCCTTGGTATGCACCTGATGTGTTCAACTAGTGCACGAATGTGAAAATCTAAACCCATGTAAACATTGGTGTGATAAATTATATGTTTCTTCTGGAAGTCAAATTTAAATGAGAGCAGGAGTGGACATTTAATTGGAATACAATTAATTTTGCCAAATAATTTCTCATCCATCCTACGTTTCATCATTTTGTATTTTGTAGGAATTTCCCCCAAACCGTCGTCAATAGAAGCCAAAACAACAATCAGTATCGGCGTTGCAATTCTACTTGGTGCAACTGTTATTGCGTTAGCCGTGACATCTATTGTTGTGATATGGAAAAGGGAGAAAGTGAAGCATTTTATATGCAGGCTGATGGGGCGGCAAGGAGAAGGTATATGGTTAAAATTAATTTAATTAAAAAATCAGGATTTTAGGGGAAATCGTATATCAAAAATCTCTTTAATTGATTTTATACTGACGCATTTGCATTAAAAACCCAAATTCCATGCACGAGTAGACACCATGTGGGAAGGAAATAGGTATATCTTGTGGGAAAAAAATTATACTAATAAATAATAAATGCTATGTGAATGGCAAGATGATCATTGATTGTTTAGCCAAAGGGAGAAAGTGAAGCATTTTATATGCAGGCTGATGGGGCGGCAAGGAGAAGGTATATGGTTAAAATTAATTTAATTAAAAAATCAGGATTTTAGGGGAAATCGTATATCAAAAATCTCTTTAATTTATTTTATACTGACGCATTTGCATTAAAAACCCAAATTCCATGCACGAGTAGACACCATGTGGGAAGGAAATAGGTATATCTTGTGGGAAAAAAATTATACTAATAAATAATAAATGCTATGTGAATGGCAAGATGATCATTGATTGTTTAGCCAAAACTAGCTATCGATGACAAAAGAGACGCAGACACATCCAAATGAAAAATAAAATCAAAAGTCTATTATGAAGATATTTCATAAAATAATATCATATTAATTCCTCCAAATATTTCAATGTTACTGATCAAAGAATCAGGAGAAAATATCTGCACTAAGGTGTATTTTTCCGCCACTGTAGATAATGACGAAACATTGGCCATGCGGGTAGCATTCGGCGCTGACCCTCCACCAGCTGATGGTGACACGGCGGACAGGATCAATGAGGAATTGAGCTCAATGGTACCTTCAAGTGATAACAACATTGCTCAAGCTACTGATAGAGGACCAGCCTACTTGCCGACGACTGGCGTAACGAATGTAATTGGAAATGGTTTATAGTCCAGTCATAATTTATAAGCACTGAATACTATCTCTGTTTGTAATGAAAGCATAAGACCTAAACAAATGATGTGTGTTTTAGGTTACCCGACCGTGCCAACATAAGCCCATTGCATAAAATTAAAGGCATTACTTATTGTGTTTCCCGTTCAGCCATTTTCCTAACAATAATCAACTTACAGTCAATTCTATCTTAAGCAAGCGACCAAGGGAAACACCAAAATCGCTTGCTGAAGACAAAAGCTTGTTTAGAAGAGGGGTGGACACTACATAGAAAATCCTAACCATGTGAAATAGAAATGAATAAAACCACTACCCTGTCTACAAATTCGAATGTTTGAAAACTTGGGCCTGCAAATGCCAAGGCTTTCCCCGTATTATACTGTTGTATGCTTCAAAATGTGTTCATGTAGTGATGAATAATGTTGTATGTAATTATGAATTTGTTGTATGTCATTAATATTTGGATCAAAATAATCAACTTCTTGGTTAGCTCATAAGGGCCATAAGACATGGATAGTCTAGCCTTTTTAATATTACATCTAGAGTCTTAAGCTGCATTTGCCTGTATTTTGCTCATTTTCTTTTCAATAAAATACGGTATTCAAAGTTTTTTTTTTTTTTTTTTTTTTTTTTGTCAAATTTAACGTTTGAAAAACGAAAGTCAATTAATTTTTGCACCTCTTTAAAGCTATAGCCTTAATTTATTGTACAATTTAAAAACTGATTTTTATATATTTTCCAAGCTTTTGATTAAGTAATCAGATTACCTTTTTAATGACCAATCAGATATCAGACTCTGACCGCCACAGCATTTCATTATAGTACATAATTAATACAGGTTGAATCAAAACCACCTTTTATCAACAGGAAGCCTCAAAACCGCACTTCCTTACCTAACCCAAGTTAGCACTTTTTTTCTCGGGTAACTGCACTTGATTTGATAAGAGAATGTTCTCAGCATGTAATGTTCTTTTTCGCAACATGATTTTTGTAATTACCCGATGGATGTTAAAATCGTTGCGTTGATTACATGTAATAAAGATTTCGAATAGAGGTTGATGCCAGTGACAAAAATCCGAAACAAAATCTTTGAAAATTTCAGCCACAGTCTCGAGAAATAACAAGTCAAATATTTATGATTTTCAGTTGCGCTCAGGCAGCACGACATGCGATATTTCAATCTTTTTTTTCCTGGAAATGTTAGGTTTTATTCACAGTTTTATGACTGGTAATTTCAGTCCCAAACCCGAGAGGTTTTGAAGTTATAGCGATTTAAACAGTCCCAAATAAATTTTACTTGAATTTTTACTGACTAAACTTTTGCCTCTGTGCATATTTAATTATGAAATTTTCGTTATATATTAATATTAAGTTAAGACTTTTGGAGATTCATATAGTTTTTTTGGTGTATTTAACATCTGTGGAAGTTATGATGATCGATTTTAAGTTTGTTACAGCGCGTACTTTAAACAGTTTCTTTTATCATGTATGTATACATAAAATGTTTCATACCCTAAATATTAATTTTGTCATAGTTTCAAACCTGCTGTGCTAAACGGATTATGTTTGCGTTTAATTCACATATTGTACTGTTTTGTGTTTCAAAATGTTCTTCGTGTTGTATGTGTATTGTCCTGTTTTATGTATTTTACTAATACTGTGATACAAGTGTTTGTTTAAAAATAATCACTTTCTTAGTAAGCTCATAAGGGCCAGAAATCGTGAGTTATTTGGCTTTTCAAGAAGGCTTTTTTGTAAAAGTCTATATTGTTTAATTATGAAAATTCACTTCATGTATTTAAGTTAACAGTTAAGGCTATAGTTTTGTTTGCTGTTGTGAAAAACTAAAAATAAAGACAGGGACCAATATAAAACAACTAAGAAGTGAAAAATCTTTATGAAAAGATGTTTCATCATTAATGCATAATTTGTAACTGCTGTTATTGTTCTACAAGTAGGTATTACTACTGTAAGCCATCAGAATGACAAAGCAATTTGTCTAGGATTATCATTTGAGACAATAACCATTGAATGCATCGTGACATTAGGAAGGAGTGGAGACAGTTTTAAAACCAGATTTTGGCAATATCCATGTCAAATATTTGTTTGGTGATTGCTTAAATTTAATGACAAAGTTGTGACAGAATGACCATTAATATGTAAAATCTGTTGGGAGGGAGTTGGGGCGGGCATGGAACTGCTTGCTTATTACAGGCACTTGCTTAAGACAGACTGGACTGTAAATAAAAAATTTCCCTGCATATCGTCCCTATTTCAAAACTTAAACCTGAAACACACACATTTGTAGGCCAAATGCACATAAAGATTTCATGTGATTTTACATCTTTCTTTTTTTTAATTAGTATATGCATAATTTTAAGCAAACATCAGTCGCCGTGATGTTAACTATTCGAAGAAATATGCAAAACCTGAAAGGCTGAATGATTGCAGCGGCCTAGAGGCTAGAAGAGTGTCGGATTCTGGATGGAAAGGTCAAGACATTAACTCGATGCCCATGAATATACTGTTACTACTGTTGTATACCCAGGGAACATTCCTGTCAAAACGAATGAAACGATGTGTATGTGCCTCGATCAATTTAGAATATTAATTACTGGACCGAGAATTGCAATGCTTCCAGTTTAGGCCCACCTTAGTTAAGGTGACAAATTTTGATCAACGTTAAATTCAATAACTGATTTTACAAAAATATACAAATGTGTAAAATCAAAAGTCCTTTACAAAATAAAACCGAAAAATATTATTCCAGTATAGTTTAAATGCATGTTTTTAAGAAGCTGAAATTCGTCACATTGACTGAGGTTTTCCTTAACTTTAAGGAAGCATTGTAATTATGTGCCCAGGATATTTCGCCATAATCTCATATGCTGTACTTTTTGGTCATATGTGTATGTGTTTTATAGTTTTATATGAGTACTTTATGATTATACTTGTGTGGTTGTGCATTATAGATATATTATTGAATACCAGTGCTATATAATGATGATCTTTACTTAAGGATTGAAATTCAGATTTTAGCTTTCACTGGATGATGAAAAACATTAGGCTGTTTTAATGTCTGTGAAGCCCGATTGGCTTGTTTCACAGTGTGTGCTTTTAGGGTATCATGTTAACTGATGTATATAACTTCTATGGAAGATAACGTTATGTTGATTGATTTTGTGTTTGGTTCAACACAAAATCAAGTTTAAACGTTTTCTTTTTATCATGTATGAGCTTTACAACCCGTCTTAGAAAATGTTCAATCCTTTAACATATAAAGCATAAGTTTCAAAAACTTTACGCTATGTGTATTGTGTTTGGCTTTTATTTAAGTTCAACTTTCTTTTCATACGTGTTGTGATTTTTTTTTTGTGCCGCTTTGTGTTGTTCTCTTTTTCCTTCTTGGTGTTTGGGTTGGGATTTTCAATTATATCAATGCCTGGACTATCTATTCTTACTTTTTTGTCATGTATAATTTTGTTTAATGTTTGTTTTAAAATGTGAATCATGTTGTGGTGTATTGCACTGTTTTATGTATTTTAGCTCACCTGAGCCGACACGAGGTGAGCTTATAGGATGGACTGAGCCGGCGTCCATGCGTCCGCCTGTGCGTCCGTCCGTGCTTCCGTTCATACTTTTATTTCACCTGAGCCGAAGGCTCACAAGGTGAGCTAATAGGATGGACATGGTCCGGCGTCCGTCCGTCGTCGTCCGTCGTCCACAATTTCAAAGATCTTCTTCTCTGAAACTGCTTGGCCAATTTAAGCCAAACTTCATGTTGAGCATCCATGGGAAGGGGCAACGAATGTCTATATAAATGGTCCAGGTCACATGACCAAGATGGCCGCCATGCCCATATACAGTGTATGGTAAAAACCATAAAAAATCGTCTTCTCTGGAACCGGTGGACCGATTTCAACGAAACTTGGTGTGTAGCATCGGGGACTCTGGCCCATCATAGTTTATATAAATCATGACCTTGGGTTGACCTTGACCTATTTTACGACAGGTCAATTTTGGTTACATAGGCTTTTCAATGAAAAAAAGATAAAACATTGAATTTTTCAGGAAGTTTTGTAGCCTGTGACCTGAAAGTTGGTAGATACAGGCAACATGTTGAGCTAATGAAGTGTTGTGAGTATTAAAGGTCAAGGTCATTTCTTGACCTTGGCCAAAGGTCATTTACAAATTTAATGTAAAACTTAATTTTCTCAGTAACCGCTCGACCAATCAAAGCCAAATTTTATATGTAGTATCCTTGGGATGGGGGAATGAAAGATTATATAAATAGTCAAGGTCACATGACCAAGATGGCCGTCATGGCTATAAATAGCAAAAACCTTTAAAAATCTTCTTCTCCAGACCCAGAAGGCCTATGATTTTGAAACTTAGCATGAAGCATCAGGGGTAGGAGCTCTACAAGTTTATATAAATCATAACCCTAGGATGACCTTGACCTATTTTACAGCAAGGTCAACATTGGTCGCCCATGCATTTGAATGGGGAAAGTTGTCAAAATGTCATTTAAAGGGAAAAACTTTATGGAAATTGGCAAATGGACAGTAAATTAATGGTTCTGAAAAAATGGACCCCAGGGGCAGGTCTGCCCCAACCCCGGGGCAATATACATGTATATTACCATAATATTCAAAGATCTTCTTCTCTGAAACCGTTTAGCCAATCAAAGCCAAATGTTATATGGAGCATTCTTAGGAAGAGAGAATGAAAGGTTATATAAATGGTCAAGGTCACATGACCAAGATAGCCGCCATGGCTATATACATGTATATTACCATAATATTCAAAGATCTTCTTCTCTGAAACCGTTTGGCCAATCAAAGCCAAATATTATATGGAGCATTCTTAGGAAGAGAGAATGAAAGGTTATATAAATGGTCAAGGTCACATGACCAATATAGCCGCCATGGCTATAAATAGCAAAAACCTTTAAAAGTTTTCTTCTCCAGAACCAGGCCTATGATTTTGAAACTTGGCATAAAGCATCAGGGTGAGAAGCTCTACAAATTTTATATAAATCATGACCTTGGGATGACCTTGACCTACTTTTTTGCAGGGCCAACATAGGTTGCCCATACATTTGAATGGGGAAAATTAGTAAAATGTAATTAAATGGGGGGAAACTTGCTGGGAGTATGCAAATGGACAAAAGATTTATGTTCATGAAAAAAATGTCCTCAGGGGGTTGTCTGCCCCCGCCCCTGGGCTATATACATGTATATGACCATAATATTCAAACATCTTCTTCTCTGAAACCGCTTGGCCAGTCAAAGCCAAACTTTATGTGGAGCATCGTTAGGAAAGGGGAATGAAAGTTAATATAAATGGTCATGGTCACATGACCAAGATGGCCACCATGGCTATAAATAGCAAAAACCTTTATAAATCTTATTCTTCAGAACCGGAAGACCTATTATTTTGAAACTTTGCCTGAAGCATCAGTGAATGGAGCTCTACAAAGTTTGTATTATCATGACCCCCAGATGACCTTGACCTATTTTATGACAAGGTCAGCTGAGTTCGCATATCCCAGATCTCAGGTGAGCGTTTACAGGACCATTGGTCCTCTGGTTAAATATGAATATCCCGAAGACAAGCAGGCCGATCATAATCAAACTTTATCAGAAGCATCCAGACATGTGAGTAGCCATGTTTTGTAATCTCCTTTATAAATCCTAACAATCATGCGCCTAGGGACCAAACAGGCAACGTCCCGTGGCGTCATTATCTGCCATAGGCTTATAATGAAAAAAAAATGGCACAATCTTCTTCTCTGAAATCACAATACCTAAAGCTTTCTATTTAGTACGTAGCAATGTTAAATGCTGCTTATCATGTTCCTGAGGCCCACATCTTTTTGGCTACACACAGGGGCCATTAGCTCCCACAGACTTACAACAGGAAAATATATATATATATAAACATCTTCTCTGAAACCACAAGGCTCACAGCTTTTATATTTTGTGCGTAACAATTTTAAGTAATCTCCTTTATAAATCCTGTCAACCATACCCCTGGGGTACAACCAAGCCCACACCCTGGGGCGTTGTCGTCTACCATAGGATTTTAATGGGAAAAACATGAGAAAAAAATCACTGGCCAAAAGCTTGTTTAAACGTTTTGGTTCTCAGGTGACCGATCGTTTCCCTTTGGGCTACTTGTTGTACTATTTTGTGAATGTCTGTACAAACAAATTGTGAAGTGTTGTGTTGTTTTATCATTTTGTTTCAAAATGTTTATAGTTGTATGCTGTGTTGTGTAAAGTAAAAATAGAAGGCACATGAATTGATACAATTTGATTTAAATCCCAACCCAGATAACTTTGGTAATGGCTTTGTTGTGTCAATTTCTTCATCACTTCATTATTTCACATGTGTTTCATTAATATTTCATGTGTATGCAAGTGCCAATTGTCTTTCATTACATATATACACATACAAGTGTCAAATGTCTTTTATTACATATGTATATAAGCGTCAAATGTTTTCATTACAAGTATGAGTGTAAAATGTCTTTCACTGCATGCATGTTTCTCAAATGTCTTTCATTACATGTTTATGTACAACAGTCACTTGTCTTTCTGGGGCCTAAAGAAATAGATGGGCTGCTTGTGCCTCCAGGCAAAGCTTATACGCTACTGACTGACAATCTGATTACTGGTAAACCGCTTTGGTTTGAGCCTGCCCAGGAAAAGTGGTTCAAGTCAAACCATCTATACATATAAGCCTTTGTGGTTTAATTGGATGGTTATATTTTAAGCACTTGTTGGATGTCATGACATCCTCATTGTGGGTAAAAGTCCCATAAAATGGAGGCAATGTCCCGACATGACCTTTGATGTTGACTGTTACGGTAAGCATCAATTCAATTTTCTTAACAAGTGTGTGTTTAATGTCTTTTATTACATCTATGTGTATCAAATGACGTACATTACATGCAAGTTGTATGCATACAGAAATTTTAGTGTAAATATTATTCCCAAGATATCTGTCCATCCATTGTTCTTTTAGTGGACTTTGCAAGTCTATACATTGCCTTGGCAGTGCCTTTATTGTATTACATACTAGAAAATTATTGTAAAACCTGGCATACATAAAAATGTTATAATATTAATTCATGAATTTATTTTTGATAAAGGCAACATATTTTCGATAAGAAAACCGTTTTAAATTTATATTTTTGTCACTTTATGATTTTTATCTTCATTACAATATATGAATCAGTCAGCTTTGATTATTTGTCCTTATTTTGTATTTGACAGCGAAATCAATGCATACTAAACATGAATTATAATGGACGCCTTGGGTATTGATATCAAATTATTTCGGTGAGGCGATTCCAACGAGTACCCACAATCTGTGTTTTGGATTTGAAATAAAAAAGTATACCCTTGTATTCCTAACTTTATCTACACTCAGGGGCACTTCTAACGCAACACTTACCTTTTTGGACATAACTCAAAAATCGTATAACCGATCTTCATGAAATTTTCAACAAATTAAGTTCATCTATTGTTGTTTACTTTCTGTAATTTTCACAAAAATCGGTGGACTAAAATGCAATAAATTGGATGTTTATATAATATGACTGAAAAACAAAAAGTCACAAAATTCCGGTTGAACTGATAATTAAATGCAAGTTATTCGGATATCACAGCAGTGAAGTGTATCATAGTCACTTAATATCCTGTGTGTCCCGAATGGAACTGGACGACACAGGGACACCTCCTCCTCATGGACAAAACATATTTATCAATTTCATACCAAACCCCTGTGGGGTGTTTCTCCACTCCTCCACAAGGATCTACTTCAGTTACTGCGAATTTCTTGATACAACACGGTGTTTTCTGCATACGCCTGTTTTTAAACGACCAATAACGCTAAATTTCTTGGAATAAATACGTCATATTTTTCTGTATTGCTTGGAAACTTACTTGCAAGCTCGTGGTGCTGGGGATACGGGATATGAGCTGGATATGATACTTTTTTTGGATATGATACTTTTTTGAGACGCCGCTGTGATACTATTAAATTCTTCAATAGAGTGGCTGTTTTGCGACTTTTCATTTTTGAGTCTTGTTAGATAAACTAAACATTTTATATGTTGTGGACAATCAATTTCAATGAAAAATACACACAACACGCAAGCATAATTGATTTATATTTGCGGAAAATTTAAATAAATTTGGTGGTTTAATTTTTTAGATATGGTGGAAAATGTAAGTGTTGCGTTAGAAGTGCCCCTGAGTGTATATAAAGTGGGGTATAAGGGGTATACATTACATGGACAGGTCATCCTAACATGCCTAATAGAAGATGATGTTACAAGGAATAAACCACGATAATGTGATTCTAATGAGTAGTGCAATATCCGCTCTGTGAGTTTTCTGGAGACTGAGTTATATCTCGGATGTAACGAAATACTTGGTGTTATGTTTGTTGAGGTTATTCCATTGGCAATAGTTATGTAGGCTACAACAAGAAACTCAATCTTTCTGTGATTTCATGGTATGTTCTACGTTTTGCTGATCGATTTCCGACATGTTATTTCACTTTTTTTCATAGTCATTTTTGTATCATTTGGTAAAAATAAATTAAATAAAAAAAATTACCTGCTTCGTTTGTCTTATGAATGACCGTGACAAAGCACGGCTTGCGTATGAAACAGGTGTAATTATAAGTCGCAACTGATATGTGTAAACTGCAGTTTTTCAGAAGGAAAAAATGGCAATTTTCAGTGTAGTATAGATTCTAAAGAACAAGTTTGTATAATAGTTTGAGCGTTATCATGAGCCTCACGGAATAGCACAATCACAACTTAATAAAAGAGTAGTTACGCTTGTACTAAACAGATAACGAAATTATCCATTATGAAAACTTGCCCATGCAATATACAGAGATTTTTCCCTGCTGTAAAAATTAAAAAATTCATTAGAAAAAATTTAAATATTTTTAATATTTATGCTCAAAACATAGATTGTGGGTACAAGTTAGAACCGCCTTCTAATAAGTACCCACAATCTATGTTTTGGATCTAAAATAACAAAAATAGGTATACCCCTCTATACCCCAGTTTTAATTATAAAAGTGGGGTTTAAGGGGGTACACATGTCGAGGACATGTTTTCCTGATGTTAACAGAGTCAACTACACTAAAAGAAAGAAAACTACGATTACACAATACATCATATCAGCTTCACAGTCATATAATTTCTTTAACAAACAAATTGTGCATTTCTCCAGAAAATTGTTCGTTTGCGACAGAATATCCTATCTGAGCTATTGTATAATTCAGAATGCTTGGGTGTAGAAAAAGTGAAAGCTTCAGTAATATGATTAACAATATATGTAATGGTAAATTTTGAATGTATGTTTTCTTTGTGATTATACGATATAATACGATACAATACATAGACTTTTTGAGTATTATGGTAAAGATTCCTGACCCTGTTTGTTGAGAGACCTCGGACTAACATATCACAATAATTATAACACAGAAACTGAGGCATGCTAAAACACAGGGAGATACAAAAATATACGAGTAATCCAGTGAATTCTTACGCTAGGGCTGCTATGTTGTGCTTGTCTTCCAGTGAAGCTAGCTCTGCCCTTCTAGCTGACTTCTTTGTCAAAAACAGAACGACCCAAACCAGAGGGGGATTTCTTTCTCTAAAGATATTTCACTATTAACGGGTTTCAAAGTAACGTACACATTCGGTGACTTCGTTGGCGTCATTAGCCTTGGGTGGCAGTTTGGCGCGAAGATTACCTCTGACGATATGTTACCCTGATTCCGATTAGGTTTCCAAGAGAATTCGTTATTTTATGAAATTGTGTCTAAGAAATAAAACAACCGAAAATGGTGATTTAAACTGATTTTCAAGCTGTTTCTCTCATATATGCTCAATACGTGCCCTATCCAACATTTCGCCATATTGGCCTTTTTTCAGGGATTATTAGCTCAAAGGCAGCCATGAATTACCAAAAGAGGTTGTAATAAAAGACATCCTTTTGAAAATTATAGCTGAAAAAAATACTATTCAGATGGTGCACATGTATATTGGTCATTCAAGATGCGCACTGGTCAAAATTCAATATTTTCTTTCTTCATCTCTTAGCTATAGAATGTACAAGCCAAAACCAAATCGCCTCAGCGCAGTAGATCTACACTTCTTGTTGCATTGCGACGTCTCTATCATATTGAGAAGTACCTTGTTAAACCGCTCCACAGTGCCATTCCCCGTTGGATGGTAAGGTGCGCTTCTTGTACCCTTCAGTAGCTTCTCACAATTCCATCATAGTATTCGATTATAATGTTGTGGGTAACTGCCAAAAGCGTTGGAAGTTTCTAAGCTATCATGGACCAGGTCCAGACGTTGTTAGACACTAATTGGGGTTTCGTTCTGTTCACTTGTAATTTTCTGCATTATACACTCCCGGGGGAACTCACATATAAAACTGATATCTATGTGTTAACCTAGATTAAAAAGAAGTGTTGTTTGGTGGTGGTAGGGGTGGCGGGGGGGGGGGGGCTTACAGAGCTGATCAAACTTGAAAAGTAGGTGCTTTCAGAGCTGATAGAACTGTAAAAGCTGTGCCTTTAGATATGATCTACCATAGAGACTCACGCCTAGAGTTTGCAAAAGTGGGCGGGATTTTCACTATACTTCATGTTGTATTTTTACTAGATGCTAGTAGCTGATAAGCCGTATGTCCTATAGGTATGATCGAACTGGGAAAAATGGGTGCATTCTGAAAAAGTGGGTGCTTTTAGAGCTGATCACACTGAAAAAGTAGGATCAGTAGGTATAGAACTGTAAACGTTGTGCCTTTAGAGCTGATCGAACTAGGATAAATGGGTGCATTCAGAAAAAGAAGGTGCTTTCAGCTCTACCAAACTCAAAGAAGGGGCACATACCCGTAATGCCTTAATATAGTACCCCCTCCCACCCCCACCGCCCCACCCCACCCCACCCCCTGCCGGGTGTGATAAGATTAGAAGCCTCCGTGGTGCAGTGGTTATGTCACTGGCCTTGTATACCAGGGGTCGCAGGTTCGATCCCGGGCTTCTCCAGTCCGTTGCATGGGACTATAAACCGAGGTCCCGTCTCCATATGACCTTAGCTGTTGGTGGTACCAATCAACCAACCAACCAACCAACCCCAATCAACCAACCAACGACTGAAGACTGTAGAACTGCAGCTATTTTACTTGCTTTCATTCCAGCTTGTGTATTTTTTAAAAAAATAATCCAGTTGTGTTGGTATAGTTGTTCGGGTCATTGCGTCAAAAGATCATGTGCTATATGCGATTGAGTGACAGTGGGGATTTCCCCCAAAATGTCAAAATATTTACACTAGAATGATTATTACATTACAAAACCTTGAACTTATCAAGATTGGTTGAAGTATGTGGGGTGACTAAATATGTAGATGCATGGGGTGACTTTATGCATGGTCGATGTGTAGGCTACATTATATCCCTTCGATGATTTTTTTCTTCCATTGTCAGATATAATTTTATTACTAGTGCTCACTAGTAATGATAGAGAAAATAATCATCTCCGATAACATGGTTAAAGACAGATTTGTTCTAGTTTAATACATCGGTTTAAATATAACTCGTTATAAAATTCTCTTGGGTTGTCCCGGATTTTCCAATGAAAGGGGTACCACTAGGTTCACACAAGAGAATCAAACCTCGGAACCAAACCAAGTCGCGGGAGTTTTTACTTTCGGTTTCATCCTGGATCAGCTGTTCTGTCAGGAAATATACAAAAACTCCGGATAATGGGGAAATTATTGGTTGCCAAGGAAATCGGTGCTGTTAACCTGGATGGCAAACGAATATGTGCTGCTTTCGTGGGGGTACTTGTATTTATGTCTACAACTACCGACTCTAGGCAAACTTGCCAGCCCGAATGGTATTTTGATATCGTTGTTGGGCGTTGCACTCCCTGCACGGACATTTGCCTCCATGCCGCGATACAGGGCACGGAAAGAGAGTGTCAGCAGAAATGCCCAAATTTCAAACCTGCAGGTAAGACTTAATCTTCTTTTCAAAGTTTCAATTTAAATAAGTAATGAAAGGTTAAAATCATAACGGTCGGAGATCTTATTCATCAAGTATAATCTCGAGAGTATAATTCGGCAAATAGGTCACTGTATGGGTGTTACCTCATGAATACGTTATTGCCTTATTGGGAATTCAACTCACATGTTTTCCGTTACAAAACAAGAATGAAATATGACTTTGTCTAATTCACTGGATTGGACAAAATACAGGTACATGTAGCTGAATTCTAACGGTAAGTATGTGACAGCGGTCCAGCCTGACTGTGTTCGATCCCTACTTGAACAGATGGACTAGCCGGTTACGCCCAGATATGAATATTAGTTGCCGCCCATACAGTGACCTATTTGCCGAATTATACACCCAAAGCTCGTGGATTTAAGCTAAGCTCACTGTTAATTATCATTTTGCTTGATGCTAACGTATAAACTGTTAAAGCGTTCAAAATAATATTATTTTCATTCATTATTTGCTTAAGGTCCCGATTTTTATACAAATAGGCCTACAGATAATTCAAAGATGCATGGTAATAACAATGAATTTTTCGCACGGACAGGTAAACGGTAAACTAATGTAATCAGTGCCAACACACTAGCATTTGGGATGGTGTTCCTCAAATATTTTACACTTTGTTGTCACTGTGAATACATCACTCCAGTATGTCCTAAAACGCGGATGAGTCGATTTTATTTGTTAATATAACGGTTTCCATAAAACTTTTGAGGATCTACACCAATACTATGTTTCGTATGCATGTTATTTTCAACAAGCTACTACAAAATATAATTTCATAGCCTCATCCTCTTGTGCTCGATTCGTGCAGCGATCATTTACTCAGCATGTGAAAGTTAACGTTTCTCAATTATGCTCAAAGGCCAGCGGCTCAAGAGGCAGGGTATATGGAAATGATTTATAATTTCAGTGAAATTTAAAATACAAGGCCATTTTGTTTCATGTTCGAACTGACTGAAAGTTAGCAAGCGGCTCAAGAGGCAGGGTATATGGAAATGATTTATAATTTATGACTGCAAATGTAAAATGAACATGGTGGATGCATACAGTCATTATCATTTAAAATACGTACAAGGTCATTTCCTTGTTTCGTGTTTTAATTTTAATTTTATGGATTTTCCAACGTAGTTTTCTTACCTATTGGAGATCAAATTACCGGTCAAAATCTGGAACACAAAAGCAGTTTTATCGGTTTTAGTCTTAATTTTGTCACACTGGTGTAAGATGGAAACGAGGGGTAGATGGGGGATGTGGCAAGGGGATGGAAGTGGTGAAAAAGAAGATATAGCGAAAAGAGAAGTTAAATGGACTGGAAAGGGGGAACGGGTCAGGGCAGATGTGTTTAAGCGGGAGGGAAGCGGCGTTAAGCAGTAGGGCACAACCGTTAAATCGATATATAATATTTCCTTTTTCATATAGTATCTAAAACTAGATATCATATCTAAATCTAGATATAAACACAAAATATTTGAATTTACATATAGTATCTCCTTCTAGATATATAACTCTACATCCGGCTTATCTATATTTCGTTTTACATATTATATCTAAATTGATATATACTGTCAAAATATATCCTTTTTAATATAGTATCTAAAACTAGATACCGTATCTAAATCTAGATATAAACACAAAATATTTGAATTTAAATATAATATCTACTTCGAGATATACAGCTTTACATCCGGTTAAAATATATATTTCGTTTGACATATTATGTCTAAATTGACGTATATTTTCACATTTTTTCGCCCCTTAGCAACATGTTTCCGTCGGTGTTCCTTGATAACTCTCCACACCACGCGGAAGTAGAGCTAGGTGATGAAGTGAAACGGATTGTGGCTTATCTAGCTGATCTATGTAATTTGTTGATCTAGATAATTATATCCATTGGAATATGCCCGCAACTTAGTCTGCAACTAACATGGCCTAGTTCAACCTGGCGACGGACAAACAACTTAAATATCATCTTGGTGGTGTTTAAACGATTCCGTGTGTTCAGGTTTTATCTGACAGTCAGGTCTGAAGACTAGGTCCCTTGGACTTAAAAAAAAGGTCACAAAGTCTGTAGCCTCGTCACAATACGTCCTTGTCATCAGTTTGTCATGGGAGATCGTCGTGGGACCTCGGCTTTGAGTCTCACCCGGACGAGTGGAGAAGCATGGGATCGAACTCATGACTCCTTTTTTACAGCGCATTTAGCTTATCCGCTGTGCCATAGAGGACTGTGTTACCCCGCCATGCGAACACATCATCGAGTTGCTTATTTTTGAAAACTCCAGTGTGCTAGAACTCGCCAAGATACATGAACCATCTCATCGTATGAAGCTTTGCCATCGGTAAACAAGTCCCCACTCCGTTAAAAATGCTGGTTCATTACCTACTTGTTTTCCAGCAATCATTCTTATATAGTTCCTTCTCTCATTTCAATATGTCAGAGATGTTCCGGGATATCAAAAAGTTGAGGCATCCAGACGCAGGAAGCATAAATTCAAATCGGTTCACCGGTACCAGCACTATTCTAATAACGTGTTGACGCTCTCGACATGGATGATAGCCTTGTTGAACCGCATTTTTTAATTTCACATTTGTGTAAAAATAGGTACCAACAAGGCACATTTTGGAAGTGTGACATTTGTGTATGTTAAATTTCGATGGCGGGGTGGGGGCGGTGAAATTCATACTAAAATTTCAAATGTCTTCAAGATCGTTCCAAGGCGATACTTCTGTTGTGGTTCTAACTGTTTTGTGTTTTGGAGTCGAATTTTTGTGCTGTTTGAGCCTTATGTACGTTTTCATATTTTTAGTTCAGTTCGGGTAACTGAGTGGCCGCCCATTGGGGAATAGCTGCTCACTTGGCTTACGACATGTTTTCATGGTATAAGTGCCTAAGTGTCATTTTAGTTTTTCCGACCCCTCGTTTTATGGAGTGGGAATTTCTTTCTGATTGCGCCATTTCCTGATCATTGCCTATTTGTACTTTTCGGTACTAAATCTTCTAACACACGAAAACACGTTCTTGAACCATAATTTTCACATTTCGCAAAGTTCTTATGTGAATTATTGGTACCAAATCCTCCCAGCCGGCGAAGAATTGGTAACGAATTTGTATGTAAC
The DNA here is from genome assembly GCA_964017185.1 of Rugalucina vietnamica. NCBI lineage: Eukaryota > Metazoa > Mollusca > Bivalvia > Lucinida > Lucinidae > Rugalucina > Rugalucina vietnamica. Next base: position 67,345,820 of record OZ024871.1, read on the forward strand.
GGATTTCATTCCATTTCACACGCATGTGAGATAGGCGCATATAATCAAATTTCATGGTCTATTTGTACGTATTCTTCACACTCACGAAAACCACCCATCTGAAGTGGTTTTGCCTTTGATTCCAATTCTTCAATATATAGCAATATATGTAAACATTTTGTACCAAGCTTTCACATCTGAGTAAAATTGATACCAGTTCTTCAAATATGTGATGACGGCCCCCGTGGCCGAGTGGTTAAGGTCGCTGACTTCAGTGCTCTTGATCATTCGATCATCTCACCGATGTGGGTTCGCGCCTCGCACGGGGCACGAATTTATATGTGAGACAAGCCATGTTCTGCTTGCGGGTGTGTCAGGTGGTTTTTCCCCGGGTACTCCGGTTTTCGCCCCACCTACCGATTGATTCGTCTCGATATGAGTGGAAAAGCTTGAAAGGGACGTAAAACTGAATAAAAAAAAAAAATATGTGATGAATCTAAACCAATTCTTCACACGTCAAAACACTGACTCGTCCCGCATGTGAAAATTTTGTACAAATTTTTCACATAAGAAAATACTACCAGATATTCACAGATTTTATTATTAAGTGCCGCCGATTTCACAGGTGTGAAATCTGCGATTCAACAACGCTTTGAAAACGTACATAAAAGGAGCAAAACATAAAACAAGTAGGACTACAACAGATGTACCGAATCGGAGCGGTCAGTAATATAAATTTACTGGGTGGTATAAACAGTTTATATATTTTCCATTATCTTTGTTGAACTAGAGCCACAAGTTAAGCCTTTCTTCTCGGTCTGATACAAAATGCATGATTTTGCAAGCACCGGGCGATTCGATCAACGTTATAATTTATAAATCCGTGGTTTCCTGCAGATAGAACATTAGCGTATTACCCAAACGCGCCCCGGGCGTATGAAAAATCTCAACACGATGAAGATTTTGGACGTATAAAAATAATTTGTTTCTTAAACTCGTTTTAGCAGTCACACATTAGCGCGTGACTGAAGCGTTTGCCAGACGTATGAAAAAAAAAATATCAAAACGCTGAAAAAATAAAGTACGTTTTGTGGTACGTCCCAGACACACTAAGCAGGAAGACATCGCTCATTGGGGCCTAAAGAAATAGATTGGTAGCTTGTGCCTCCAGGCAAAGCTTGTTCGCTGCTGACTGACCATCTGATTACTGGTTAACCGCTCAGGTCTAAGCTTGCCCAGGAAAAGTGGTTTCAAGTCAAACCGTCTACGCATATAAGCATGAGTGGCTTTGTTGGATGGTTATATTTTAAGCACTTGTTGAATGTCATGACATCCTTACTTTGGTTAAATGTCCCATAAAATGGATGCAACGTCCCGACATGACCTTAGCTGTTGACTGGGACGTAAAGCATCAATTCAAATAAACAAACAAACACTAAGCAAGCGCTATAGGCGCGCAGCAAACGTTAAATGCGCGTCTCATACACGCTTGAGGCACGTTACTGAAAAAAAAAAAAAAAAAAAAAAAAAAAAAAAAATAGTTCGTAAATTTTAAATCGGAACGCGCATGATACGTACACTGGCGTATCTAAAATATGCGCCAAACGCATTCAAAGCGTATTCAACGCGCCTGTATCGCGCGTGGAACTTATTCGAAACGTATTTAACTGATTAACCTGTTGTAGAAGGTACTAACCGAGTGAGGGTCGTTTCCAGCTGAGACACACGACCGATTCACGCCGAGATTCGAGAAAAGATTTTAAGCATGCTTAAAAAGTGTTTTGAGCCCATACGCGCGTGGAGTGCGCACCGACCAACAGCGACGTATATCAACGTACACCGAGGCGTACACTAAGCGTACAAAGCGCGCATGTAACGCGTTTCTAACGTACCAGCGTGCATGTAACGCGTTTCTAACGTGTCTCCGATGTGCTCCTGACGTATGTTGAATTTTACATTATTGTCAACACACCCGGCGCGCGTTTGGCTTATATTATGCTAATGTGTATCAGCTATTTTCCTCGTTTCCTGTGTGTTGAGACCTCGTTTACTGTCCTTCCATTGGGACCTAAAAGAAATAGATGGGCTGCTTGTGCCTCCAAGCAAAGCTTCTTCGCTACTGACTGACCATCTGATTACTGGTTAACCGCTCAGGTCTGAGCCTGCCCAGGAAAAGTGGTTCATGTCAGTCTATCCACACATACAAGCGCTCATTGGATGTCATGACGTCCTAAATTTTGGTAAAAGTCCCATAAAATCGAGGCAGCGCCCCGACATGACCATTAATTCAAACAAACCAACCAATATAAAATAAATAGGGAGCGTGGTGACGTAGTGGTAAAGCATGGGAATCCGAATCGAGAGGTCATGGGATCGATGATCACCGTGGCACTGGCAGCACCGTGTTGTCCTTGAGCAAGGCATATTAACTCCCCGGAGGACGAGGAGCCATGCAAATAATGTACCCATCGCCATGTAGCGTAATTGCAACCGAGTTTGACGGTCCCTTGCCGAGTTGCATCTTGGTACCGCTCTGGCCAGTGTTGATTCGAGCCCCGCGCCGAGCATTTGTGAGACGAGTGTAGGTCTATTGTTCGAATGTGTTGCTACATCTATGGTCATATTGGGATGTTGCCTTGCTTAAAAATACGTGCTGAAGACATATAACCACACAACAACTAAAGCTTATAACTTTTCCTAGGCAGTTTCAGACCTAAGTGGTTAACCAGTTATCGTGTAGTCGATCACTCAGTTATAAGCTCTGTCTGGCAGCCCATCTATTTTTCACGGCCCCAATGCTGAATGGGCGGGGATGGGCAAAGTCGCATCGGTTTGCCGTCCTTATCAGTTTAGTTAACTTTGAGAGATCGCTGGTTTCATTTGCAGTCACGCTCACATTGAACAGCCTGTTCCTCGAGGTAAATTCTTGTTGCCGGGCATTGTGGTAGAGTCATTCTTTGAAAGAAGAAGAAGAAGAAGAAGAAGAATGATTTATTTACGTGCAGAGAGGTCCCCGGCGAGATCGTACGTTATCTTGTCGTGAAGAGCCATTGAGCAAAATTTTAAGCTTCCTTGACTTCTGGTTTACATACAGAAAGCGTTGGCTCCTTCCCAATATGACTGAACAATTGCTGATATGGACGTGAAGTCATATAATCTAACCAGTCCAAACATTTTAGATATAATTAACACTTCTTGGAATTTCCCTAGCGCTTTATGTCGTTATGTTCAGCAAGTAAAATAGTGTTTACTCATGTAAATCGGACGACGAGCATATTCAAATCCAAACTGTACATAACTTCCCTGGTGAACTTTTCGATGACGCTGGATTTTTTGTTGGAAATTTGTTTCTGCACAAAATTCAAAACTTCCCGCTATGCGAAACTCGATGAGAGACTGCGCATGACGCAAAATGATCACGTGTTCAGATGAAGGAAATAATATATCTCGATCGAAATATATAATGATATTTAGATTGACATATTATATGTCAATTTAGATATATTATAATAGGGTATATTTCGTTCGAAATATATGGTAAGTAGGCATATCTCCTTCTAGATATAATATATCGATTTAAAGGTTGTGCCCTACTGTTAAGTGGGAGACTGATGATAAACTGAGAGATAAGAGAGGAATAAAGGAGCGGATGTAGGGGGTAAGGGAGCTTATGATAAAGGGAAAAGGAAGAGATGCATATCGGGGGAGGACATTGTGGATTAGTAGGACTGATGATAAAGTGGGGGTAAGGGGGTTGATAATAAAGAGTGATGTAAGAAAGGAATAAAAGAAGAGGGAAGTTGGGATACGGGGAAATTTAAAATCCAATATAGCTCGCTTCTGAACCTGAATCGGAATATTTTCCTGGCGACACGCCAAATGACAACATTTCACCAGGGGTTCGGATGGGGGAGAAATTAGTGCCTTGAACGCACAAGCGAAGCGAACTTGGACACACAATCATCAGACATTTCAGCGGTGGAAATCAGAGAGTCAGGGAGGTTATTCCAGTCCCTGATAGTTTAGGGAAAGAAATTACATTTATAGGCCTTTGTATTAGCAGATGGTATCTGAAATGCTATGGAGTGATTATTTCTACAACGCATAGTCTTGGGGATAATGTCATCTGTAGGTATTCTGGCTTTACCCTTCAGACCTTTGTATTATAGCAAAATAGGTCGTTGATTTAATCAAATTGGGATAAGGGGAAGCCAATGCTAAAGGGAGGGGTAAGAAAGGAATAACGAGAGAAGTTGCGTTAAGGTGGGGCTGCTGATAAAGGGGTACAAGATGATTGGGTGTGAATATGGGTTATTGGGAAGGGAAGATGGGAAAAATGGAAGGTGAAGAAGGAACAAAGGATAGTGAGGCAAGAGAGCTAGTGGAAGGGGGAGGGAATCGGGAAAAAATATAATATCTATGTACATCTCACTTTTCTAAGAAAAGATTAAAGCACGGTGCACCCAGTCCAGGGCGAGGATGTTGATCAATACAGGCGAAACCGTAGATTGGCCCATCTCCTTTCTCATTAATATGTTCTCTGCTCTTAAAGGATCTCAGTTTTATTTTATTTGTCGTGTTTGCTTTCAAGGAAATGGAAATGACAACGTTTCCAATGACCCTGAGGACCACAAGCATGTAGCTATAGCTATTCTGGGCACACTTATTGGAACTATTGCGGTAGTCGGATCGGGAATACTGATATGGAAAAGAAATACAGATTTGAGGGAGGTTATATGCAGAAGGGTGTGCAGAAACAGGAATTTCGAACAAGGTAAACGACTTACATAGGAACGTTGACCAAACATCTGAAGTTTTTCTCACCCTCTTCAAAGTGTTCAAAATGCATAGATAGGAAACGGCATAAATACACCGAGTATGTACGGAGCTCACAAGCTTCGATGTCAAGTACGTTGGATAATTGAAATTCTCATAAGTCAGAATCAAGTATCTTGAAATATCGAGATCATTTTTTATTTTTCTGTTAAAAGTGAGGTTAATGCAACTCTCATTCGTTAAACATTTAAAGTGCGCACGCATGCATGAAACTGAAATTTTGTTTCTTCTTTTTTTTAATCACAATAGGAGATCGTGATGAAACAGAGCCAAAAGAATTGCTGGTGTGTGGAAATCTCGATAGCATTCCTGAACCAGATAATGGTAATTCGGGTAACAGCGGTGACGGTACGAACATCGAAAATATTGAAATGACATCAATGGTTCCACCAACAGACAATATAAACTTTGCGCAAGTTAGTGACACTAACTGTCCAGTCTACAAACCGGCATTTTAAATGTATCATGGTAACTGGATATTACTTATTTTTTGGCAGTCTCTGCAAAGTAAACTTCGTGGGATACGTGTAGCAGTTTTCATTTTTAAGGGTTTACAAAACATAAACTTAAACGCAAAAGAAATGCAACACTCACTAAAATGTGTTTTTTTCTTATTTCCCTTCAAGTGCTTTTGTTGTCGTGCTGTTACGATAATTTTAAGGCCACCTACCACTGGCTTACGAACAATAAGATGCTAGTTGTTGCGTTTCTTTTGCTTTTCTGCATAATTAACGATTTAAATGCTATTTTTAACATATACAAACAACAAAGCACATACATGTGTATCATTCCGTGATTTTGCAATGTTTTGTGCGAATATTCTAGTGTCGAGAATGCACATCAGGAAAACATGTCCGTGTAGTGTATACTCCCTTGAACCCCACTTTTATATAGCAAAACTGGGGTATGCAGGGGTATACTTATTTTTGCTCCAAAACATAGATTGTGGGTACTCGTTAGAACCGCCTCGCCGAGGCGGTTCTAACGTGTACCCACAATCTATGTTTTAGCAAAAATAAGAAAAATATCAAAAATTTTCAGCTAAAAAAACTTTTTTTTAAAGCTAAAAAATTCTCTGTATATTGCATGGGCATGTTTTCGTAATGCAAATATGGAGCCTCTGGAGGCTGTTGATGCTTCCGAGAGGGAACTTGATATCCAGAAAGTTGGTAATGGTTTGTTTAACCCATATTTGACGAATAGATTTTCCCATCTTTATCAATTGGGTAAGTCCACTTCTGTTCTTAGGGGCATCAGGTGTGAATTTTAAATTTTGTTCAAATTTTTTATGAAAATTCTCTAAGCAAACAGAATAGCCCCAGATGGGACGCCGCGTTCTGCGGCGTCACATCTGGGGCTATACTGTTTGCCTATGTCCCATGAAAGGGACGCCAGGCTTAAATGAGTTAAGGAGAGCCGGGGTCTTTCTTTCACTTTATTTGGGATGCCTTATGCCTTGAAATGGGTAGGCAAGGTGAAAACATTATTTGAGGAAAATGCCCGTTAGCACCTTTGATGTCCTTTTGGAATTTGATCAATTCATACGATTTGATGTACTTAACATGTATGTAACATAAAATTTGTTGATTGTTTTTGTGTTTGATTCAACACGCACTTTTTATCATTTTCTTTATCACACAATATTATGTGCTTTGCAATCATTTCTCAGAAAATATCATTCATTAACATGTGTCGCTTTCCTTTGTTTGAAAATGGTTGTGTCGTGTTGATTGTGATGTTCTTTTAAGTTCATCTTGCTGTTCCTTGCGATGTTTTGTGTTGTCCATTCTTTCCCGCCTGGTGTCTGGATTGGGATTTTAAATTCTTAATTGTATCAAACCATTGACCTTCTATTCTTACTTTTGTCATATATTTTACAGTTTTATGTCTGTTTCAAAATGTGAACCGCGTTGTGATGTATTGTTTTGTTTTTGTACATTTTTGTACTATTTTGTAAATGTTTGTTTTAAAATGCCATGTGTTGTGTTGTTTTAACTTTGTTTAAAATATTTAGTTTTATGCGTCGTTGTGTAATTTTGTTGTTTGCTGTTTTAATTGTTTCATCAATGTTCACAATTTCAATGTCTTTCATAATTACATTACGAAAACACGCCCATGCAGAGATTTTTAAGCTGTAAAAATTGGAAAATTACAGTGGATTTTTTTTTATATATATTTTTCTTATTTTTGCTCAAAACAGAGATTGTGGGTACACGTTAGAACCGCCTCGGTGAGGCGGTTCTAACGAGTACCCACAATCTATGTTTTGGAACAAAAATAAGAAAAATAGGTATACCCCTGCAAACCCCAGTTTTTCCATATAAAAGTGGGGTTTGCGGGGGTATACGTTACACGGACATGTTTTCCTGATGCACTATGCATATACCCTATGGCTTTCATCACGCAAGTGTCTTGTATGTACAAAGGAAAAATCATAGATCATCTGAAACATTAAATAATGTATTTTTGACAAAGAGGCAAATAGCTCTATTTTTAGAAAATGGTTTAACGTTTTATATTAACATTTTTCACTTTTCTTTTTAAGAAAATGTAAACTTGCTAAATATTTTGATAAAATAGCAGTATTATAACGAAACATAAAAGGAATGCCATTAAAGAGCAATAGTACAAGTCGGGTGAACTAGACTACTCCTGACTATCTGTACCTAAAAATGTGCCATTGTATGTTTGTGTTTTTGTGTTTAATGATTGATTTGTTACTTTACGTTCCAGTAAAAAGCTATAGTCATGGCGGCACATTGCCTCCATTTTAGGACATCTATCCAAAATACTGGATTGTAAATTATTATGTATTGATGTGTTGAATTAACCACTTTCAGACCCTCTAACCAGTAATCAGGCTTAAAATAAAATTTTGTTTGTTTGCAATTGCCTACCTACCCATTATTTTTCCTCCTACCAAAAATATTTTATTGGTTTTTCTGTATAGATATGACTGCGCTTTGCAGCGCGGCTAAGGGAGATTTAGTAATATAAAAATTTTCATTCAACTTTTATAGGCTTTGTTTAAATTGATTAAGATTCCTGCTAGACTTCAGCACTGAGTTGCTTAATTACATTATTACTTGTATATTAAACAAAATATATACAGCATATTTTCATGCGACAAAAAAAAATCCAACCTACCTACCAACACCTTCACACACCGGGTAGGCAATTGCAAACAAACAAGTTTTAAGGATGGCCTCATAGTTATAATTTTCCATGCCTGTGATATTTTTGAGCTGACCAGCTGAGTTAAGTATTTTAGTGATCTACTGTTGGTGACATTCTGAACTAAAACGCGAGCACACGATTCTTATGAGTACTACAAATTCCGCTTTGCGAGTTTTCTGGACAAATTAACATAATGTTCAGTATATATCACAAAATACTTGGTATATCTGTATATATGGTTTCCATGATTGATAAGTTTGTTGAGAAGATAATTCCATTAGCAACAAACCATTCTGTGATTTCATATATTATAATTATTATACGTTTTGTTGATCGATTTCCGATTCTGTTATTTCACTTTTTGTTCTCAGTCATTTTTGTATCATTTACATGTATTAAAAAAAAATCAATGTTTTATTTGTCTTCCCAATGTCCGATTGACCGTGACATAGATAATAGGGACCAGGGCCAGTTGTTCAAAACTTTGTTAGCTTAATGTCATCGTTAAGACCTCAACTCGTGAAGTAAATGCCTGCCAGCCGTGTGACAACATCGCTTAGACTAGGTCTACATGTGTATTGCTATTTTTTGTGATGAATTCTATCTTCTGATAGAAATGATTCAACACAGGGCTATAAGATACATGTTCAAATTCCCAGAAGAAAATATACACCAATCCATGAGGTCAAGATATACCTTCCCACGTTCCACAATAAATGCTCACAGACAGTCATTCATCCCAAGAACTGCCAAGCTCTGGAACAACCTCTCACCTTGTCTGTGCAAAAGCCCTGATCTCAGATCATTCCGAGGAGGGCTCCTAAAATCACTGTAATCCCAACAGCCTCACTCGTTAATCCGTCAATCATTTTCATCAAAGTCATCATTCATCAAGTTATTCATATCAAGCATGCATTTTAAATCATACCCGATTCTATTTCATCACCTAAATCAACAAGTACCGAAAAACCCAAAGCTTATTTATGAAAAGTCTGTAAAGTTCAGGATTTTTGAAACAGACTTTCTTTGTCCGTCATTTGCGCATGCATTCCATGTAATACTCAATAGATGTGTTTGGAGTACTGGGCAGATACAGATCCAGTAGACTAGTCCATTCGTTGGTTTGGGATTTTAAGTTCTTCTATTATTCTTTTTTATCATTTTTTCCGGCACTGAATCATAAAAAATCACCGGCCACCCACTTTCCGTCGACGCTAACGTTATTATTGTTTTCGTGATGATTGGCCGTTGCAAGCGTCTAGGCTTCAGCAAGCGTTGTTTAACGTCGACCAGTGCTGCTTGGCAACGCCAAAAGTAACGTAACGTCAGTCTTGGTTTGACTGTTATTGTGAAAGCGCGTTTTTTCTAGCTCTTATAAAATTACTGATATATCTGGAAATTGTGCGTCTAGCTTGGACAAAATGGACACTACGGAAAATTATTACATATTAAAAGGTATGCGATATATTTTTATACTTTGCTCGTAAAGCCTAGCTATGATATTGAAAAATATTAAGACCACATCGAACCTGACACGAGTGGGTGGGGTATAGTAATAAGAATTTCTGATTTTTCGGATCAAAGACTAAATAGAGGGTGATAAGCAGTAATTCACCATAATAAATCAATTAATATTATGTTTTTTAAAACAATTAATATTATGTTTACTATAAAGATTTCTTCTAGACCCTATAGAATTGTGGAAAATTACGTGGTTTTTGCATTGATAGGCAAAGAATGCTCGAAAAAAAAAATAAGATTCTCTTTATACCGTATTCACGTAGTTCAAGAGTAGATCGTTGTTTTATTTTTACCATGAATATTTTCAGTATACATGTTATTTATGGCCGCAATATATACTCATCAAAAGAAGTTTTGCACCATTTAATATTTTTCTCATTTTAAAATAATGTCTAGTATAGATATTTTTCAAATAAACTTTTAAAACGTAATACCATCTTAAAGTTCTGGACTTCCTGAATAGCAAGTCAATATTTTTTCTTAAAAAGATTAAATAAAAATGTGCAAAAATGCATGTTTTTGAAAACACCAAAATTTGAGATGCAGTAAAAAGCCCACATCTTTATTTCTGGGCTTCCAAACCCGAATTCGTTTCACATCCTCATTCGAGATACTGAAAGCAATCATTTAAAGCAAAAAACTAAAAATTGAATTTTTTGGACAAAAACACTATTTTTGAACAAAAATAACGATTTTTGAGATTTTGTTTAAATTGTAAGATAATGTTTAGTAACTCATCTCTCCATTAAAATGGGTTGTTTTTCTTTCAAACACAGCATGCAGCACCCATTAATGTTTAACTGGAGGTACTGGTTTTCAATCCATCCAAATTCAGAATTTTTAAAAAGCTGCATATCAAAAAAGTACTCATGCAGCATCTTTGACATGAGATTGCCTTTAACAGAAAGAACACAGGCGACAGGTTTTGGTGTCAAAACATCTCATAGTGATTCAAAATTTAAATGAATTTCAATTTATTTTACTCATTTTTTCCAATATTTATCATTTTTTCTCAAAAATTGCAATTTTGTCAAAAAATGAATTTTTACTAAAATTTTGAGATTTTTAAAATTGTTTTTAGGCTTAATCATTAGCTTTGGAGCTCTTGTGTGTAAATTTGGAAACAAAAATGTGTTCTTAATGCTGTGGCATTTTTTGTGGAATTTTTTCCATTTTCCAATTTTCAGCATTTACAGAAAATGGGAATTTTCAATTTTTCCTAAAATTGTTTCCGCAACGATTTTTGGTCTTAGCAAACACATTATTAAACTCTTTCAGACTGTGCAAATTCAAAAAGCTAGGTTATAAATTTGTTTGTTAAAATGTCACTTAAAAATATGAAAAAAAATCTAAATGGTGCAAAACTTCTTTTGATGAGTATATTTAAAACAGTTTAGTCTGATTGGTAGATTGTCTTGTCCGACATCTGAAATAAATCTAAATAAACGCACTAAATAGTCTGAAATTATGTACGTGTACGCCGGGATACCATAGCTCCTTGTATTCAGTATATTTCATACCCATCGGTGTGTTTGGCGATGTCCCTATGTATTCAAATTAGTGATCCGTCAGCTTATTTGCACATGGCATTTGATCACTTCATTTCACCAGGAGGTTCAGATGGGTGAGAAAATAATCCCTAAAGTTTTGCTTTATATACATTTATCATATGACGTCGCTGTTTTCCAGTGGATAACGTCATGTCATAAAAATCGTATGACCACACGTGTAATAACACTTTTGCGGGAATACGTAACGTCATTGACGACGTCCGTAACAACAATGTAAATTTTCATTGGAAATATGTCAACTTTGAAAGCGATAAAAACCTATTTTAGAAGTCATATGATAAAACGAATCTTACACTCGTGGTCATTTCATATGAAATTTATTAAACTCGCCGAAGGCTCGTTTAATAAATTTCATATGAAATGACCACTCGTGTAAGATCCTCTATGTACCACAACTTTGATATTATTGCATCGGGAAAATTGTTCGCTAGGACGATTTGCATCTACTCGTCGTTAACATGGAGTGGTCACGATACATGTAGACTGTAAAGTTAAGGTATAAGTGAAATTATCCAAAGAACGAGACAGAAACAGTCTGCTCTTTTCATATGATAAATTTCTAAAAGTTAATACTTCAATTAAGAACAAATTCAGCTTATTATTGTAATTTCAATTTTAGTATGCACACCCCAAAACATGTACTTTTTGTTAAAACAGTTCTCACACTAGACAGCATGCATCAGTATTACCTGTATGTTTTGGGACCCTGTTTATTTTGGGACACCATTCACCTTCGCCAAAATATTTATTTTACAGTCTTTTACATATTGGGACGCAATAATTTCCCTGCAAACTACATGAATTTGGAATAAAGAGACACCATTGTCTGTCCACCCAATCAAAACAAAACTACGTGATTAATACCCTGTTACGCAAAGATTGGGAAAAAAAAGAAGCCACAGACTCTGTGACTGGCGTTTTGTACTGTCTAAAAAGGGTAACATTAAAGGAGGATTAGTTCCAGCATAGACACCATGCGGGAAAGAAAATACATCACAAAACATTTTTCGACAAAACACTTGCCACCCGGCTAGTCTCAACCAAAATTGAACAAATAGGACGAGCACTAACGTGTGCCAGACAGATGATAAACAAAAGATGTTTCACGAAGAAAAATCACCGTACTCGGACGGTGACTTTATTGGGACAGCAAAAAGGACAGATGAGACGGTCACCTCGATCACCGCACTGGAACGGTGGCGTCTTAACTGGGGTTTGCCATTCGAAATTTTATGAAGAAAGTGAAATAAAAATGCCCATAGCGCTTGACTGATTTATGCAATGAAATTTAAAACTTTACACAAAGACACCAGTCAGGACAGAAAAAATAATACAAAACGCACCACAGAAACACATCCAACACAGTGTGTGAAAAGCCTATAAAAGAGCGAGGTAGCCATCCGACCACACTGACATAACATAAGAATAAAAACAAAATAAAATAAATAAAATAATTCAACACATTTTACTTTCAAGAGCCTGCACTAATAAGCCACCTGGGGCCAGTTGTTCAAAACTTCGTTAGCTTACAAAAAATAACAGTTTATTAGTAATATTCATGCTTGAAAATTTAACGAATCTTTAACTAACGACATCGTTAATTTTGAACAACTGACCCCTGGCTATTAAACATGTTAAAATAAATTACAATAACAACGAAAAAATTCATAAATTTCTGTTAAAAACAAACTATAGCTAGAGTTCTTTTCTTCGGATCATTTCCGTAAAAAGCGTCCGGAAACTGACGGGCGAGCGTCCGGAATCTGACGGACGTCAGTGAACGTCGGTTTGCCTCTAAGCAACGCCGACAATAACGTAACGTCAGTCTTGCGCTGACTGTTGTTGTGGAAGCACGGTTTATTCAAGCTCTGATAAAATCGCTGATACATTTGGAAATAGTGCGTGTAATTTGGACAAAATGGATTCAAAGGAAAATTCTAACAGATTGAAAGGTATTCGTCATATTTTTGAACTTTTTCTCTTTGTATAGTAGCTAAAAATCAAATATTATGAATTCTACACCGATCCTGACATGGGTGGGTGGGGTAATATTAATAGGAATTTTTCGCATCAGAGACTCAATTGGCGGTGACTGGTTATGTTTTATCTTTTTATTGTTACTTATTCTTATTCTATTTTTGTTAATATTAAAGCATGCTTGTTTTCTGTAATACCGATTACTAAATGTTCGCGACCCTTAAATGAGCCACCGCATGAGAAAACCAAAAATTTACATAGGCGAAAACAAAGCGGTAACTGCACAGCTGATCAGCGCCTTTGTTTTCGCTACAAGGATAGTACAATTCTTCATCTTCCTTCATCTTTCTAAATCCGAAATTTCAAGCTTCTAGCCTGCTTCTGTGATTGTACAGCCCGGTTTGTTTCAGACCTGACCCAAATGCAATTTTTACCTTTAAAACGATCCAATCTGGAAAAATCTGCTTTCTTGCCAGTTTAATTAATTCATATAAATAGACGATGAATAAAAACATAAATAGATAGATAAATAAATCAATCTGTTAAACCATTTCATCATGATGATAACATGTAATTTAGGAAAATGCAGTAACTGCACAGCTGATCAGCGCCTTTGTTTTCGCTACAAAAATCCTCCTCTCCTTATCCCCTAAATCTCAAGCATTAGCATTGTTCTGTTACTGTACAGGACGGTTTATGTCAGACCTGGTCGGAAATCCCGAAGACAGGTTCGGCTGCGTCGCGGCTCATTTGCATCGTTGTGTCGTGATTTTTTTACAATACTAAGAATTTGAAAATGCGGGGGAATAACTACGAAACGTCTTAATCTAAAGCACACCAGGAAAACATGTCCGTGCAATGTATACCCCTTATACCCCACCTTTTTTTTTTTTTTTTTTTTTTTTTTTTTTCAGCAAAACTGGGGTATGGAGGGGTATACCCCTATTTTTCGTATTTTTGGCGAGGCGAGGTTGTTCTAACGTGTACCCACAATCTATGTTTTCAGCGAAAAAAAAAATATGAATGGAAGTTTTTACAACTTAAGAATATATTACATGGGCATGCTTTCGTAATGATCATTTCTGAGACTTTTTTCCGTAACAAGCGTCCGGGCGCTCAGAAATTGACGGACGTCCTTCAACGTCAAATTGCCTCCTAGCAACGCCAACAATAACGTTACGTCAGCCTAGCTTTGACTGTTGTTGTGGAAGCACGGTTTATTCAAGCTCTAATAAAATCGCTGATAAATTTGGGATTAGTGCGTATTATTTGGACAAAATGGACCCAAAGGACAATTCTAACATATTGAAAGGTATGCGTCATATTTTCGAACTTTTTCTTTTGTATAGTAGCTAAAAATCAAATATCATGAATACTACACCGATCCTGACGTGGGTGGGTGGGGTAATATTAATAGGAATTTTTCGCATTACAGACTCAATTGGCGGTGACTGGTTGTTATTATTATTATTATTATTATTTTTTTTTTTTTCTTAAATCCAAAATATCAAGAATCTAGCCTGCTTCTGTACAGGCCGGTTTGTGTCGGACCTGGTCGGAACTCCAAAATGTTGGTTTTCTCATGCACAGGCTCATTTCTGAGACTCTTTTCCGTAACAAGCGTCCGGGCGCTCAGAAAATGACGGACGTCCTTCAACGTCAAATCGCCGCCTAGCAACGCCAACAGTAACGTAACGTCAGTCTAGCTTTGACTTTTGTTGTGGAAGCACGGTTTATTCAAGCTCTAATAAATTTGGAATTAGTGCGTATAATTTGGACAAAATGGACTCGAAGGACAATTCTTATATCTTGAAAGGTATGCGATATAATTTCACGTCTTTTCTCGTGTAACCTAGTTTAAATTCGAATAATTTTAGGATTTAGTCAATCCTGACATGTGTGGGTGGGGTATAGTTATAAGACATATGTGATTTTTTCATATCGGGACTAAACGGACGTTTATAAGAAATCGAATTCACGTTAATTAAATGTTATAATTTAACTAATACCATGCATGTAGTATTCTAAAAAGCGATCTACCGAAGCCTACAAATAGAAGGGTTAAAACTTACTTTTTAAGACCACAAACAGCAGCCCTGCCAGTGAGACTAAAACCCAATGAGGAGTTTACCAATGAGGATTTTGCCCACTTCTCACGTTTCAGACTTTAATATCAACTTAGGGGCGTCCACACCAAACATATTAATCTAGTTCAGACTGATCTGTATTAATTTGATCCATATTTGACGAATGGATTCTCCCATCATTTTCAGATGGGTGAGTCCACTTTCATTTTTAGGCGTGTTAGGAGTGATTTTTTATTTTTATCTCAGTTTTCGATGAAATTTCTCTGTGCAAACGGAATAGCCCCAGATGGGACGCCGCGTTATGCGGCGTCACATCTGGGACTGTGCTGTTTGCTTATGTCCCAAAAAACGGACGTCAGGCGTTCACAGTAGACAAAATTTTAATCATCGATTCAGTATCGATGGATAGATGATCCGGATCAGATTGGTCAATGTCAACTTGACTGATGATCGGATTAAATTGCGTTCACAGTAGAACATTTTTAGAATACGGATTTATCTTATTCTTAACTTTCAACCGTTCAGACTGGACCAAACGTGAATACGCCATTGGGGCCCTTTCAGGGGTTTGTGAATCTGGGAAGGAGGGCGAATATCTTGAGGGATCTGAGGAGCCTAAAGGGTCATTTATTTTCATGGATATGGGGAGCAATCATAGGGAGAAAGGAAAAACATTTTAGGAATGTGGCGAGAAAGGTTATTTTTCTTTCAGGGAGCAGTGAGTTAAGACCGCCTCCCCATGGTAGGGCCACACAATAGATCCGGAACAGTCTAGTGTGAACATAAATTATCCGTATCAAATTGATTTAGTATATCCAGTGTGAACGCATCCTTTTAATTTTACGCAACGGAAATGCACAGAAAAGGCCATCGGGCTACATACTCATGCATTAATTAATTGCATTTTATGGTATGCACATCCGTCTGTTTTATCATATGCATGTTAATGCTATCCGTTAGACAAAATTACACCCATTAGACTATCCATGATTTAGAGCCGCATCGTGATAAAACCAGATTTCGCCTATGCGAAAACAAAGGCGCAGATCAGCTTCGCAGTAACTGCGAAGTTGATCAGCGCCTTTGTATTCGCCACACGGATAGTACTATTTCTCTTCTTCTCGAATCCGAAATTTCAAGCTTCTATCCTGCTTTAGTGACTGTACAGGTCGGTTTGTGTCGGACCTGGCCGGGAACTTTCTCACGGCGCATCTCAAATATTGTAATCCTTGTTATTATACTGCATACGAAAAGAAACGTGACATACCTATCTCAATAGTCGAAATTATCTAAACTTAAAACCGTTGCCCGCTATATATTCCTGATTTATGTGCCGCTGTAATTGTTCATATTTTCTGTTGCTCCTTATGTTGTCATATTTGTTATGACCTAAGTGTAAATAAAAATCTTGAATCTTGTTTAGCCATTTCCGATTCTTTTTTTCTCCGAAGCTTTTTCGTTGCAAGCGTCCGGAAATTGACGGGCGTCGTTTAACGTCAAAATGCTGCTTAGCAACGTAACAATATAACGTAACGTCAGTCTTGCTTTGACTGTTGTTGTAGATGCACGGTTTCCATAGCTCTGACAAATGTGCTGCTTTTCTTGTAAATTGTGAGTTTAATTCAGACAAAATGGATGCAAGGAAAAATGCTTATATGTTTCAAGGTATGCGCTACATTTTATTTCTTTTTTCTTGAGAATGGGTCGAAATAATCGGGGCTGCATCGACAGTGACATAAGTGGGTGGGGTAAATGAAATGGGAATTCGCGATTTTTTCGCATGCACGACTAAGCGTTTATAGGAAATTAGTGATTCATACATGTTATAATTAGCAAGGATAACAAACATATTGAAATAATCACCAAGGTGTGCGTGGTTTGATGCTAACTGAACCGTAAACATAATCCAAAAGCCAACATCAAGAGAAAAAAAATAAAGAAAACACTAATATTTAGAAATATTCGATTTGTATACATTTAAAGTCCAAAAACAAGCGACCAATCTACACAACTGGAACATGATAAAATCATCTTGCAGGAGCAACACCATCTCTTACAGGTATTTGGTTTGTTTATTATTATGTTGTCTTTCAAGCAGCACTCTGTTTTCTTTCCGACTGCAGTTTTCGACAAACGAGTCTTTTATCTACATCTACTATAAACTCAAGAACAGTTTTGTGTCAGTTTCATGCGAAAGATAGATTGAAATACAACCAAACTGTCACCGAGAAATTTGAACAGCGGACAATACAGTCATGGTAGTAATTTTTACCGTGGACGTCAACAACGAAATCATACAAATGAAATACAATGTACCTTTTCAAAAGGGACCATGTTTGCATCTAAAAATTATCTCATTACGACCCAATTCCCCGTATGTCTACAACTCGGCATAGTCTAACCCACATGCGAATAAAATATTCACGAAATATTACAACAATTATTTTGGTCATAAATTCGAACATTTGTTGAACATGACTGGATAAAAGGGGACAACCTGCATGCGCGGATCCAGAAATTTTCATGAGAGGGGGTCCAACGAAAGTGGTAATTTTTGGTCACAGACGAGGGGGGTCCAACCCCCCAAAAAATCCCGAAATTACCCTTTTTTAGGTAAAATTTTCACATTCCGGACCCCCGGTCCCCCCTCTGGATCCGCGCATGACCTGGAGATGGCATCTACACGATTGGCTTCAGCATCTGCTAACTTTGTGATTTGATATTTGAGCCGCCTCGTGGGAAAACAAACAATGTGGTTTTCGAACAGGTCTGACACAAATCAGGCTGTACAGTCACAGAAGCAGGCTAGAAGCGTGCAACTTTAGACTGAAGAAGAAAAGAACTGTACTATCCGTGTAGCGAAAACAAAGACGCTGATCTGCGTCTTTGTTTTCGCATATGCAGATTGTTGGTTTTCCCATGCTGTGGCTCATTTCTTGAGAAGTTGAAATCAAAGGATATTTGTGTTTATTAGGGCATGCAATCGCAACTATGTTGTGCAGCGTCTGGTAGGTCCATTTTGTCCATATTTGGTGTCCAAATGAAATCAAAGATTTTGGTCTCCTGTAAGAGCTTGGACAGTACGGAGGTGTACGTTCATGGTGAAGAATTAAGGACATGTCGAAAATCGAAAAGTTAGTTATTCTAGCCATACTTACTGTCAAGCCCCACCCCAGGAGATTCGTGTCTTTCAAGCTACCGAGCCCGGAATCTCCAACTCATTACTATATTTCTATCATTCTTTTTTTCTTCTCTCTCTTCAGATCAACATCTTTCTGCTTTTTCAAGTAAAGGTCAAGTTAAAGTTCAAGTTCCTCCATTTAAGGTATTTGCGGCGTGAAATTGTATTTTGTGTTTAGCTTTCAATATATGCCTTGTCGACAGATTAGTCTGTTTTGAAGCTTTCAAGCTTCTTACTGTCCGTTCTACGGCGATTGTCTAGGTGTAATTGTTACTTCAAGTTATTTCAAACTAGAAGGTATTAAGTATGTATTGCTTTTTTGTTGTTGCCTATATTGATGTATACTTGTGAATAACTTTGTCTTGGTTGTTTTGGTCATACTTGTAGTTTTATTGCTTGTATCCAGGGAGTTTCCCCTTACTTTGGATATCAGTTTCTATTGTGGCTTTCAACCTATTTTTCAACCATATAGAAATTGAGTCAAAATGTTCCAGAACAACCTTGGTCATGTTTCTTTCCTCAGACTATATCATCCATGTGCTAGCTTGTTTTTATATTGTACCTCGCTCACACGCCCTGTCTTCGGATGTTCGAGTCTTGTCCTGGAAATGATCCATGACACCATGGTAACAACCAAAAAGAAACCCCACTACTAAGGTCGACCAAGGGATGTTTAATCTATAATGTCAGAATTATTGTTATATAAGAAAGGTGTATTAAACCTGTATGTACTCCTTTTCCAGGTTTTCCTGGACCAGAGTCCCCGGATATCGGACCATGTCGAAGAACCATCACGTTACTTCACTCCCATACTGAGACCACAGTCCCTAGTAGGTGACGTCACTTGGCAGGTGGTAAAACCCATCGCCAGACACGTGAATGTGGTAGCGCCTCTACAGTACCCTGGACGTCAAATACTACGTCCAGTTGTAAGTAATTCGTTTACTTGTAAATTGACTTGATCTTTTTCAAACCTTCACACCGCACTGTTAAAATGATATTAGCCTAAATGGGCTTGTTAAACTCTTTTTTTAAAATCTTTAATTTTTAGCTCACCTGAGCCGAAGGCTCACAAGGTGAGCTTATAGGATGGCCATGATCCGGCGTCCGTCCGTCCGTCGTCCACAATTTCAAAGATCTTCTTCTCTGAAACCGCTTGGCCGATCTAGTTGAAATTTTATGTGGAGCCTCCTTGGGTAGTGGCATTTCAAGTTTGATCGCGAAATCCAGGTCACATGACCAAGATGGCCGCCACGCCCATATATGGTAAAAACCACTCAAAAATCTTCTTCTCCAGAACCGGCAGGCCGATTTTCATGAAACTTGGTATGTAGCATTTGGGACTTCAGCCCATCATAGTTTGATAAAATGATGACCCTAGGATGACCTTGACCTAATTTACGGCAAGGTCAATTTTGGAAACATAGGCTTTTACATGGGAAAAAGTGAAAACTATGGATTTTTTTGAAAACTATTGCAGCCTGATGCCTGAAAAGTGGTAGATGCAAACAACTAATGGAGTAGATGAAGATATGTGATTAATGTAGGTCAAAGTCATCTCTTGACCTTGGCCAGTCTGTCGTCCATACACACTTTTCAAAGATCTTCTTCTCTGAAACTGCTGGGCCAATCAAAGTGAAATTTTATTTGGAGCATCCATGGGTAGAAGAGACGAAAGTTTGATCGCGAAATCCAGGTCACATGACCAAGATGGCTGCCACGCCCATATATGGTAAAAACCACTCAAAAATCTTCTTGTCCAGAACCGGCAGGCCGATTTTCATGAAACTTGGTATGTGGCATTTGGGACTCCAGCCCATCATAGTTTGATCAAATGATGACCATATGTTTTACGGCAAGGTCAATTTTGGAAACATAGGCTTTTACATGGGAAAAGGCGAAAACAATGGATATTTTGGAAACTGTTGCAGTCTGAGACCTGAAAGTTGCTAGATGCAGACAACCAATGGAGTCAATGAAGGTAAGTAATTAATGAAGGCCAAGGTCATTTCTTGACCTTGACCCAAGGTCATTTAATTAAATATCAAAATTAAAATTATGGTTTTCTCAGAAATCACTGGGTTTGGAAACTATTGGCGCCTGAGACCTGAAACTTTGCAGATGCAGACAACTTATGAATTCAATAAAGGTGTGTGAGTATTCAAGGTCAAGGTCATTTCATGATGACTTAATACTCCAGGATCAGGCTTCAGGTGAGCGTTTTCAGGACCAATGGTCCTCTGGTTATTCGCTTTCAGTCGGCATTCAATGAATTAATTCGAAACTTTTCTCCATTTGTTATCCACATATCTCTAGTAATTAAAGTTCATGTTCCCCTATTCCATCAAATGATTTCAGTCCAAAACTCCAATCGTCGAATAACTGTTGTTTCTGAATGAATATTTACATCTTAAAAAGTCATTGAATTTGACACTGTCAAAATTAATTTAGTGTATATTATCTTCCATATCACCAAAACCTGATTTTAGCACTACATGTATAATTTAATGTTTTATTTTATATTTTACAGTGAAAACCAATGTATATCAAAACATGATAAAATTGATATTTTCATTGATATGAAATTTCACTGATATCAAATCTCACTAATATCAAAAGTCACCAGTGACTGATATCAGCCTATATCTTCACTGTAAAAGAGGAATTACTTTTAGTATAAAATAAAAAAAAAAAAGCATAAAAATGATTTTTTTTTTTTTTTTTTTTTTTTTTTTTTTTTTTTGGTTAAAACCAAATATATTTCATCTCGTGAGTTGAAAAGATCATAATTTTCACTCGTGCTGTGCACTTGCGAAAATTCTGATGTTTTCAACTCACTAAGTGAAATATATTTGGTATTCACCTCAAAAAAGCAAATATCCTCTATTTATTTGGAGTTTTGAGACATAAACAATATACTATTTTCTTTCAGCCTGGATTTTTACGCCGCCATCTTGCAAGTGGGAATAACTTTGGCAATTACCAATCAAGGCTTCCCCTTAAAAAGAGGCGGTTTATCAATGAAGGGGAAGGTGACGGACCGTCGGCTAAGGTAAACACATCCCCTATCAAAATGTTCAATAACGAAAAATGTGTTCTTGGTAAATAATCAAATACATAAAAAAAAAAACTTTTTAAAATAAATTATTTCAGTTCTGTCTCGTGAGAGATATCCGGTAAACTGCCATGGACAGCAAGCTGCCATGGACACCATGTATAATATTATTTAAAAAAGAAAATTCTACCGGTCGCCAAAGATAGAAGAAAAAATACAATTTCATAAAATTTATCATTCAGATCAGCCTAAATTTATAATTCAGATCCGCCTATCTTGTGTTCTTATACATTAATAGCAACGTCCAAACAATTCGTAAATTTCTAATAGAAATTAACCTACTACTTTTCAAAAAATGCGTTTCCCATTTATTTGCAGGTTAGCAAGGGTGTCAGCAGTGAGACCACGGAGTTTTCTCACAATGAAAACTCGCCGTTCTCTGACTACCGCCGTCCTACCGAGCCAACAACGCCACAGGCCAACGGAGTCACCATTGTCCAGCCTAGTGGTCAGACGCTAGATGCTCAAAATGATCCTAGCACATCTAGGGCATTGTCTGCTACAGTTGCGCATGCCCGTGAAGCCGACCAAAACGACATCGAGGCGTCTGACGACGACGACGAGGTCACAGATATAATTGAAAATGTGCAAGCCGGGCTTCCGTTGGCCAGACAAAATGAGAACACTGTTACGCATGCCCAGAACGCCTATGACAAAGATTCTGATGAAGATAGCGAGATAGCTGAAATAATGGAGAATGCTAGGGACAAGGAGTATCCAATTCTAGGCTACCGAGTGGTAATGCTAACTCCCGAAAATGAAGAATATGAGACCACCGATGATGACGAATATGATGCGGTTTTTGATGCTGGTAACGATGGATACAGTACCGATGGTAGTTACCAGGATGATGATGGTTACGAAGGTGATGACGACTGTGACGACCACAATGATGATGATGTTGACACCGAGATAATGCAATTAATGAAGAATGAAGGCTGCCAGTCACCAAGAGAGCCGTGGTTGTCTATCGCGATCAATACGAACAACAGTAGAGCGGAATCAGAGAATATTGACGATGTCATGATGGATTGTTTCCGACCAATCACTCCAGTGGTCATCAGATTCAGCCCTGATAGTAGAGCTAGCGACCAATCCAAGACACCAACAGCATCTGTTACTGAAAGTAATCTGTCCCTGTCGCAGTTCAGCCCGATAGCCGTCAGTTCTTCTAGTACGATTGGTTCCCTAAGTGACGCCTCATCGCCTCCTTCTGTTACGGAAAGTAAGCTGTCTCTATCACAGTTCAGTCCGATATCGATCAGCTCAACAAGTACGATTGGTTCCATTAGTGATTACTCAATGCCTCCTTCTTCAGACAGAAGCAGATGTGATACAGATGAATCATTACTGGGCGATGAGGAGTGTGAATCTATGGAGATAACAGACGACGAAGGCCATCTGAATGATCTGTCTGCAGATGCTGTTGGAGAAGATCGGAGTACAAATGATCGGATAGAGAATGATGAAGGTCTTATCCAAGACGGCGTTACAACAAACAAACCATTACTGGCAGTTAATCCAAGCACATCTCTAAAGGAATTTAGAGCATCTGTTTTGACAGGCGAGAAGCTATCCGTGAGACGCTATGAGGAATGGTTCACCAAGTCGGAGGATGAACAGTTTGCAGAAATTCTGGAAGATTTTCTTGAAGAAAACGAAGGAAACATAGTTGATGAAGATATGATACGGGACATGTTAGCAGACACGAGAGATAGGATTGCTGAAAAGAGAAAGGCTGCCAGAGAAGCTAGAGAATCTTTTAACATACAGAGCACATCTAGAGGCCCCCTTAGTGAAGGAAGAGTAACATTGTCCAGTCGATCTAGCGGTAGTCCAAGACATGAGTCGATGGACTTTGAATGGGACTATACTGAAGAATCTTCATCTGAGGAAAATGCTGCAGTTGAACCAAGCACCTCTGGAGAGAAGCTGTGCGGACACATTTCTTCTTTCTTTGGTCGTAAGTATCTACCTAACATTTTACATTTATAAAACTAGATTTGACATTTAATGGCACAATATGACACTAAAACTTAAGGAAAGCATGTATCGTTTATCAAGTATATTCCGAGATAAACACTCTATGAGCTTGAGACTTCAACCATCAGAAAAAAAAACATAACTGCAGTATGCCATTGTAAAATTTGATACACCAACTCTTTTGGTGCCTGTAACCAAGATATGCGAATAAGAAAGGCAGTTCATAGAATTAGCAAAAATCGATCAGATTAGGGTTTTTATGTGGTTTCTGAACAGGTCCGACACAAACCGAGCTGTACAAGCACAGAAGATGGCTAGAGACTGGAAATTTTAGATTAAGAAGGTAAAGGAATTGTACTAACAAAGGCACTGATCAGCACTGCGAAGCTGATCTGCGCCTTTGTTTTCGCATATGCAGATTGTTGGTTTTCTCATGCAGGGGCTCATATGTATTTGTATACCGATTTTTCCCTTCTAAAATTTAATAAATGTGTTTTAAAAATGTCGATTTCCATGTATTTTTAATTCCTATTTCAGATTCTGGGTGTGCTGCGTACATTTCCTACTGTAGACAAGAGCTGCAAACATACGCTGACCAGGATTTCTACAGTATGTTCTCGGAACCCGAATCTCGTGCCAATGAAGACAACCAAGCTTCCAGTAACAGTGATGGCATTGAATCTCAAGCTTCCAGTCATTATGATCACAACTACTGTCTATCTAGTTACCCAGTTTCTTCACTGTCAGATGATGACTCTGATATAATTGTAATAGACTAATAAACATTTTTCATAGAAAAGAACTTGACTGAGCTACACTGTGATAATCTTAGGATTATTTTTCCTACAAAATCTTACATTTTGATTATTTACTTTTATTCTTTTATTTTATCATTTGTTTGGAAATATTTTCACTTCGACATGTTTTCCATTCCAATATATCGCTATCAATTCTTACTCGTGTTTCTTAATTTGTCAGAAAACCATATAAAGCGGTCCCAAGACCAAGTTTGTTAAAAATAAGGTGGTCCTGTGTGAATATGCACCCCCTCCCCCCGCCCATTGGGGCGTAGAAGAAATAGATGGGCTGCTTGTGTCTCCAGGCAAAGCTTCTTAACTACTGACCGACCATCGGATTGCTGGTTAACCGCTCAAATGTGAGCCTGCCCAGGAAAAGTGGTTTAGTCGAACCAACCATACATGTAAGCCATGACATTCTAATGTTGGGTAAAAGTCCCATAAAGTCCCGACGTGACCATTGCTGTTGACTGGGACGTAAAGCATCAATCGAAACAAACAAACAAACAAACAAACAAACAAACAAGTTCTGAAACGTAATAAATTGATGGAACTCATTGTGTCTTGCCAGAATAAAAAAAAAATAAAATAAATAAAAAAAAAAGATCAGATACAAACCAGTCTGTAAAATGGGCAAAAAAAGTCTAGGATGCCCCTTGTGTTGTTTGCATATGGAAACTCGAAGTAAAATATATGTATAGTAAAATAGATAATGAAATGTCTCCGTAACAAAAACAAGTATAGCTTTGCTCGTTTCACATCATTTTGAACAGCTATAATACAGAAATATTCCAAGCTTTGTTCCAAATGGCCATCTTAATGCAATGTTGCAAATGTAACGTCCAATAACTTCTGATGTAGCGTTTCTTTAACCCTTCAGTATAGTAGGATTGCATCAGGTGGCCAGTGTATTCGAGAAGTCTGTACACGTGTCCATTAACAAGGTATTTTTGTGAATTCCAAAAACGCGCATAATCAATGGACAGCGATATATTTTTGTTGTAAAAATTAAACTTTTCAGTGGAATTTTTTTCCTCAAAACGTGTATTGTGGTTTTACATTAGAACGCTCTCGCCTAGCACCGCCTCGGCGACCGAGGCGGTTTCTAACGAGTGCCCACTCTATTTTTTGGAGTAAAAGCAAGAAAAAATGTCTGCCCCCTGTACTGTTTTCCTATAACAGTGGGTGTACTGGGTATACATATCATGGACAAGTATCAAACAATGGCCAGAAACAGACATAGGCTTATACTAATAGGGACACATGTACCGTCTTTAATCCCAAAACTATTTTAAAAAAAATATGCAAGATACAATAGGAACATAATCGATAAACTGAAGCAGCAGCTGTTTTCCAAAAAGGTGACCGCTCAGCTACCTTATCTGGACAAAAAAAAATGTTTAGCACCCATAACAGATTAAAGTTACTGAAACTGACACTAAATCGAGAAAAAAATGAACAAGCCACATTATAACATCTGCCTAAGAACGGCCAAAAATATAAACAAGTGAGCCACCTCATGGGGAAACCAACAATGTGGTTTCCGAACAGGTCCGACACAAACCGGCCTGTACAAGCACAGAAAAGAGTGTCGGATTTAAGTAGAAGAGGAATTGTACTATCCGAGTAGCGAAAACAAAGGCGGTGATCAGCTTCGCGGTCACCGCGAAGCTGATCTGCGTCTTTGTTTTCGCCTATGCAGATTGTTGGTTTTCCCATGAGGCGGCTCATATAAACAAGTTCTACGGTACATTGACCTTGTCATGTATAATTACTGTTTGTGCGATTGTTAAATAGCCTCTTTAAATCACTTGGCATAATTTTTGCGTTATTTGCTAATGGAAGTTACCCCGGGAGATAATTTGACCTACGTTGCTTTTCATGGTTGCCAAATTGTTCATTGTAATCGGAGATATGACCAATTGTATGTACACCTCTGTGCTCAAGACTCACGTTAACGGTTGCCATGGAAACCATGCTTTTGTTTTCATAGTGCAAAAGAGTTTTCTTTGAGGACAAAAAATCTTTACATTTCTGGGGTCCCAATGAACGATTTGGCACCCATGAAAAATTGTCCGTGGGGTGCAAAGAGGGTCAAATTAGCTGCCGGGGTATAAGAAAATGTCTTGAATACAACCTTAACTGATCTCGATAGCCATAAAGATAACAGGATATAAATTGCCAGTTAGCGTCTACATGAAAAAAATGTGGTAGTGAATGTTTACGATCCACTCATATGGAATTCTGTTTGTCAAAGAATAGAAAGCAAAACTTGCATAAGTGAATATTTAATCAGATGTGCTAAATATGCTTAAATACATTGTTTGTTTGCTTGCATTAACGTTTAACGTCCCAGTCAATAACTGTTCAGAAATGTCGCGACGAAGCCACCACTTGCTGGGTTTACACGTGAATGTTGAATGTGTTTTGCTCATGACACAATGTTCACTTATGCGGCCTCGATTACATTTGGCCTACGATTAGCTAGCGATGATCGTACGATGCCATTTTTGGCATTTTCGTGCGATCTCTGCAGGGTGACCCTACCCTACCATATCCCTACTATTCTACAGCTTCCTACGATGCGACTATCGTGCGGTCACCGCACGATTTTTGTTAATTATATGGGAACAAAAACCGTACGGCGGTCGTAGAGAGACCACAAGGGCTCTGTCAGAAATCCTTGGCACTCCGTACGGACATCGCAAGGGCTCCGTGCGATCTCCACTTAAAGTCTGCGGAGACCCTACGATTACCGTACGAACTCCGTGCGGTTTTGCCTCAGGACGTCAACGAAAACCAAAGTAAGCCCTATGTATTGTAACCACAGACGTAGCTACGATTATTGAAAATCGCAGGGAAAATCGCAGACCAAAAAACCGTACGGCGATCGGGGCAAATGTAACTTTTAAACGCATTAAAGCAATTTTTTTCTTTATACACAAATTAAATCCCTATTTTTAGTGAAAATTAGCAGATGTTAATTTCGTTAAATATCTCTAGAAATGCATCTGAAAGCATGAAAACTATTTCTTTCCTCGCAAAATTTTCTCGCTCGTATGGCTCGCTCGTTCTATTAAGATAAAAAAATCTTGGGTGCCCCCCCCCCCCTCCCCTTTAACAGACCAGGCCCTGAGGTTATAAAATTTTTTTCAAGCTCAGCTCAGCTGAGCATGAAATTTCAACTGCTCATAAATACGAAAATATCCCAAATATACTGAAATTGAAGGTTTAGAACGCCAAAGCCTGTAATTCATCCTGCTTATAAATGTTAAAATGCCAACATTTGTTGGCACTGCTTATAAATGTTAAAATGCCAACATTTGTTGGCATTTTAACATTTATGAACAGGATACATTTTAGTCTCAGCTGAGCTGAGCATGAAAAAAGTTTTATAACCTCGGGGCCAGGTCTGGATCCGGCCCTGGCGTCAATGTGTGTCGCATGATAGTGACTGAACTAGGAAATATATCTCGTTTGGCAGTTGTGCCCAACCTTCAAGCAATCAACCAGAACGAAGGGCGTGATTTTCGATCAGGTGTCTTCAAGAGCGTCCGCGCTCGTCATATAAAACCAATTACCGCTATTTATTGGCGGGAGTTTTCATCTGTCAAAGGGAAGAACAGTACGTATTTCGCTGAACAGTAAATCTGCACGTGCACAGAGAAAAATGGCGGCCGAAAGTCCAAAAGCAACGAAAGTTTCTAAACCAAAGCCTAGCCACCCACCATTTATGGCAATGGCTAAGGACGCAATTTCATCACTGGGCGACAAGAAGGGCTCGTCAGTTCCAAGCATACAGACATATATTGCTGGTAACTATAACCTTGACATTGACTTCGTGAAAATTCACCTGAAACCCGCGCTTGCCAAAGGACTTGAAAATGAGACATTTGTGAGACCCAAAGGTTCAGAAGCAAAGGGCTACACTGGCAGGTTCAAACTGAATAAAGTCAAAGAAACAGAAGAAGCAAAAGCCAAGGCCAAAAAGGAGAAAGAAGCAGCCAAAAAAGAAAAGGAGAAAGAAAAAGCTGAGGCTAAAAAGACTGTGAAAAAGACAGCAGCTACAAAACCAAAAACCGCTACAAAATCACCAAAGAAAGTGGTAAAGAAGAAAACACCTTCAAAGACGGCAACGAAGTCCCCTAAATCCAAAACAAAGACGGCAAAACCAAAGACCAAGGCAGCTGCTGGGACTCCAAAAACAAAAGCCAAGAAACCAAAGGTATACATAATTTTTAGTAGACATGACTGTCAAAAATAATAATGTCAAAATGACTGACAAAAATAATAATGGCCAAGTGGTTAGTTCATCTGGGACCAGTTGTTCAAAACTATGTTATAATAGCTTTTAAACGACATGGTAAAGACCTCGACTCGTTAAGTTAATGCCAACTACATAAGCAAATACACTGTTATTTTTTGTTGATAAAATTGTGAGAATCCTTTCTTTGCCTTTACAATGCAAAGGATTCTCAGTCACATTTTATCAAGAAAATATAACTATTTGTATATTGCCATTCGAATTTTTAACGAATTGTTAACTAACGACATTGTTAATTTTGAACAACTGGGCCCAGAATGTGAATTCACAAAGTTTTAAGTTAATTCTTTGTTCACATATGGATGTCATATCTATTGGCTTTACTTCTGTTCCAAAATTCAAACACTGTCGCTTGTTATTGTGGAAATATTGCAAAACATTACGAAACCATGCCGGCCCCATGTAATATACAGATTTTTGTTAAGTTTAAAAATTTTCATCAGAAATTTTTTTGATAATTTTAATAGTTTTGCTCAAAACATACATTGTGGGTAAAAGAAGAAATAAGCCATGATGATTCTAAGGCATGCACCATTTCTGGAATTCAGACGGGTCTGTCATTTCTTACATTATAAGGGGAATAATGTTTTAGGTTTTCGAAAGCAGGAAAATTTTGGCTTCGATGCCCAGCTGGTACTTATGTTGGTGATAAATATTCATCCTGCTGTAATAATTTTTCTAAGAAGAGAGTGCAAAATAGCTGCAATGGCTGAATTATTTTACTGTCTGAACACCATCTTTCAGAAACTGCATTTTTCAAAATCTCTTTTTTTCTGAAAGACGTCAAGAAAAATATGAGCATGTCACCATTTTGCATTCCAAAAGTCTTAAAAAGTGCCACAAAAATGTTGAAAATCGGTTAACAAATAAAAATTTTATGCAAGAAAATATTTTAGAATAGGGCTTTTTCCATTGTAAAAATTCCCAGCAAGGGAAGTAACTATTTTCCCGGAAAAAATCTAAATTTATTATGTTTCATTTAAAATGCACCAAACCAAAACAGAATTGTTTTGTAGGCATCTCTTAAAATTATTACTTAGATTTGCTTGATTTTCAGTTTTAAGGTGTTTGGATTACCTCCCTTGCACATGCAAAAAATGCCTATTCAGAATGATTTTTGGGCATAATTATTTTATTAGTTAATCGATTTTCAAACTTTTTGTGGCACTTTTTAGGACTCACAAGTTGCAAACAGATGACATGGTCGTATTTTTCTTGAGGTGTTTCAGAAAAGTGAGATTTCGAAAAATGCAGTTTCTGAAAGATGGTGTTCAGACACTACAGTAGACAGATTTCATTAATTAGGGCATGCCACTACATGCTTATGTTGCTTAATTTCAAATTAAAGCAAACCACAGTATTTTAGGGGCAAGTTACTTGCATATAACGCTGTCATTGTAAACTCTGTCTTTGGGGTCCATAGAAAGTTTAGAAACAGACCATGTTATAAGGGAATCATGTTATGCGCCAGTCATTTGTAACCACTGCCCTGCCCCTCCACCCCGCCCCCACCCCCACCTACATAAAGGGTGGTTACAAATGACTGGTGCATTATGATCAGGTTTCTTACATGTAGTATTGATATAGCAAAATCATTTGGACCCATGACATGACAGTGTCATATTGAAAACTGCATTATAATGGGGCGTGTTATAATGTTAAAATGTAGAAACCACTAACAACACTTTAACATCAAACACGTACCATATATTTTGTGGTTATGTAAAAGTGTCTACTGTCTATGTACCATCTAACAGAGACTGCATTTTTCAAAGTCTCACTTTTCTGAAAAGACCAAGAAAACTATAACCATGTCACCATTATGCATTCCAAAAGTCTTAAAAAGTGCCACAAAAATTTTGAAAATCTGTTTACAAATAAAATTTTATGCCTGTAAATAGGGCTTAATGTCAGAAAGGGAAGTAACTATTTTTCCAGAAAAAAAAATCTATTTTTTTTTTTTTTTTTTTTTTTTTTTTTTTTTTTTTCCATTTAAAATGCATCAAACTAAAACAAAATTGTATTGTATGCATATAACTTACTGCCAAACTCACAAAATTATTCCACAGATTTGCTTGATATTCATTTTTAAGGTGTTTGGATTACCTCCCATGCACATGCAAAAGGCCTATTCAAAATAACAATTACTTCTAGCTCGCCTGCACGAAGTGCATAGAGCTATTGTAGTCACCTCGGTCGTCTCCGTTTACGTGTACGTTTACGTCAGCGTCACACTTTCGGTTAAAGTTTTTAAAATTGTTATATCTTGATAGTCACTGACCAGAAATCATTCATATTTGGAACATTGCTACATATGAGGGTCCTCTGTGATTTAGTGTGAAGGGACTTGTGGGGTCGTGCCTGGGGGCGGGGCTAGAGGTCAATATCTAGGACACCTTTGTACAATGCTCAGATGCTGTGTTAGTTTCTCATAAACTGTAAAGCCTAGAACTGTCAAACCTTACATAAGGCCCGACTCGGCACCCACATTGACCTACTGACCTTGACCTATATTTCATGCTCCAGTGACTGTCATTTTTTAAGCCAACCCTAAATATCTCATCAACTATAAAGCCTACAACCATCAAACCTTGCATATGGCTTCTCCTCGATGTCCCGACTTTGCACCCATGTTGATCTAGTGACCTTGACCTATATTTCGTGCTCTAGTGACTGTCATTTTTGAAGCCAACTCCTAATATCTCAACTATAAAGCCTACAACCATCAAACCTTGCATATGGCTTCTCCTCGATGTCCCGACTCGGCACCCACATTGACCTACTGACCTTGACCTACCGTATATTTTATGCTCCAGTGACTTTGTCATTTTTTTAGCCAACCCTCAATATCTCAACTATAAAGCCTACAACCATCAAACCTTGCATATGGCTTCTCCTCGATGTCCCGACTTTGCACCCACATTGATCTAGTGACGTTGACCTATATTTCGTGCTCTAGTGACTTTTTGTTTTAAGTTTTTAGAGGTCTATATCGCTTGAACGTGTAGATGGATCAAGTCAATACTTTGCATGTTGGTAGATATTGGTCTCAAGTTTTATGCAGTACCATCATGACCCACCCTGAGTGACCTTGAGGTCAAGGTCATATACTTAAAGTTTTCGGTTAAAGTTTTTAGAAGTCTATATCTCTTGAACATGTAGATGGATCAAGTTGATACTTTGCGTGTTGGTAGATATTGGTCTGAAGTTTTATGCTGTACCATTATGACCCACCCTGGGTGAACTTGAGGTCAAGGTCATGGCCTTAGAAATTTTTTGTTAAAGTTTTGGGTTAAAGATTTTTGAAGTCTATATATCTCTATGTTGATGGATCAAGTTCAAACTTTGCATGTTTGTGGATATTGGTCTGTAATAATATGCTGTACCATCACAACCCACCTGAGCGACCTTGAGGTCAAGGTCATGGGTCATAGATTTTGATAAGTTTAGTGACAAAGCACAAGTCAGGCGAGCTACGCTGTCCTGCGACAGCTCTTATTTTATTAGTGAACCGATTTTTCAAAATTTTTGCAGCACTTTTTACGACTTTTGGGTTGCAAAAAGATGACATGGTCATATTATTCTTGTGGTGTTTCAGATTTTGAAAAATGCAGTTTCTGAATGATGGTGTACAGACAGTAATATACCTGACAAGTGGTTGTACAGAGATGATATTGTTAATTTATAACTTTTGTTACAGGCTACTCTGAAAACTCCCAAGACTCCAAAACAGACAGCTACCAAAGCTAAGGCAGCCAAGAAGTGATCCACACTGGTCTACAACATGGAGAAACAACTGAAAACGGACATCATTTGTTCTTAAAATGCCCTTTCATTTGGCTGATTAGGTTCTGTGGACCTAGAGTATGGTGTTTAAATTCACTTGACGACACAAATTATCAAGTGGGGTGTTTCTGCATATGGTATTCAGTGAACAGGACAAGTTGTTGACTGTACAAGAATGGCTTCACAAAAATGACACGATAATTTTTCCTTTCCTTGTTGAAAAAGAAGAAAAGTATTTGTTTATTTGAGCCAGTGTAAAAGTTTGATCTCGGTTCTTATAAGTAAATTTCATACCATTCAATGAAAGATGAAAATGCTTTTAAAAACATTGTGGTCAGGAAGTCTTAGTGATCCAACTTAACATTTATTTAAAAGTTAATTTTCTAACCATGTCTCATCCATGAGGGAATATTCACAACATCATGCATGTATTAAGTTGTAATGAGTTTTCTAAGAAAGAAATGTTCAGATCCATCAACATTTTTCTTGAAACAAGCTTCTCGTAATAAGTGCTATGTATGTTTTTACTATGAATTTTTAGTGCAACAGATAATCTGAGTTTCATTGTAATTAATCATCACAAATTTTAGAATAAAATGTTTTAATCGTACAGTTGTTGCTTGGAGATATGTTCATCGTGTAGATAGGAACAAATGAGCCGTGACACGATAAAAACCAACATTATGGTTTCTGACCAGGTCCAACAAAAACAAGGCTGTATAGTCAAAGACAGCTAGAGGCTGGAAATTTTGGATTTAGAAAGAATTAAACTATCCATGTATAGCTCGGCAAATGGGTCACTGTATGGGCGGCAACTTTAATATTCATATCTGGGCGTGGTCGGCTAGTCCATCTGTTCAAGTAGGGAGATTATAGAAAAGTCGAACTCAGTCAGCCTAGAGCGCTGTCACATATTTACCGTTAAAGATCAGCTACCTGTATTTTTAGCTCACCTGAGCCGTTAGGCTCACAAGGTGAGCTTATAGGATGGCCATGATCCGGCGTCCGTCCGTCGTCCACCATTTTCAAAGATCTTCTCCTCTGAAACCGCTTGGCCAATCAAAGTCAAATTTTGTATGAAGCATCTATAGGAAGGGGGAACCAATGTGTATATAAATAATCCAGGTCACATGACCAAGATGGCCGCCATGCCCATATATGGTAAAAACCCTTCAAAAATCTTCTCCAGAACCGGTGGACCGATTTCAACGAAACTTGGCATGAAGCATTGATGGCTCAAGCACTACAATGTGTATATAAATCATGACCCTGTGATGACCTTGACCTATTTTACGGCAAGGTCAACATAGGTCGCCAATGCATTTGAATGAGGAAAACTTTTAAAATGTCATTTAAAGTGAAAGTCTTGCAGGAAATGGGCAGTAGGACTGAATATTAATGATTCTGAAAAAAATGGACCCCAGGGGCTCATATGCCCCCACCCCGGGGCAATATACATGTATATCTCCATAATATTCAAACATCTTCTCCTCTGAAACCGCTTGGCCAATCAAAGCCAAATTTTATGTGAAGCATCTATAGGATGGGGTAATCAATGTATATATAAATAATCCAGGTCACATGACCAAGATGGCCACCATGCCCATATATGATAAAAACCCTTCAAAAATCTTCTTCTCTGGAACCGGTTGACCGATTTCAACGAAACTTGGCATAAAGTATTGATGACTCAAGTACTACAATGTGTATATAACTCATGACCCTGTGATGACCTTGACCTATTTTACGGCAAGGTCAACATAGGTCGCCAATGCATTTGAATGGGGAAAACTTTTGAAATGTCATTTAAAGTGAAAGTCTTGCAGGAAATGCACAGTAGGACTGAATATTAATGATTCTGAAAAAGATTGGTCCCCAGGAGCTCATATGCCCCCACCCTGTGGCAGTATACATGTTTATTTCCATAATATTCAAACATCTCCTCCTCTGAAACCACTTGGCCAATCAAAGCCAAATTTTATGTGAAGCATCTATAGGATGGGGTAACCAATGTATATATAAATAATCCAGGTCACGTGACCAAGATGGCTGCCATGCCCATATATGGTAAAAACCCTTTAAAAAGCTTCTCCGGAACCGGTGCACTGATTTCCAATAAACTTAGCATGAAGCATTGATGGCTAAAGTACTACAATGTGTATATAAATCATGACCCTGTGGTGACCTTGACCTATTTGACGACAAGGTCAACATATGTTGCCAATGCATTTGAATGGGGAAAACTGTCAACATGTCATTTAAAGGGAATAAATAAAATAGAAATTGGCAAATGGACAGAATATTGATTATTCTGAAAACAAATGGCCCAAGGGCTTCATCTGCCCCTTCATTGGGGCTAAATATTCAAACATGTTTATTGGCATATGTAGCAGATCTCAGGTGAGCGTTTACAGGACCATTGGTCCTCTGGTATCAAATCCAGTAAATTAGACAAACTCGAATTTCATTCTAACGGACAACATGTGAGTTGAGTCTCTCAACTGTATACCTTAAGCTTTTACCTAGGTCAAAAGTAGACCATACCCAATAACGTATTCATAAGGTAACGCCCATACAGTGACCTATTTGCCAAGCTATACATGTAGATCTTTTTCTCATATGAAAAATGTTGGTTTTCTCATGATACGGCTCGCATCACAAGTTAAGGTTAAGAGATCAGATTTGAACCCCACTAGTGCTGAGCTGCCCTAGAGCAAGCCACATCAGCTGTGTTAGAATTTGTGCTTTTGTGAAGATTTGGTTGTGCTTTCTTTAAAGAAGATTGGTTGTGATGTCTTTCATGAACATTTAGTTGTGCTCTTTAAACGTTTGGTTGTGCTCTTTCATGAAGATTTGGTAGTGCTTTCTTTAAAGAAGCTTTGGTTTTGCTGTCTTTCATGAATATTGGGTTGTGCTATCTTCAGAGAGGATTTGGTTGTGCTGTCTTTAAAGATTTGGTTGTGCTGTCTTTCATTAAAATTTGATTGTGCTATGTATCTTTCATGAAGATTTGGTTGTGCTAGCTTTCATGAATATTTAGTTGTGCTTTCTTTAAAGAATATGGTTGTGCTTGCTTTAGAGAATATGGTTGTGCTTGCTTTAATGAAGATTGGTTGTGCTGTCTTTCATGAGTATTTGGATGTACTTTCTTTCATGAAGATTTGGTTGTGCTTTCTTTCATGAAGATTCGGTTGTGCTTTCTTTCAAGAATATTTGGTTGTGCTTTCTTCAAAGAGGATTTGGTTGTGCTTTCTTTAAAGATTTGGTTGTGATTTCTTTCATGAAGATTTGGTTGTGATTTCTTTCAAGATTTGGTTGTGATTTCTTTCCAGAAGATTTGATTGTGATTTCTTTCAAGAAGAAAAGGTGGTGCTTTTTTTCAAGAAGATTTGGTTGCGATTTCTTTCATGAAGATTTAGTTGTGGTTTTGTTCATTAAGATTTGGTTGTGATTTCTATAGTTTTTGGTTATGAACTTATTCCCAGCAATTTTCACTGATTCAAGACCATTTGTCAGTGGTGGAAAAATGTGCAATAACTTGGTAACATGGCCCTGGGAGGCTAGCTAAGGAAATGTGGCTAGGATAACTGACAATACCAACATCACCTCAGCAGTTTCAGTTTGGTGCACATCATTACGAAAACTTGCCCAGATGCAATATACAGGGATTTTTTTTTTCAGCTGTAAAAAATGAAAATTTCATCAGAAAAAAATTTGATATTCTTAATATTTTTGCTCAAACATTGTGAACACTTTAGAACCACCTCGCCATGGTGGTTCTGACGAGTACCCACAATCTGTTTTGGATCAAAAAAAGAACCAGAGGACCAATGGTCCTGTAAACGCTCACCTGAGTCTGCTGCATATACCAATAAACATGTTTGAATATTATGGTATTTAACCCCAGTGCAGGGGCAGATGAAGCCCTTGGGCCGTTTTCTTTTTTCAGAATAATCAATATTCTGTCCATTTGCCAATTTCTTGCTGGCTTTTCCCTTCAAATGACATTTTAACAGTTTTTCCCATTCAAATGCATGGGCAACCCATGTAGACCTTGCCATAAAATTGGTCAAGGTCATCACAGGGTCATCATTTATATATATATTGTAGTACTATATCCATGGATGCTTCACACCAAGTTTCATTGAAGTCAATCTATTGGTTTCAGAGAAGAAGATATTTGAAGGGTTTTTACCATATATGGGCATGGTGGCCATCTTGGTCATGTGCCCTAGATTATTTATATACACATTGGTTCCCCCATCCTATAGATGCTTCACATAAAATTTGGCATCAATTGGCCAAGCGGTTTTAGAGAAGATGTTTGAATATTATGGTAATATACATGTATATTGCCCCGGGGTGTGGGCATATGAGCCCTTAGGTCCATTTTTTTTCAGAATCATTAATATTTAGTCCTACTACCCATTTCCTGCAAGATTTTCACCTCAAATGACTTTTTAAAAGTTTCATTCCAATGCATTGGCGACCTATGTTGACCTTGTCCTAAAATAGGTCAAGGTCACCACAGGGTCATAATTTATATACACATTGTAGAACTTCAGCCATTGGTGCTTCATGCCAAGTTTCTTTGAAATCAGTCCACCACATTCGGAGAAGATTTTTGAAGGGTTTTTACCTTATATGGGCATGGCAGCTATCTTGGTCATGTGAACTAAATAATTTATATACACATTAATTCCCCCATTCCATAGATGCTTCACATTTGGCTTTGATTGCCAAGCGGTTTCAGAGGAGAAGATGTTTGAATATTATGGTAATATACATGTATATTGCCCCGGGTGGGGGCAGATGAGCCCCTGGGGTCCTTTTTTTTTCAGAATCATTAATATTCAGTCCTACTGCCCATTTCCTGCAAGACTTTCACTTTAAATGACATTTTAAAAGTTTTCCCTATTCAAATGCATTGGCGACCTATGTTGACCTTGCCGTAAAAAAGGTCAAGGTCATCACAGGGTCATGATTTATATATACATTGTAGTACTTGAGCCATCGATGCTTCATGCCAAGTTTCTTTGAAATCGATCCACCTGTTCTGGAGAAGAAGATTTTTGAAGGGTTTTTACCATATATGGGCATTGCGGCCATCTTGGTCATGTGACCTGGATTATTTATATACACATTGATAACCCCTTCCTATTGATGCTTCACATAAAATTTGGCTTTGATTGGCCAACCGGTTTCAGAGGAGATGATGTTTGAATATTATGGTAATATACATGTATATTGCCCCGGGGTGGGGGCATATAAGCCCCTGGGGTCCAATTTTTTTCAGAATCATTAAAATTCAGTCCTACTGCCCATTTCCTGCAAGACTCGCTTTAAATGACATTTTAAAAGTTTTCCCCATTCAAATGCATTGGCGACCTATGTTGACCTTGCCGTAAAATAGGTCAAGGTCATCAAAGGGTCATGATTTACATACACATTGTAGTGCTTGAGCCATCAATGCTTCATGCCAAGTTTCGTTGAAATCAGTCCACCGGTTCTGGAGAAGAAGATTTTTGAAGGGTTTTTACCATATATGGGCATGGCGGCCATCTTGGTCATGTGACCTGGATTTCTTATATACACATTGATTCCCCCTTCCTATAGATGCTTCATATAAAATTTGACTTTGGTTGGCCAAGCAGTTTCAGAGAAGATCTTTGAAATTGTGGACGTATGGACGGACGCCGGACGGACGGACGGACGGACGCCGGATCATGGCCATCCTATAAGCTCACCTTGTGAGCCTAACGGCTCAGGTGAGCTAAAAATAGGTATACTGCTGCAAACCCCAGTTTTTCTATATAAAAGTGGGGGCATACATTTCACGGACATGTTTTCCTGATGTGTTATGGAGAAGTGTGGTAGTCTAGTGGTAGTGTTGGACTCTTAAAGAGTAGTATTCCCTAGGTTTGTGACTTTGAGCAAAGCAGTTACTCCCCAAGGTAATGATTCTAACCAGGGAGAGTTAGCTCATTCCAGGTGGCCAAAAAAGGGTTGCCTGGGACGTTAAACCATTACCAAAACTAATCTTACACTCGACAAGCCATCATGGGTTCAGTACGAGTCCTCTGGCATTTGTCCACCAAAAATCTCTCTATAATTGGACCAAAGAAGTCAAAGACAACACATTTGATCAACATCAAGAAGTCTTCATGAAAGAACACAATAAAATTTTAGCTCCATCCATTGCGAACAGGTGAGCTTGTATACTCCCGCTGTGCCGCCATCATTTTTAAAAAGCTTCTTTGAAACTGCTTAGCAAATGAAAGATGAACTGCATTGGTCATTGAGCCAAAGGCTCACAAGGTAAGCTTAAAGGATGGTATTGAGCAAGTGGCCCAGGGTCCGTTTGTACATCCTTTCATTTTCAAACATGAATTTTCCAAGACTTGCAATCAGACTTTACATGAAGCATTCAACAACCTAGTTATCACATGTGCAGAGGTACCCAACTTGGAGCTCGATTTTGACCTGGCACTTAAAAAAACAAATGAGTCCATGTGAAAGGGTATTCATATTGTAACAGTAAAAATACAGGTTGTGCAACCGAATACTTAGTTTGTGCAACTGAAAACTTAGTTTGTGCAACCAAAAATTTACAGCATTTCATCCTACATGCTACTTCATGGACATTTACATGCTAATTCATGGACTCCTGACTTGCTAGAGGTAAAAATAAAGCCACAATTAATATTGAATCTATGGGCTGAAACAAGTAGCGGCAATGTGTTCAGGTGCTTACTTGATGGGCATGTTGAGTGCAGAAATCATGCAATATTTAATTGCAGCAACAATCACTGCTATCGAATGCTTTTGATAAACTAAACATGCGATATTCACTTTATATAGTAAATTAGACCTGAGAAAATGTCAGTCAATGGACCATGAAACATATGTCAAGGTGCCGGGGGGGAGGGGGGAGATTGGTCAAGAACTACGCAAGGTTACCTCCGCTATGGCCTCGTATCCACAAACAATTTTTCTGTGACAATGTAGGTTTGTCGCAGAATATGCTCATGTAAATTCAAGTCTGTGGCAAAGCTTAATTGTCAAATATCTGTGATAAAGGTGAGCGAGCTAAGTACATGTAAAATAAGTAATCTTTGCTGTGTGTGAACGCAAACTCTTTGCCAAAGTTTCTGTGACAAATAATCTTCGTCAAAGAAAAATTGACCGTGGAAAACGGGCTTTTTAAACCAAACTTTGACAGTATTGTTGACAGACGGACAGAGGAATTCAGTAGATGTGATAGAACGTGCTCACCAGGGGATCATAAAGAAAGACTGGTTAAATTTTCTTTGCTTTTGATGCTTAAGCAAATAGGTGATGGAGGTCATAGTGGAACACTCAGTAGTCAGTTATCTTAACCACACTGCTGGGCAAACCTTTCTGAGGAACAAGACCAGTACTTGGTGCAAATTATTTAAACATAAGCTCACATCCTCTTCTTAAATCAGCCAAAATGTTTGGGTGGTTATCTTCGTATATTTTATTTCCCACTCATCAGCTAAGATATGGAG
Source organism: Rugalucina vietnamica (assembly GCA_964017185.1). Taxonomy (NCBI): domain Eukaryota; kingdom Metazoa; phylum Mollusca; class Bivalvia; order Lucinida; family Lucinidae; genus Rugalucina; species Rugalucina vietnamica. The sequence goes on from OZ024871.1 coordinate 67,385,686, forward strand.
ATGAGACCTAGATTTCAAGTTTCATCCAAGGAACGGACTGTAGAAACCCAGGATCAAACAACCCCTGGTATATAAAGCAAGCGGCTTAACCACTTAACATAGAGCCTTCCGAGCTGAATAAGAGCTGTCGCTGGGCAGCATAGCTCGCCTGACCTGTGCTTTGCCACTAAATCTATCAGTCTATGACCAATGACCTTTGACAGCAAGGTCACTCAGGCGAGTCCTGGTGATATAGCAAGAAAACTTCAGACCAATATCTACAAACATGCAATGTATCAACTTGATCCATCCCATGTTCAAGAGCTATAGACTTATAAAAACTTTAACCAAAAACTTTAACACAAAATTTCTACACAAAATTTCTAAGTCCATGACTTTGACCTTGAGGTCACCCAGGGTGGGTCATGATGGTGCTGCATAAAACTTCAGACCAATATCTACTAACATGCAAAGTATCAACTTGATCCATCAGCCTGTTCAAGAGATATTGACTTTTAAAAAACTTTAACCAAAACCTTTAACATTTGAGCAACGCAGACGCCGACGCCAGGGTGATTGCAATAGCTCTTCCTGTACTTTTGAACAGACAAGCTAAAAAAGGAACATCCTTAGAAATATTTTGATGATGAAATCTTAAAAGAATGTGTGGGGGTTGTCTATGGTTCACTTCATTTGAGCCGTGTCATGAGAAAACTGGGTTTTTGACTATGTGAAAACAAAGGCGCAGATCAGCTGTGCAGTAACTGCACAGCTGATCAGCACCTTTGTTTTCGCTACACAGATAGTATAATCACTCAACTTCTTATATCCAAAATTCCATGCTTCTAGCTTTCTCTGACTGTACATGCCTGTTTGTCTCAGACCTGGTCTTAAACCCCGAAGACCGGTTTTCTCACGTTGCAGCTTATTTAATGCTACCCCCTGAGTTTCCCCAGCCCACTAAAGTCGCCATCATGTTCAATGTATTTCATTATACGGGACACAAAGATAAAACTAAGTACCCCTCTATTTTACAACTTTATTAGCTAATGCTATCTTGGTTTCATTTTCTTATCCTTCATTTTCCTGTACAAGTCTATAGCCCTCTGCCTCTGTGAGTCCGTTAATCTCTGCTGAGCCGGTGACAAGAATTTTCTCTTCACTGTTTTACCAGTCTCCCTCTTTGCTATAGTCTTTGGTTTATTGACTGAATGTTTCGTTGATGGTGAATCTTCTGTGAATACTGTATTGTTGTCCATGTATTGACTGAGCAACAAGTTCTTTTTACCATGCTGAAAATGCAAGATTGGAAGACAGTTTAACACATATGGACCTTTCCATGACATTCAAAAGTCTTGACAAGCCTAGAAGCTTCTAAAGAGTACATGTACTATAATTGTATTGCTTGTATTAATTATGTTATTTCAGTAAAGTTAAGTATAAATGGATTTATCATATAACGTCACTGTTTTCCAGTGGATAACGTCATGTAATAGTGTTAAGACAACACGTGTATTAACACTTTTGCGGGAATATGTCATTGACGACGTCCGTAACAACAATGTTAATTTTCATTGAAAATACATGTATATCCGCTTTGAAGGCGATAAAATCCTATTTTATGAGCCATATGATAAAACAAATCTTATACTCTTGGTCATTTCATATGAAATTTATTAAACTGGCCAACAGATTGTTTGATAAATTTCAAATGAAAGGACCACTCATGTAAGATCCTCTATTTCTTTAATTGTAGATATGTGTCTCAGATTTTCTCTTTAAGAAATGAATTTCATTTTTCAGATGTTCATGGCCCTATGAACCACTGTGGGTGGCGTGCAAAGTGTAAGCTTTGCTGTCGACCCACTGTGGTTCATAGCTCCATGAACATCAGAAAAATTAAACTCTTTGCTTATATTTACATTCATTTCTCTCTATCGCTTATTGAAAAATTAACAAGGCGATCACATTTACAAGCAAATAGAGAATTTACATACAGTGTGACGTGTGTGTTCAAACAGCGGAACGGCAGAAATGGCGTCACAACGTTTGCAACATCCAATCACATCGGTGACAGCCATGGTTTTTATTACTTCAAGTTTGATCATGTGACGTTGCGTGACACAATGTTGTTTATGCAACTTTAAATTCCTATTGCAGTTCTATAGATTCATCAAGACTTTGCATCAGAAATGTAAATATATATACTCAAAGCCAAAAGTAACTTTACACTGTTTTTGTAGATAGTTTTTTCGGGTAAAGGTGTGTAATATTTATACAGTGTTTGGTATGTATTGAAGTCCGATCAATTACACATTAGGTAGGCAAAATTTTAAGGATTTTTAATGACAGAATGCTGCCACATACCCCTATAAAACATGTAAGGGGTCAAAATAAAGTTATTCCAAATCACATCACTTTTGATGTGTTACTGTACTTTATCAATTAACACTTTTAAAGTTTAAAGACATAGTCTTTGAGAGATGTTATTGTATTGCTTATTTAAGTTCAAATTAACTCCAATGTTCCTGCTCAAACAACAAACTGGAGTGATGTTATCAGGTCCAAGGCCCATTTTGCGACATTAACAATGGTTTCAATGGAAATCCCATTACAAATTGTTTGCCATTTTTCTTTCGAACCGATGAGATTTGTTCACCAGCAAATATTGCCACACATTTCATTTGAGGCCCCAACGATTCGCAATGCAAAAAAGTTTGATACGATTATAGGAAAAACTTTCAGAAATGGTTAAAGTTTACTATTGGTTTATTTCAAAGCAGTGTTAGAAATAAGCAATTGCCCACTTGCCCCCCACGGGTTGAAATTGCTGGGGGCAAGCTGATTGACTTGTAAGGTTGCCCCCTGGACAACCTAAAATTCCAGGGCCCAGAATTACAATGCTTCCTTAAAGTTAAGGCCCACCTTAGTTAAGGTGACATATTTTGACTCGATATTTTACCGTTATAATCAATACTGTTGTTACAAAAATATACAAATGTGTAAATCAAAATATCATTTATATAATAAAACCGGAAAGAATGAGTTCAGTCTGTTTTAGATGCATGTTTTCGGATGCTGAAACTCGCCACCATAACTAAGGTCTTCCTTACCTTTAAGGGATGATTGTAATTCTGGGCCCAGAAAAATAATTTTGTTGAAGTAGTTTTATTTTGCCCGCAACTTTACAAAAGTTGGAAGGGCATATTGCTTTCAGCTTGTCTGTCTGTCTGTCTGTGTGTGCGTGTGTACATCTGTTAGCTTTTGAATGGTGAATGTTAGGGATTTGAAATTTCATGTGTGTATTCCTCATGAAAAAATAGTTGACCCGTATTTTTTTCTTGTCCCAGTTATGCCCTTTTTCTGAGTTATTTCCCTTTGAAAACAAAATTTGAAAATCTTGTGTGCAAGATATCTCAAAAAGTATTTAAGCTAGAGCCTTCATATTTGGTATACTGGTTGGGGCTGATGAGTCGATGACCTGATCAACTTTTGAGAACTTTTCGTCAAATTTTGACAAAAATACGGAATTTGAAATTTTGATTGATTTTTCCACTTTTCGGTGAAATTTGAAAATTTTGAATGATGAATGTTAGGGTTTGAAATTTCATATACAGATTCCTCATGAAAAAATAGTTGACCCATATTTTTTTTCATGTCCAAGTTATGCCCCTTTTCTGAGTTATGTCCCTTTGAAAACAAAATTTGAAAATATTGTATGCAAGATATCTCAAAAAGTATTTGAGCTAGAACCTTCATATTTGGTGTACTGGTTGGGGCTGATGAGTAAATGACCTGATCAACTTTTGAGAACTTTCTGTCAAATTTTGACAAAAATACAGAATTTTGAAATTTTGATTATTTTTTCCACTTTTCGGTGAAATTTGAAACTTTTGAACGGTGAATGTTAGGGTTTTGAAATTTCATATACAAATTCTTCATGAAACCAGAGGACCAATGGTCCTGTAAACGCTCACCTGAGATCAGCTGCATATACCAATAAACATGTTTGAATATTATGGTATTTAACTCCAGTGCAGGGGCAGATAAGCCCTTGGGCCATTTTCTTTTTTCAGAATCTTCAATATTCTGTCCATTTGCCAATTTCCTGTTGGCTTTTTCCTTCAAATGACATTTTAACAGTTTTCCCAATTCAGATGCACAGGCAACCCATGTTGACCTTGCCATAAACTTGGTCAAGGTCATCACAGGGTCATGATTTATATATACATTTGAGTACTTTAGCCATCGATGCCTCACGCCAAGTTTCCTTGAAATCAGTCTATTGGTTTCAGAGAAGATGATTTTTGATGGGTTTTTACCATATATGGGCATGGCGGCCATCTTGGTCATGTGACCTAGATTATTTATATACACATTGATTCCCCCATTCTATAGATGCTTCACTTAAAATTTGGCTTTGTTTGGCCAAGCGGTTTCAGAGGAGAAGACGTTTGAATATTATGGAAATATACATGTATATTGCCCCGGGGTGGGGGCACATGAGCCCCTGGGGTCCAATTTTTTTCAGAATCATTAATATCCAGTCCTACTGCCCATTTCCTGCAAGACTTCCACTTTAAATGACATTTTAAAAGTTTTCCCCATTCAAATGCATTGGTGACCTACGTTGACCTTCCCGTAAAATAGGTCAAGGTCATCACAGGGTCATGATTTATATACACATTGTAGTGCTTGAGCCATCGATGCTTCGTGCCAAGTTTTGTTGAAATCGGTCAACCGGTTCTGGAGAAGAAGATTTTTTAACGGTTTTTACCATATATGGGCATGGCAGCCATCTTGGTCATGTGACCTGGATTTTTTATATACATATTTGTTACCCCTTCCTATTGATGCTTCACATGAAATTTGGCTTTGATTGGCCAAGCGGTTTCAGAGGAGAAGATGTTTGAATATTATGGAGATATACATGTATATTGCCCCAGGGTGGGGGCGGATGAGCCCCTGGTGCCCAATTTTTTTCAGAATCATTAATATTCAGTCCTACTGCTCATTTTCTGCAAGATTTTTCCTTTAAATGACAATTTAATAATTTTTGCCATTCAAATGCATTCGCGACCTATGTTGACCTTGCCGTAAAATAGGTCAAGGTCATCATAGGGTCATGATTTATATACACATTGTAGTGCTTGAGCCATTAATGCTTCATGCCAAGTTTGGTTGAAATCGGTCCAGTGGTTCCGGAGAAGAAGATTTTTGAAGGGTTTTTACCATATATGGGCATGGCGGCCATCTTGGTCATGTGACCTGGATTATTTATATATACATTGGTTCCCCCTTCCCATAGATGCTTCATGTAAAATTTTGCTTTGATTGGCCAAGCGGTTTCAGAGGAGAAGATCTTTGAAAAGTGTGGACGACGGACGGACGGACGGACGACGGACGGACGGACGACGGAGCATGGGTATACTATAAGCTCACCTTGTGAGCCTGACGGCTCAGGTGAGCTAAAAATAGTTGACCCGTATTTATTTTCATTTTCAAGTTATGCGCCTTTTTGGAGTTATGCCCCTTTTAAAACAAAATTTGAAAATCTTGTGTGCAAGATATCTGAAAAAGTATTTAAGCTTGATATACTGGTTGGGGCTGAGAAGAAGATCACCTGATTAACTTTTGAGGACTTTCCGTCAAATTTTGACAAAATAAATCCATTTTGAAATTTTTACTCCATTTCTAACTTGTCTGCAAAAAGCTTACATTCTGTTTCTGGATCGAGGTCAAAAACAGAGGCAACCGAGCAGCTTCTTTAGGAAATTAAATTTCACTTCATTCAAATGAAATAAATGAATCATACTAGCTGCCAGTTTAGGGACAAGCATACAGTTGGGGGCATACCGGTAGTGTTTTACAAACACGCATTTCTAGTTAAAACATTTTTTTTATCTCTTGATAGCAGTGTAATAATCTTGAAACAGCTATTTAACTTATTCAAAACTAAAAACCAAAATATAGCTTTGTTTGTGAAAATTTGCGTTTTAGTATGGGCAAGTTCGAATCCCAGGGGGCAAGTTCAAAACACTCCCAGGTTGCCCCTTGGACAAGTAACTGTATCGGTCTTATTTCTAACACTGCAAAGGGAATAAATTTCGATGCAAAGCAATTTTAACAGCCTGCAAAAACCTAAAAAAATGTCGGAGCGAAAATTTCTGGCAGTATTTTTGAAGGGCAATGTGGTCCTTAGCACAGTGAGTTCTTTTCTGTCTACCTTTGATTTGGTGGAAAAATGCCAATTTTGTGCTTTTAATGAAAGCACAGATAACTCGCATGTGGATTAAGTTGCATCAAGCGCTTTACATGCTCGGACACATGTTGAACACACATTCCAGTAGATACTTCGTTTCAATTCAAAACGAATAAAAATATATTTAGAAATGAAAAGTGTAAAGTTACTTTTGGTGTTGAGTATAAATATCAGGGTCTCTATAGAAGGGGTCAAGAATCTTTGTCCTATGTTCAAAACTCTTGTATGTCAGTTTCGTATTTACTCACCTAAAAAACATACATTAAAAATTTATAATTAATGTCAATTTACCATAATTCTGTTATTAATTCTTTCATTTTTTCTATATCAGAACATGCTAAATTATACAGTGTACATTAATAATAGTACTATAGTTAGGAATTTATATCTGTTTTGACTCAATATGTACCACAGTGTCCATTTTCACACTTTTTCATGCATTTTCACAATTTTCTGGAACATTGCGCAATTTATTTTGTTGAAAATTGTATGAATGTGAAGCTGATATGATGCATTGCTTATCGGAATGTATTTCATATCTTCAATTGGTTTTTCACAATTTTTACCATGATAAATTCACTTTTGAGCAAGTTTTTTTAACAACTTCTTACACTGTCCGTATATATGGTACATGACATACCTGAGTTTTTGATTATTGGAAAAATCAATACATAGTTTCTTGACCCCTTCTATAGAGACCCTGATAAATATGAATTAAATGAATCATTTTCCGTCAAATCTCAAGGAAGAATATGCCCAAGTGATAATCAATCTTGGGTCCACACCTATGCATTAACTTTAAGTTGCAAATTGAAGAAAACAAACATCTAAACAATATTTTCAGCACACACCTTATCTGTATTTGAGTCAGCTTTCCTAGGTTTCGTTGTCAAGGAGGGTGGTTCCATAGCAACCTCACCAAACTTTACCCTATCTGAAATGTATACAACAGTTTCATGCCAAAAAAATCTTAACTTTTATAGATGAAGGCATATAATGAGAAAAGACTGACTGTTGTAATGTGTGAATTTCCCGAAAAAATAAATAAGGTATTGATATAAAGTCCTAGCTGATAGGTTATATAATTCTTTTCTTGTTGAAAGGCATATTTCTGAAATCATGCCAATAAAATCCTCATTTCATGAATTGGAAAAGGCAATATTGGCTACTTTCTCTGACAGATACATTTAGAAAATAAATTTCATTCGAGCATGCGTTCTTCATCAAAACTTTCATGAGAAGCTGGTCTCTGTAGATTCATAGGCAAAGTTCAATCCCATCTTTACAGACCATTTAGAATCTTGTGGTACTTAGCTTTTACAAATGTATTTACCTGTAAACTGTGAGAAATCCCCCTTTCTGTCGAGACGCCTTTTCTTCACAGCTTCAAGCTTCTTCTTCTTTTTCTCTCTCTCCTTTCTGAAAGATACAATAAATATCTAGATCAGAAACTGAAACAATTATAGAAATTCTATATGTTCACAAATGAGCCGCGCCATGAGAAAACCGGTATTTTGCCTATGCGAAAACAAAGGCGCAGATCAGCTTCGCAGTAACTGCGAAGCTGATCAGCGCCTTTGTTTTCGCTACTCGGATAGTACAATTCCTCTTCTACTTAAATCCGAAATTTCAAGCTTCTAGCTCTTTTCTGAGCTTGTACAGGCCGGTTTGTGTCGGACCTTGTCGGAACCCCCGAAGACCGGTTTTCTCGCGTCGCGGCTCATATTATACAACTGCTGCCTCAGGAATTTGAATGTGTTGCTGATAAAGACTTTCAATAAACTTTATATACTGTACTCACTTATATTTACATTTTTCTAAAACCTCCTTAGATGAACCATTAGATGTTCATCTGTGTTCATACTTCCATGAACAACATCGTGTCACGCGACGTCACATGACGTCAAACTTGACGTCAAAATACAATGCTTTCGCCAATCTGATTGGACGTTGTAAACGTCGACGCCATTCCGCTGTTTGAATACACACTGTGTGTAAATTATCTATTTGCTTGTAAATGTGATCGCTATGGTGATTTTTCAACAAGCGATACAGTGAAATTTATACAAATATAAGCAATGATTTTAATTTTTCTGATGTTCATGGAGCTATGAACCGCAGTGGGTCGCTAGCAAAGTTTACATGAACCCCTTCATTCACTTTGCACGCGACCCACTACGATTCATAGCTCCATGAACACCAGAAAAATGAAATTCATTTCTTAAGTGAATTCAATACTTGCTATAAGTAATTCAGAAAAAGAAAATATGCAGAATCTATAGTATTTTTCATGCTCTACTCAAATGAGCATGAAAATGGTTGAAACAGGTTACAGCTAGAATCATAAGTTGGTGATGACTGGTCTTGGAAGAATGTGTGAATGTAATGTAATGCATCATGAAAATCATGACTATGATTTTGCTACTTTGCTAAAAGTGTCAGAAAGCATGATGTTTCTTAAAGAACCTAAAAAGAAGCTTTTACAAAACTTACACTTTCTTTTTCTCTGTTTTCTGTTTCTTGATTATAGGCCTCCCTGAACCAGGTTCTGTGATATCAACCTGAAAACCATACAACACACCAGTCATCCAGAGACAACTACTGAGAACCATTCTACAAACAACATAGATGAAATCTGACAATTTATGGCAGTAGGCTACAAATGCTTGTTTAGCATCAACTTAACATTCACATTACGAAAACATGCCCATGCAATATACAGAGATTTTTAAAGTTTTAAAAAAATGAAAATTTTCAGTAGAAAAAAAAATATTTTTCTTATTTTTGCTCAAAACATAGATTGTGGTTACACGTTAGAACCGCCTCAGCGAGGCGGTTCTAACGAGTACCCACAATCTATGTTTTGGAGCAAAAATAAGAAAAATAGGTATACCCCTGCGAACCCCAGTTTTTCTATATAAAACTGGGGTTTAAGGGGGTATACATTGCACGGACATGTTTTCCTGATGAAAATAATCCATGGCAAGTTGTTCCTAAACAGGTATTATCTTTTGCCGCTTATTAATGTCATCTGCATTGGTTGTACTCAGTTGTGTTGGTTGTCTCCTTATAACTCATGTGTCCACCCCCTTACCAGTGTCCTAATTCTTCATGATCATCTACATGTAACTATGACTCCTTGTGGCACCGAAATATAGATAATTCACATTTATAGATAATTTTACATATCTCTCAAAGCGCACATTAGCGTATAACCCAAAAGCATGCCGGTGTATGAAAATTTTGGACGTATATGTATTAATTTGTTTCTTTAACTCGCTTCATCAGTCAAAAAAAAGTAAAAAAAAATCTCATAACATTAGCATGTGACTGAGGCGTGTGCCAGACATGTAAAAAAATCATATAATGCTGAAAATTTTGGAGTATGTTTGTGTTACGTCCCAGACATGCTAAGCACATGCTACAGGCACGCATCAAACGTTAAACGCGCATCTCATACATGCTTGGGGCATATTACTGAAGCAATATCTCGTAAAATTAGAACGTGAATGTTACTTTGTAGCGTACACTGGTATGCGCAAAACACATTCAAAGAGTATTTAATGCATCTGTTACGCGCATGGAACTTATTCGAAACATATAAGACACATGCCTAAGGCAGGCCGAGCTTCTAGAAAACTTTTAAGCATGTTTAAAAATCTTTTGAGTCCAAATGCGCCTGGAACCGACCTACAGCAAGATATATCAACGTACACCAAGCGTACAAAACATGTGTTTCTAGCGTGTCTCCGATGTGCTCCTGAGGTATGTTGAATTTTACATTTTTGTCAACATGCCCGGAGCGCTTTTGGCTTACACCATAATGTGTGACTGCTATTTTAAATGAGCACATTGACTACAGATCAGAATGAGGTTATTTCATTTTTGATCAATACATACAGGTAAAGATGCATGCATAGCAGTGGCTTCAGACAGCCTTACCTTATACTTGTCTTCTATCTGTGACTTCACCAGTACCCTGTGGGTTTCCAAGGAAACTCGTTTCAGGAAGTGATCATCTGTCTCTCTCGGCCCTTGGACAAACCGGGGTGCAGGCTTCAGTGGCCGAGACATCCCTCGCTCCATGCGGAAATTATCATCTACTGAAAATAGTTGCGCAATCAGAATGTACATGTATGTCTATTTAGGAGAATTTGTGACCCGAAGCTATTTGAACAATGGCTGTGCCTTTCGCTTAAATCAAGAACAAACTGAACATGCATTACTGCAAGTTTACACGAGATAATCAGATCATGTATGTATTTTATTTTTCATTGTTTCCTCACAAATCAGTCTACTGGTCAGTTTATAACTGATGGAAGTTAAATATAACAGCTAATAAAAATTCCCCATTTACAGATTTGTATTATCATTAGAAACAACATTGCTGACAAAGCTGTTTCCAAATGAGCCGTGCAGGGAATAGCCTACAGGGCGACTAGGGAGAAATAGTCTCCCTAAATGGACAAACTTCTCCCAATTTTCAGCTGAGAGAGAAGTGAAAATGTATAGAATACACATGTACATGTATAGGCAAATCTGAAATTCAAGTACAAACCTCCCAAATTTTCTTGGGGAGATACAAAATTTCTCCCTAAATTTCTTGGCTAGTTGGAACCCTGCCGTGACGTGAGAAAACCGATCTTCGGGATTTCTGACCAAGTCTGACACAAACCGGCCTGTACAGTCACAGAAAAAAGCTAGAAGCTTGAAATTTGGTAAATAAGAAGAAGCGGAAATGTAATATCCGAGTAGCGGTTACACTGAAGCTGGTCTGCGCCTTTGTTTTCGCCTAGGCCAAAATATGGTTTTCTCATGACGTGGTTCAAATTATTTACCCAAATTTATTCTGTCCTTCATTTTCTTCTTTTCCCTCTTTTTCTTGGCCTGTTGTTGACTTTTCATGATGTTCTTCACTTTTCTGGGAATTTCCTGGTCGTCTTCATTCTCTGGAGCCAAGTCTTTTAGACGGGACTTGAAATTTGAGGCCCTCAATGGAGAATCTCTGAAATAAAAAATCAGAAAATGCAGTTTGGCTCAACCTCCTCTTTAATCTTTATAATAGTCTAAACTAAAAGTGCCATCTGTCGGCCAAAACCAGCTAAATTTCATTCTGTCTGACAAAATATTTTATTCTGTCAGACAAATGCCTCGCAAAAATTACCAAAATTACAATGATAATGTTCAGAACTGTCCTACAAAATTGGAGTTTGTCCTGCAAAAAAATTGCAGTCTACCAGACAGCTGTCCTGCAGCTGGAAAAAGATTTCTCAAAGACTGTAATCAGGTAATCTGTTTTATTTGTTACTATGTGTTTTGTGATATATGAGCCGCCTCATGGGAAAACCAACAATCTGCATAGGCGAAAACAAAGACGCTGATCAGCGCCTTTGTTTTCGCTACGCGGATAGTGCAATTCCTCTACTTTCTAAATCCAAAATTTCCAGTCTCTAGCCATCTTCTGTGCTTGTACAGCCCGATTTGTGTCGGACCAGTTCGGAAACCACATTGTTGGTTTTCCCACGAGGCGGCTCACATATTTACCTATAGAATAAAACTAAATATGCATAATTAGTTCAGTCTTCATCAAAAGTTGTGAGACTCAAGGAATCTGGAAGGTAGCACTGGGCCTTGTTTGTTTGCCATGCCGACCCAGGGTCTATGGCCACCCTTCGGTCACCATTTTACCAAGTTTTTGTCAAAAGCTTAAACTTGTCAATATAGCCATAGATCAATTTGGCCATACCATTTTGTTGATTTTAAGCTTAAAATCAAGAAACCAGAGGACCAATGGTCCTGTAAACGCTCACCTGAAACCCGAGATATATACCAATAAACTTGTTTGACAAGAATGGTACTATACATGTATATAACCCCATGGCCGGGTCAGAGCAACCCCTGGAGTCAATTTCTTTTTGAAAACATAAAACTGCAGTCCATTTGCCAATTTACTGCAAGTTTTGCCCTTCAAATTACATTTTAACAATTTTCCCCATTCAAATGCATGGGCGACCTAAGTTGACCTTGCCGTAAAATAGGTCAAGGTCATCCAAGGGTCACAATTTATATAAACTTTGTAGATGTCCCATTGCCTGATGCTTCATGCCAAGTTTCAAAATCATAGGCCTTCTGGTTCTGGAGAAGATTTTTAAAGGTTTTTGCTATTTATAGCCATGGCAGCCATCTTGGTCATGTGACCTTGACCATTTATATTCACTTTCAATCCCACTTCCTAACAATGCTCCTCATAAAGTTTGGCTTTGATCAGGGTTGCCACTCATTTTGTATTTCAAAATTCCCTGACTTTTCCATGACTTTTCCCTGACTTTTTACAGTTTTCCAGACCCTTATATCGACCTATTGGCTCCAATGTTCAGGTCTCTGTAGCAAACACACCTTCCTTTATCCACCCCCTCCCCCTACATTAGTCCCCTATGTAGGGAAAATATTTCTACTATCAATCATTATAGCTGTGCCTATAACAGACATATATCAAACTTAGATATATAACTTTCATTCCCTCTCCCCTATACTTTCCTTTTTTCTGGTATTGTTAGAAGTATAAGGAAGATGATTTTTGGCGGGGGTCTGGGGGACGCCCAGGCACCCAGAAGCTCTTGGGTTATTAATGCAATCTCCACTGATGTTGACCTCTCCTGAGGTCACTTACTTTTTTTTTATTAGTATGTAGCCAAAATGAATAAACAGATTAATTGAAGAAAAAAAAAGTAAGATACAGAAATGGTAGGTTAATCAATTACTTGTCAAACAATATGTTTAAGGAAACATTTGTGCAACTAATTAAGAAATTCTGAGAAACTGAAAGCCATTTGACTTTAGGGAAAAAGAGTTCCATTTTTCGAATTCGTTTAAGACAGTGAGTGATACATAATATATTGCCAAAGACCATCATTTTTGAGAAAATTTTGAAATTCCCTGACTTTTCCCTGACTTTTTGCAAATTCCCTGACTCAAACCCAAATTCCCTGACTTTTCCCTGACCTGGAAAAAAAAATCATTTTCTAGACTTTTTTCCCTGACCGTGGCAACCCTGTTTGATTGGCCAGGCAGTTTCAGAGAAGAAGATCTTTGAATATCACTGTAATATACATGTATATTGCCCTGGGGTGGGGGCAGACAGACCCCTGGGGTCCAAGTTTTTTCAGAATCATCAATCTTAAGTCCATTTTCCCATTTCCTGCAAGTTTTTCCCTACAAATGATATTTAAACACTTTTCCCCATTCAAATGCATGAGCGACCTATGTTGACCTTGCCGTAAAATAGGTCAAGGTCATCCCAGGGTCATGATTTATATAAACTTTGTAGAGCTCCAGTCACTGATGCTTCACACCAAGTTTCAAAACCATTGGCCTTCTGGCTCTGGAGAAGAAGATTTTTAAAGGTTTTTTCTATTTATAGCCATGGTGGCCATCTTGGTCATGTGACCTTGACTATTTATATAAACTTTCTTTCCCCCTTCCCAAGGATGCTCCATATGAAGTTTGGCTTTGATTGGCCACGTGGTTTCAGGGGGAGAAGATGTTTCATTATTATGAAAATATACATGTATATAGCCCTGAGGCAGGGGCAGACAACCCCCCAGGGGCTAAAATTTTCCATTAACATTAATCTTTTGTCCATTTGCCTATTCCCAGTAAGTTTTACCCATTAAATAGCATTTTACCATTTTTTCCCATTCAAATGCATTGGAGACCTAAGTTGACCTTGTCGTAAAATAGGTCAAGGTCATCCTAGGGTCATGATTTATATAAACTATGATGGGCCCGCGTCCCCGATGCTACATACCAAGTTTCGTGGAAATCGGCCTACTGGTTCTGGAGAAGAAGATTTTTAAAGGTTTTTGCTATTTATAGCCATGGCGGCCATCTTGGTCATGTGACCTGGACCATTTATATAAACTTTCGTTCCCCCTTCCTAAGGATGCTCAACATGAAGTTTGGCTTTGATTGGCCAAGCGGTTTCAGAGGAGAAGATCTTTGAAATTGTGAACGACGGACGGACGGACGACGGACGGACGACGGAGCAAGGGTATACTATAAGCTCACCTGTGAGCCTTCGGCTCAGGTGAGCTAAAAAGAGTGGCTGTCATGCCTAAGATCTACCCATGTTCGTATGAATATAAACTATTGTCGGTGAGCTTTTCCATGATTTATAGAAAAAGTCTCTTTTCAGCCAGATGCAATGACCAGAGGACCAATGGTCCTGTAAACGCTCACCTGAAACCCGAGATATATACCAATAAACTTGTTTGACTAGAATGGTAATATACATGTATATAACCCAAGGGCCGGGTCAGAGCAACCACTGGAGTCAATTTCTTTTTGAAAAAATAAAACTAAAGTCCATTTGCCAATTTACTGCAAGTTTTGCCCTTCAAATGACATTTTAACAATTTCCCCATTCAAATGCATGGGCGACCTACGTTGACCTTGCCGTAAAATAGGTCAAGGTCATCCAAGGGTCACGATTTATATAAACATTGTAGCGCTCCATTGCCTGATGCTTCATGCCAAGTTTCAAAATCAAAGGCCTTTTGGTTCTGGATAAAAAGATTTTTAAAGGTTTTTGCTATAAATAGCCATGGCAGCCATCTTGGTCATGTGACCTTGACCATTTATATATACTTTCATTCCCACTTCCTAACAATACTCCTCATAAAGTTTGGCTTTGGTTGGCCAAGCAGTTTCAGAGAAGAAGATCTTTGAATATCACTGTAATATACATGTATATTGCCCCGGGGTGGGGGCAGACAGACCTCTAGGGTCCAAATTTTTTCAGAATCATCAATCTTAAGTCCATTTGCCCATTTCCTGCAAGTTTTCCCTACAAATGACATTTTAACACTTTTCCCCATTCAAATGCATGAGCGACCTATGTTGACCTTGTCGTAAAATAGGTCAAGGTCATCCCAGGGTCACGATTTATATAAACTTTGTAGAGCTCCACTCACTGATGCTTCACACCAAGTTTCAAAATCATCGGCCTTCTGGTTCTGGAGTAGAAGATTTTTATTTTTTTTTTTCTATTTTTAGCCATGGCGGCCATCTTGGTCATGTGACCTTGACCATTTATATAAACTTTCTTTCCCCCTTCCCAAGGATGCTCCATATAAAGTTTGGCTTTGATTGGCCATGCAGTTTTAGGGGAGAAGATGTTTCATTTTTATGGAAATATACATGTATATAGCCCCGGGGCAGGGGCAGACAACCCCCCAGGGGCTAAAATTTTCCATTAACATTAATCTTCTGTCCATTTGCCTATTCCCAGTAAGTTTTACCCATTAAATAGCATTTTACCATTTTTTCCCATTCAAATGCATTGGCAACCTAAGTTGACCTTGCCGTAAAATAGGTCAAGGTCATCCCAAGGTCATGATTTATATAAACTATGATGGGCCTACATCCCCAATGCTACATACCAAGTTTCATGGAAATCGGCCCACTGGTTCTGGAGAAGAAGATTTTTAAAGGTTTTTGCTATTTATAGCCATGGCGGCCATCTTGGTCATGTGACCTGGACCATTTATATAAACTTTCGTTCCCCCTTCCTAAGGATGCTCCACATGAAGTTTGGCTTTGATTGGCCCAGCGGTTTCAGAGGAGAAGATCTTTGAAATTGTGGACGACGGACGGACGGACGACGGAGCATGGGTATACTATAAGCTCACCTGTGAGCCTTCGGCTCAGGTGAGCTAAAAATCTATGCTTAATTTTGCAAAGCTTCATGTCTATCAACACTATCTTTTTTACTGTGTGCACATCTATTTTGCATATTGGCTGCATGTGATTGGTTGACCAATACAAAGGGATTCGCTCCAAATATATTCAGCCCAAAATCTAGACTGGTTCAAAATATCTCGAAACATATTAATCCAACTTATCCAAGACAACATTTTGCTTGATAGATTGTACAATATATATAATTCGCGACATAAAAAAAAAACACAGTAAAAATAAAAATCAGGCCAACCTTAGAAATATTTTTGTTTCACCTTACCAGACCCTGTTTCTCAGGTGTGGGTTGGTCGGTCGGAATATTATTTTATTTTTATTTTCTCAGGTTTTATATAGATTGAAATTTGTTTTTAGTTGTTCTAATATAGCTAAAACTTGATTGCAGAAATAATACTTACCTAGAAGGCTATCATTGAAAGCATTATCAGACAATAATTCAATATATCCTTCTTAAACATGACGTTTTTGCCTCTCTGTAATTAACAGTAATAAAAAAAAAAAATCTTGTATGAAAAATTGCAATAAAATTTTTTGGATAGGGGCTATTTTTTAGGGTCGGTTGGGTAAGGGGGAAACAAATATAATTTCAATTTTGGCCTCAAATGGACAAAATTAACAGAAATAGTCAGTTTCGGGACATTATGCTTCAAACAAATTTTGGATCATTTGGCCAACAAATAAACCTTTGGCCAATCAAAATAGAGACTGGGGAAAAAATAAATAAAAGCCTGATTATTATCATTTCTTCTGGTTAGGCTGAAAATAAAATTTTGTTTGTTTGTCCTCCAATTACCTACCCACTTTTTAACCCCCTACCAAATATATTGGAATTTTGTGAGGTAAAATATTTTTATTATTTGATAATTTGAAAGGAATCCAGTTTTTATCAAACAATTTTGCTGCAAGTGCATCCTGTCTACCAAAAGCATTGTTGAGCACATTGTTGCTGCAATGAATGCAAAAGTTCGAGTGATCATACAGTCAAGAATAATGGCAGACTGCGTTACAGGATTTACCGAGATAAAACTATGGCATGCTGGTGTTTTTGTCCACTTTCTTCTGAAAGCAAAATATAATATAATTTCCCTCTCTACCTACCAAATTCTAAAATGCTGGGTAGGTAAAGGACAAACAAACAATTTTTAGTTCAGGCCTTACCATGTTACAAAGAGTTATGTCACTTCCATTATGATCAAAATACGGAAAAATATGGAAGTGATGGAAGTGACGTGAAATTGGCTATTAAAACTGCAAGTCAAGCGTTGGAGCAATTAAACAGGTCGGGTGAAGATATTGATTTATAAAGTATTGATAACTTTATAGAGTCACTAGACTCAGACCTTTCTTTTGTTTACAATCTCCATGCATACACAAAAGCATTCCGAATGTGTCACACAGCCTCCGTGCCAACTTCAAGTGTGTACTAACCGGGCAAAAAATGCTTTTACTTTACACATCACATTTTCAAACACTAAATTCATTGTGAAAAACTAAATCCTGCTCACCCTCACTTTGCATACTGTTCATAAAGATATTAAATTTTGTCTCAAGATGATGTTCCATAAGAAAATTTCTGATTTCCTGCTTTAAATCCATAATTTCTGTGAGATTTGCACATTCACTCAGCTAGTGCATTTGCGCCCATTTTTGGTCCGCAACGCTAAGCCAATCAGAAAGCAGCTATCCATGCTCACGTGCAAAAAGCGCGCGCCGTGACGACAAGGCACTTCCCGTGACGTCGAGGTCAAGTTCAGATGCACTCACCATATCAACCATTTGCAATCCTGTTTTATCCGATCGGAAATTGTTTTGATCAAATAGAAACATCAAGGTCCGCAACGGAATGTAGTGGAGCGAGGTTTCGCAACTATAGAGTTACTAGAAATTTCCATAAATTTATAAAGGCCGAACAAACCAAGGGCCGAAACAGCTGAAAATGTTCCTGTTATACCTGTTATACCTGCGGCCACACCCTTGAGTGCAGCCTAGGGGTTAAGCGACCGAGTCATAGAAACCCCATGTATCTCCCTGAAGTGTCTGTCGATGGTGTTTTTGAATCCGTTCACCGTGGCAGCTGCTATAACTTGCTCTGGGAGTCGATTCCATGCGTTAATAACACGCTGACTGAAGTTGTTTTGTCTGATATTAAGTCTTGACCGAGGTTTATTCAACTTGAGAGAATTTCCTCTTGTAACAGAGTTGTTCAATTCAAAAAGGCTATTCACAGGAATTCCTTCAAATTCTTTTAATATCTTAAATGTTTCAATAAGATCTCCTCGATGTCTTCTAAGTTCCAGGGTGGTAAGATTTAAGTGTTTTAGTCTTTCATGATATGATAAATGAGCAATTTCAGGAATCAACTTGGTTGCTCTATGTTGTACTTGTTCTAGAAGCTCTATGTCTTTGATCAATGATGGATTCCAAGCCTGAATACAATACTCTAGTTTGGGACGAATCAGACTTTTGTAAAGCCTGATAATGATGTTTTTATCTCTTGACACTATATGGCGCTTAATCATTCCTAATGTCATATTAGCTTTCTTAACTGCACAAATACATTGTTTAGAAGGTTTTAAGTCACTCGATATAATAATACCAAAGTCAGTTTCTTCTGAAACAGTCTGTAAATTTTCTCCATTCATACTGTAGTTATGATGTGCATTATTATGTCCTATATGCAGTACTTTACATTTCTTCACATTGAAAAGCATTTGCCAGTCTCTGGACCATTTACATAAATTGTCTATATCTTGTTGAAGTGTATCAATATCCTGTGAAGTGGGAACAGATCTATAAACTTTGCAATCATCTGCAAATTTTTGAATGTGACTAGATATTACAGCATCAATGTCATTAACAAACATCAAAAAAAGCGTTGGCCCAAGGACTGAGCCTTGAGGAACTCCTGATAAAACGTCCTGTAGTCTCAAATTTTCACCATTCAACACAACTGTTTGTTTACGATCATGTAACCATTCTCCAATCCAATCCGCCACATTGCCACAGACTCCATGAGCCTTGATTTTGAGCAAGAGCCTTTGATGAGGAACTTTATCAAAGGCTTTGCTAAAATCAAGGTAAATCACATCCAATGGCTTGCCCTCATCTATTGCTTTAGTAATGTCCTCAAGAAATAGTAATAAATTTGTTAAACAAGATTTTCCTTTAGTAAATCCATGTTGTGATTGCAACAGCAAAGTATGCTTATTAAGATGATCAACAATATTGTCACGTATGATTGATTCAAGGACTTTACAAATCTGTGATGTCAGACTTATTGGACGATAGTTTCCCGGGTCAGATTTATCACCTTTCTTGAATATGGGAGTAACGTTAGCATACTTCCAATCACTGGGTACCTGCTTCAGCTGAAGACTCATATTAAATATTATGCTCAATGGCTCAGTAATATAGTCACAAATGTCCAAAAGAAGTGAAGATCCAATATTGTCTGGTCCTGGTGATTTATTACGCTTGAGCTTCAGAACATGTTTTTTGACTAATCAGTCAGGGACAAAACCTAAACAAGTTTATAAAAAAAATAACTGAAACAAGTTATTTTTCATTTTCCCTGCATCAGTCAAAATCTGTGAAGTTTTTCTTAATTTAATTGAAATATGCAGGGTTTTACATAATTAAAATGTTAATGGGAGATGCAGCAAGATGAGAGCTTTATACTCACATGGCTGAAAGTTAGTATATACCATTAAGATTTTGAAAATTTCAGTTTTTATGCAATTTTTGGGCATCAGAATGGCAAAATCCCTGATTTTAAAACATCTGTTCCCACCTTACCAGAATTTTGGCACATGTCTAGACAATTTTCCCAGGATGATGTAACTTTAATGTAGCTACTACAAAAGAATTTCTTCTTACGCATAGTCTAAAAAGTATTACGCAGGTACTTCAAAGACAAGTGGGGTAATGATACTAATAACCTATTCAAGTTAATTTTGTCATAATTACTAATTAAAGCATAACTTATAGCAAACACACATGTGTGTTTGCTTTAGGATAAACGTACGTAAGAAATTTAGAATAAAAAATCTACATACCTTACCGAACAAAACCGACGGTTAGGCGGCCATTAATGTTGGGCGCAGACATTTTTGTCGGCATGCGCAGACAATGTGTCGTTCAGATGTCGGGAAATTTGTACTTTCTTTTTTCGGCTGAACATTTTTCTTTGTCAAACATATTTCCATATATCCTATTTCAGATCATATTTGTTTCCAAAATGTAAAAATATAAGATAAATACACAATTTACAAATGCAAACGACGATGAAGATTGGTTTTTCGAAATTACACCGTTAAAATCCTCGTATTATAGCAAACCAGTCAACAAGGCAATATAAACGCTCGAAAAAACAAGCGTCTGCGAGGTGTACCTAAAGCAGGTAACCGGCGAAATTATCGAGACGTTTCGAACAGACGGAAATTACGCCGTGAATAGCGTGCCTGGTTATTTTTGGGGGACAATATTTGAGGTTTGAAGGAACAGAAGGAAAACATTTAAGGGAGCTACCTACCTAGGTCTACCTAAAAACCTAACTAGGTCTACCTAACTACCAAGGTCTACCTGCCTACCAAGGTCTACCTACCTAACTAGGTCTACCAACCTAGGTCTACCTACCTAGGTCTACTTTCCAAGGTCTACCTACCTAAGTCTACTAACCAAGGTTTATCTACCTGGGCCTACTTACCAAGGTTCCCTTTCCTAGGTTTACTTACCTATGTCTTAGTCTACCTATCTAGGTCTACCTTCCAAGGTCTACTTATCTAGGTCTACTTACCAAGGTCAAGTTACCAAGGTCTACATACCTAGGTCTACTTCCAATGTCTACATACCTAGGTCTACTTACCAAGGTTTATCTACCTAGGTCTACTTACATTAGTCTATCGAACTAGGTCTACTTACCAAGGTCTCACTTCCGGGGTCTACTTACCAAGGTCTGTTTACCAAGGTCTACCTTCTATGGTCTACTTACCAAGTCTACTTACCAAGGTCTACCCACCTAGGTCGACTTACCAAAGTCTACCTACTAGGTCTATTAACCAATATCTACCTACCAAGGTCTACCTACCAAGGTCTACCTACCAAAACCTACATACTAAGTCTACTTCCAACGTCTACTAACCTATTTCTACCTACCAAGGTCTAACTATCTACGTCTGCTTACCAAGGTTTACTTACCTAGGTCTACCTACCTAGGTCTACTTACCAAGGTATACATACCTATCTATGTCTACTTACCAAAGTCTACTTACCTAGCTCTACCTACCTAGGTCTACTTCCCAAGGTCTACCTACCTAGGTCTACTTTAATACCTGGGTCTACCTACTATGTCTACTTACCAAGGTCTACGTCCGAGGTCTACTTACCTAGGTCTACTTACCTAGGTCTACGTACCAAGGTCTACTTACCAAGATCTACCTACCTAGGTTTACCTACAAGGTCTACTTACTCAGGTCTACTAAAATGGATAGCTGGATACACTTATTGACAAAAAAATCCCAGCATACGGTTTTCCGTGTGTGTTTGCAGATAAGGCAGCGTGCCTTTATTTCATATTATAAGTGGTTTTTTGACCTGAAAAAAATATCCAAGAAAAGTTAACTCTAACATCTTGGAAAGGGAGATCATTTAAAGTGTATTAATAACTTGTTTCAGTTATTTTTTTTATAACCCGTTTAGGTTTTGTCCCTGACTGCTAATTCAGGGGTGATATTTGGTGATATTTATGTCTGTCAGTTCCCCTCTAAAACAATTGCAAGTCGGGCCAGAAACAAATTATCACCTTGAAAACTCATTGTCAAATGTTTTCTTGACTTTCTTCTGTTTATTGCTTTTCTGTGGTTTTCCAATTTTCCCCATTTTCTTGCACCGATTATTTTTTACAGAAATGTGTCTACTTTCACTTTAACAGCTTGTGTAATACGTCATCGATAATGAATCCAGTGGGTAAAACTCAACTTTCTTATCGAGTCGTTTCGTTCATTTACAAGATGAATTACAGCAAATTTGATGGCATCAAGGTACTAGTCCCATTAAATGATACTTCACAATTCAACTATTACAATCACATTTTTATTTTACGTTTTCATTGGTCATTTTCTTTTTATATTTATGATTATGTTATCTGGCAGAATTCGCATTCATACTGACAATATCCGATGAAAAAAAAAAATGAATGCGAACTCAAAAATTAGGAGTAGTACGTACATGTTTTTACCGGGGAAAAAATCCAAAGTTGATGTGGACGGTTGTTTAGTTATTAGTTGAATGTTCATGTCGTGACGTCGTCCTTCTGAAAAAGTCAAGAAACATGTGTAATCCTGCGACATACCGACGTCGGAACCGTGATCGAAGTCATTAGTAACACTGATTGTGATAGGCCAGCATCGTGGTCACGTAAACGCTCGGGGGGGGGGGGGGGTAACTCGGAGGTAATTTTGGTACGAACGTGCCGCCCGATACTTTAAAACATACCCTATTCATATATCTGGTAATCGAAAAAACGGACCCATTCATATACCATGCCTTCGAAAAAAAGTGACCCATTCATATATTTGATTGTACAAAATTTTGACCTATACACAATTATATTCAAATATTTCGACTTTCTGAGCTGTGTATGTCAGCAAAAAAGTGCTCTTAAACATGGATGTCTGAAAAATTTGGTCATTCATAGACTAAATATGGAAAAATGGGGCCATTCATATATTTTGACTTGAAAAAGGTAAACTATTCATATATCTGGCGAGGCTGAAAAAGGGGGATATTCGGGCGGCACATCCCTACTAGGCATATATAGGTAGTTACCCCCCCCCCCCCCGAGCGTAAACGCCACAGACGCTCATGCTTGTTGGAAAATCATAACATGTCCAGTGGTGTGTGTACGTATATCGTTGTATGTATGGTCGGAAGTCAAAGTGTATGATTTGAAATATACATTTATCTAACAGGTTTCCTTATAATTGGGTTGTAAAGGCACCAGGTGCAACATTTACTGAAGCAGTGAACGTCATATCTTCCGCTAAACAATGCTAAAATACAAGAAATTTTCTGTGTACCTACTCATGTGCAAGCTGAGCCACATTTCGGCTTCAGTGAAGGCACATGCAAACAGCGTGTTGATCTTGTTACTACGACCTCTTTTTGAAACTGGGTCACACACATAAAATTTCAAGCATGTCTTTGCTTTCCTGTGGACGTTGGACCACTAGTGATCTGAATCTGAATAGTTTACTGGTCACACGCCAAATGACAATTTCGGATGGGGAAGAAATTAGTTCCCAGAACGCACAAGCGAAACGAACATGAACATACAATCATCAGACATATGGTATTTCAGCGGTGGAAAACAGAGACTCAGAGTCAGGGAGGTGATTCCAGTCCCTGATAGTCTGGGGAGATGGTATCTGAAATGTCATTGAGTGATTATTTCTACAACTCCTAGTCTTGGGGTTTTGGTCATCTGTAGCTTTCCTGGCTTTACCCTTCAGACCTTTGTATAGCCATATTAGTCGAGTAGTGTAGCATTTTATTATGTTTCGCCACTCATGGAATTTTAATATATTTCACTTTACTCGTGAAATAAAAAGGTACAAGTAGGAAAAGGCGCAATCAGAAAGAAATTCTCACTCCAAGAAACCGAGGCGGGAAAAAAAACAAATTGACAATTAGGTACTTATTAGAGAACATGTCGTAACTTAACTAAAACTGTGAAAACGTACATAAGATTCAAACAGCACAAAAATCGACTCCAAAACATAAAACAAATATAACCACACCAGGAGTATCGCCTTGGAAGTTCGAGCAGTAATATACGAAAAACTACTGGGGGTCTTAAACCCGTTTTACAGGGCCCTAACCTCACCCTCGTCTTCTGCAGTGGTTCACAACATTTAGTTAGTTGTTCGGTCTGCATCTCTAACTAGTCATCATGGACAAACAAATAAATCATGATGACCACTATGATGAATCAAAAACGAGGACTCACAGATTCAGTAAGCTGCCCGACGATGGAGATCCCTGGCCGCCGAATAACTTACTGAAACCCGGAGCAAAAGAAAAGCACCAGTTGAACCCCGGTTAGCCAAGCAACAGGCAAGGAGCTCCGACCCCAACTAACTAAAATGAATAGCTTTACGTCGGGGCCATCATAGAGTCTGGCACCCGACCAACCGGCGTGCAATTAAAGAAGGCAGCGTAGTTATCAACCATGATTGAGTTAAAAACTTAGCATGCAGACTGTCACAAAAAACAAGTCTAAACATATTCAAAACGTCATGAAGAAATATTAAGTAAACACTTTAAAAAGGCATAAAGCATGTTGCACGCATACCCAGCCACAAAGCACGTTCTTGTAACTGTTGGGGCAGTGGTGTGCTGTCTGGAAATTGGTTACCGCCACATTACTGCTAGCGCTGTCCCGACTGGCAAATACATGAAGGATGAATTATATATCAACCCCTTATTCTCTCACACTTGACTGGGTCTTGCTAAATTACTAGTACGAGTAATATATTGTTGTCTCGTTGTCTCCACTTTGATATGGAATGTTTTTTGTATTGTTGCTTTGCTGGACATAGTCTAGCGGACTGCAAACATATGGCTGAGAGATTTATTGGAGGTTTTCGGCAACAACGACCTAGGTAGGGAAACCACTCAGACAGACAGTTTGCTAACGCATGCAATCGATAGGTCTTCCAGTTCTATTTATTTGTTTCTTTTATACAACGGGACAGTTTTTATGCTTGAGGACACCCAGTATCTTTCCTTAACTCAATTAGCAAGTAAACATCAATTTGACCCCTGCATGTCGAACAGGAGTCAACAAACATAATGGTTATAGTGAAAAAAAGGTTTCAGTTAGATAATTTCACTGGTCATGCACTTCATAAAGATGATTTTATTTTTAATTCTGTATGGATCAAAAGTCTCTCGTTCTCTTGATGAATCATATAGTTATTACATCAAATCTGTAATCATAAATATATCTGAATGTCTTTAAGTTTTCTTTCATTTTAAGTCTTTGTCTCATTAAAAACCAATAATTGTACATTATATTTGATAGGTCTTCCAGACATCTGTGTATAACTATGTAAATATATGTTTTTCTCTTAAGAGGACCCTGTGTGAGATTAGTTTATGTTCTAAATATGTCATCCTTTTTAAATAAAGACATTATTATAACAGTTAAGTTATACCGTATTCAAAGAAAAGTTTGAATATCCTCTATTTATACTCTCGGATCTTGAAAAAATGGATCTGAAAGTGACGGTAAAACCCAAGGAAGTATGAAATGGTTGAATTCATCAGAGCCACGAGATAGGGTAGACAGCTCCACTGCGCATGTTTCGGAGTTTGAAAATCCAATAACACAAGCAGACAGCTGTACAGTACTCGCTACATCCAAGGATTTGAGAATGTACTTTTATGTACTCAGAGTGCATTGACTGACTCATGAGCATAAACAATTTTTATTGGCTGAAACTATGGCAACAAAGAATAAACAAGTGGGTGGCTGGCTGGCGTGTGATTGATAATGAACTCGCCAGAAAAGCAGGCTACGAGAGGGGGTTCATTATCATTATTGGAAGTTATGGTAATTTCCCCGTGACATCATTTGGCTCTATTATTTAAGAAAAGAAAAAGAAAGAAAAAAAAAGACATCCTTTCCAATTTAGAAGATTGGCAACTTAAAAAAAGAAAGCTTTGGTCCTTTGGAAGCAATAAAACATTCAAAGGGAGATAGTATGGACTATATTGCGCAATTTCGGGTAATGAACCCTCGTCAGTAGCCCTTTTTAAACCGGCAACGAAAGCCAGGCTATAGTGCTGCAATTTCGAAAATTTACACGACAAGTCTTTATCAAAGACACATTTCTAAACCGGGTCAAATAATTCAAACATTGCTTAGAAGTACATTTCTAAACGTGAGTGTTTTGAACACTCTGAATATCTTTACTGATCTCAAAGGACCTAAATAAAATATAATCTGCACTATGGATGATGTACGGTGATTAGTTTAACATGTCCGTAAACATTGCTATCATTATTGGAATTTATTCTAAAACCCTTACCGAGGGTTTTAGTATTCGACCCGGTTGCACTCCCTATATGGGTCCCATAAGGTATAGATTACTTGCCGTATAGATTACTTGCTGGAATTGTGCAAAAGGTCGGGCACCTGCATTTTCTTAAATGATCTCTGAATAAATACTTAAAAATAGATCCAGTGCCGCAATAAAAATGCGACCAAGCATACATAGAGAGGAAACTCATACAAACAGAAACAACAGAGTAAATTCCCAGGCGTAAAATACTATAGTAGAGACACAGGGTATAAAGTAATGCGAGGATTGTTAATATTCCAAGTTGGACAGACTGTCCATTTTGGAATGATAAAGCATAAAGCCGCTAAACTGGTGTAGAGTGTCAGTATACTTTTTCACTGGTATGCCCTGCAAATGAATTGCATAATATGTACCCAAAGCTATGAAATAAAGTAAGTCTAATCACTATTAATTCTCGTAGTCTATTCCGGTATTTTGGTCCATTTTGCTAAAAAGAAATTGCCAACTTAAAATATATAATAAAAGGTTAATAAAGAGAAATAAAGCTGACTACGTGTTTTAAAACATTTAAATTACAAATAGTCACCATAAAAATGGATTGAATGAAATAGTTTTTGTTACCAGCGAACGGCAATCGTCAATCTCAAGATTGACGTATCAAATTTTGAATTCCAAGTTGGACACATGTCAATCTTAAAACTGACCGGATTCCAAATCGGCTCGCATTGATAGAATTCGAGAACGAGGCTTGGAGAAAAGATGTGCGATTGAAAAGAAAGGACAGAAAATTGTGTTTTAAATATGTTTTAAGCACCCCACCTTGCATAAAACTGTATATAATTGTGACTTATTAACGTGTTTAGTCATTGTGACCAGTTTTATTAGTTATTTTTACGCTGCACGGAGTTTCTTCACCATTTTATTGAATTTTACCTGTCCAGACCGGAAGCCGCCATCTTGAAAGTTGTTTGACTGGCAAATTTTCGACTTTCGAAAGTGCATTCTACCAGTAATAAAGCAAGACTGAATGATCTGAATAGTCTTATCCAGACTTTTGTGTGTCGAGTGAATCCTCCAAAGCCATTTGTCGTGTGAACTCGTTTAGACAGTAGTTTTAGTGCCCACACCCTGCTTTTGCTTTTATACTTGCTCTTATTTGAAGTGACACTATTACTTAGGGGCATTTCTCTTTTTAACTATAGTGGTGTAGTGCAAATTTTTATCTGTAAAGTGCTTTTAACGGCTTAAACCGTATAATCTTGCTTTTTAACTTTGATGTAGCTTGGTTGACGGTGTGTTCTTACTCAGTGGTTTTTAGCATATTTTTAAGTTGTGTGCTTATCGTAAATCCTCATTTATAAAGATTTTACTGGACATAATTTTCAGTTGCTGTACCCGCCATTAGTTTAGTGCTTTTTCCTAGTAATATAGCCTTAGTTGAAGCCCTAATCTGATCCCTGTGTAACAATAGCTACTCTCGCTAGTATCATATAATTTGCTCACTGACTTTACAAAGCTTGTCCTACTCCGCCTCACACTCATGCACTGGGGTTATTTTATAAGTTGTTTTGTGGTGTGCTTATTTGGTGGGTGGGGGCTTCAAATTTTAAGCTCCCCTAAAGGGGATTTTTTATTGGCTGGGGTAAATATATCCTGTGAAATGGAGCAACAAATTGTCAAAAGTCAACGTCAGAGAAGGGCGCCGGTGCCTTTTTCGCCTGCTGCTGTTGCTGTGAGGAGGAGATCAAGTGACAAGTCAGATATGCATGTTAACTATGCTCTGAATAAAACAAAAGCAGTTCAAAAGAAAGCAATCATGTCATTAAATGAACAATCAGTGTCGATAGAATGTAAATCTGATAACTTGTTACTGCAGTTCTCTGCTGGTGCCTATGAACTCTTTAAAACAGAGCTTTTGAATTACTATGAACTTAGTGCTGATAGAAAGTGCATCTTAGTACACCAAAAGAAAGAAGAGAATGGGCTTATCACCGAAAGTTCTTATGCTGTCAAGCCGGTAGTTAGTAAAAAACAAGGAAATCTGACCCTTGGAAGGCAAATTTGTAGACTTTCATTGTATCACACTAACTGTAAGGTTATGGTTAATGGTAGAGGTTTCAGATTATTTATGGGTGGAGACCTGTGTAAAATCTTAGATGTTTTAGACAATGAATCTGAATTGAAAAGCATAAACTTGAAGATTAGAGAGGCATGTCACTCTTACCTTCTTTCAGCAGACAATAAACAGAGTAAGAAAATGTCTAATGCAAATGTAGTACCAAAGGGTCTGATGGACACAGGGATGACACAAACACTGACAAATGCTGTGTCTGGGCAAAGCTCGACTACACATAGTGACCTGGGGGCTCCGCAGGGGTCTAACCATGTTGCCTATGTACATGTTGATGATGGGGGAGTTGATAATGCCTCTGAAGGGTTAGATAGTGGATCAGAAAGCTCTAAACCTTGTTTACACTGCAGTGACCCATGTAGGACTGACTCTAATGCCATATACTGTGACTGTTGTGAGTACTGGATACATTGGACCTGTGAGGGGTTGTCTGAAAAGCAAGGGGAAGAATTGGGCTTGGATCTGGCTGAGTATAAGTGTGTACACTGTTTAGCTGTGGAATCTGAGATGGGCTCTGTCATGAACACTCAAGATCGTTCTCAATCTATTATAAGTACTGTAGAGACTTGTGACAAAAGTAATGATTGTCAGATTGTCTCTGTGACTAAAATGAGTAATGGGGTCAACTCTTCATCCTTGACTGAGTATGGGTCTCCAAAGGGGCAACATGTACCTAAAGGGGATTTTCAAACTGAAAAACTGAAACCCGTGCCGAAGGGTGGGGGATCTTCAAGAGATCTTTCTCATTTAGTGACAGGGGATGATGAGATTACTCAACTTAAAATGCCATATGTCTCAAATTGTTTTATTCGGGACATAAACAGTGAAATTATCTCTGATATGGACTCTAGCATACCAAACTGTAGTGTTGGGTCGGACGGTGCATCAGCTGTTGGGAAAATTATGGCCACTAGTGACTTGGGGGCTTGTAATATGCAGTCTGATGGGGCAGGTCAGGGCAACGGTCTTTTGGGTAACATGGGGAGAAAAAGTAAGGGGAAGAGGGCACAAAAGGATAATAACTTATCAATCACACGTACTGGGCATACAGTAGACCAGGTTTCTTCTAATGAGCAGAATTTTCCAGATATGAAAGGTAAAGAGAAATCTCTCAAGGCTTGGGAACAGGATCTCAAAAAGCGGGAGCAACATTTAAGTGATAATGTTAAGCAACTTGCTTCGGTTAGGTCAAAGGTTGTACAGCAGGAACACGTAATTAATGAATTGGAGAATTCTAAAAAGTTACTTGAGACTGAAATTTCTTTGTCAAAAAAGGTGGGTGGGGAATCGAGACATATTGAGATGAATGGGGACACTGGGGCGGGGGGCTCATCCCGGGCAGACTTGAATGCAGGGCTTATTGAAATGAAATTATCAATGCTTGAGCACAGAGTTCAATTGGTTGAGACTGAAACCCTAAGATTGCGTCAGGATGCTCTGCGTTCGGAACAGTTAAGGCTCAGCGAAATGCAAATTAACCTTGAAAGGAGGCAATCGCAGCTGCTTGCTAATTCTATGATGGACAGTGCTAACTACATGAACCAAAGGAATTCACAGTGGCAATCTGTAATGCAGAATGGACAGTTTTCTTCAGGTAATATGGGCGTACGACAACAAGCTTATCCGGGACAAATTCCCATGCAGCAAAACCTGTGGACTAATCAAGTGCTTGGATATGCTCCGCACCCTCATTTCCTTGGAACAAATTCTACTCAGAATTATGGAATCCAGACTCAACAGCCATCTGGCCACATATGGTCTAGAGTGGGGGCCAATCATGTCAGGATGCAACAGCCATGTCCAGTGGTGATAAGACCTGTAAATTCATGGAATGTGCCAATGAGCGCTGGGGTGCGAGGTGTGACTCCTCGGACTGATGCTGCCCATGGGTCCCTTAACAGACCAATTTCTGCTGTGGATACTACTGTTGTGACGGATCGTGCTATTTCCCCAGTACAAAGTAGGCCTACTGTCCAGGATGATTCTGATGATGTGGAGTGTGTTATTTCCTCAATCCGGAGTCCGCCAAATGTTCAGGAGGACTCTGATGTGACGTATTGTGATAATTCTCAAACCCAATGTAAGCTTGATGATCACGGTGATTCTGTTGTGACGGATCGTGCTTTCTCTTCAGTTCCGAGTAAACCAAAAAGTACAGATATAGATGTTGTGCCGTCTTCTTCGCCAGTTAGACATGATTTACATGTAGGTGTTTCTGCCTGTGAAAGTGGAGAGCCTGATTGTAGTGTTCTTGACAGCTCCGCTGGAGTGGGTGGGGATGTGTCCCCAGAGGAACATTGTGATAAGGAGGCTGGTATGATACAGATGCGGGAGACTGGTTCGTATCATGATGATAGAGCAAGGAAAGGAGTCCAACAGTCTTTTTTAGGACAGGCTACTGTTCCAACCAAACCGCCGTGGAGAACAACACCGATGTCGACATTCCCACTGAACTTGAGTCTAGGGACGTCCGCTCCAGCTATAATTCCAATGACCCAACAGTACCCATACCCACAACTGCGGTATCCAGTGAATGTAGTCCCCCAACAAGGGTGGTTACCTTCAATGTCGAGAACTTTTACACCAACAAATTTTACCTTTCCTCATTAATGAAAAAGTCAGATATCATCGCATTGCAGGAACATTGGTTGTATAATTATGAAAAGAAAAATTTGAGTGATTTTTGCGGTGAAAACGGTTTTAGTACATTTTTGAAATCAGTTGATGATGACGATCCTTTGCTGCCGACATGTCGCCCGAGGGGTAAAGGGGGGGTGGGCTTTCTGTGGACAAAGGACTTAGATTCTGTGATTGAGGTTGTACATGATGGTGATTCCAGGATGATTGTGCTCTTGTTGCATGTTCAGGACTGTCCTGTGTGCATGATTAATGTTTATATGCCATGTAGAGGGCTTAATAATTCTGAGAGTGACTTCAGAGACACCCTTGATCAGATTCAGGAAGTGATTAATAAATACTGTCATGCATATAGAATAGTGCTGATGGGAGACTTAAATGCTTCTTTGACGAGAGAAGATCCGTCGTCGAGAGACAAAGTGTTACGAAAATTCTGTGAATCCCAGTGTTTGTCTTTGTGTGATAACTATCCCAGTGTGAATACATTTATCCATCCTAATGGAAAGTCAAAGTCTCAGATAGACTACATACTGTGTATGGGTGACCCCGGTGATTCCCTGGTTAACAATGTACAAGTGTATCAAGATCCGCTTAATACATCAACCCACTTACCAGTGAGGTGCCTGATGCCACCAGTTACCAGCAGGATTTCTGAGGGCCCACCAGTACGAGTTGTTAACAAGAAGGTACTATGGACAAAGTTGGATAAATCAAAATACCAAAGTATTCTCGCCTCGAAGTTGGATCCCAGCTGTGTTGCTGAGTTGTCACTTGGTGAGTTAGAGTTTTATTTACAGGAATTCTGTTCAACTATGGTTGATGCTGCATTGGATAGTGCTCCAAGAGTTAAACCTGGCAAGAAGAAGAGATTATGGACCTTGGAACTACAGAAGGCTGCCTCTGATGGGAAGAAGGCCCATTTCCAATGGAAGCAAGCAGGAAAACCTGGACCAGAGCACCCACTGTCTGTGCAGAAGAGAGTAACAAAGAAACAACTACGCACTCTACAGCGACAGCAACAATCTGAGTATAGGTCGTCGATATACAATAATATTATGGAGGCTCATACTTCAGACAGGAAACTTTTTTACTCTCTGGTGAACAGACAGAGGAAGGAAGGAAGTACGTCACTTGGAAGACTGGTTGTTGATGATGTGCACCTAACTACTAGTGAGGCCATCAGACAGGGATGGGCAACATATTTCCAGAATCTGGCTACTCCCAAAGAAAAAGACAACTACAATATAGAATATAAACAACAAGTGGATCTGGACTTTGAGCTGATTTGTGATATATGTTCCAAACTACAGAGCTGTACCCCACTGGTGTCTCAAACAGAGGTTGAGCAGATTATAAAGTCATTGAAGAACAACAAAGCTATGGATGGGTGTGGTGTGTCAGCCGAACATTTAAAGTATGGAGGTTCTACAGTTGTGGAGTTTGTTACATGTGTCTTGAATGAGATATTCAGACTGGGAAGGGTACCGGAAATGTTTAAGCTTGGTTTTATAACTCCGATTTACAAGAAACATGGCAAACCTATTCATGATCCCAATTCATATAGGAGAATAACCATCACCAGCTTGATTGGAAAAGTTCTGGAAAAGTATATTCTGCAGACTGCATTTGCCGAAATAGAGAGAAAACAGAATCCACTTCAGAAGGGATTTACAAAGGGAACATCTGCCACAACGGCTGCTCTAATGTTCACAGAAGCCCTAGCGGAAGCCAAGGATACTAAGACCACCTTGTATGCTGCCTGTATAGATGCATCAAAGGCCTTTGATGTTGTCTGGCATCACTCAATGCTGCGCAAACTTTTCAGTATGGGCCTTACACCTGCCAGTTGGAACATCTTGAAGGATAGTTATACAGGGATGTCTTCAGTGGTGAACTGGGGAGGTGAGCTGTCGAAACCATTTGTTGAGCAGCAAGGTGTCCGCCAAGGTGGTATCATCTCACCCTCAGCTTACAAGATGTTCTTGAACCCGCTGTTGGATCTCTATTCTTCTAACAGTCTTGGACTGCAGATTGGGAATGTGTACTTAGGATCGCCTGCCTGTGCTGATGATCTTCTATTTTTGGCCAAAACAGCAACTGAGTTACAGGAAATGATTTTCGTTCAAGAGTTCTATGCTAATGCTGAGCGTTACGATGTTAGTGATACAAAGACAAAAGTGTTCATAGCAAATAGTGTTGTTTCAAATGAGACTTGGAATGAGAACAGTACATTTATCTTGAATGGACGAAAAGTGGAAGTGGTGGAAGAGTGTGTACATCTAGGTATAACAAGAGACTCAAAATCTAGGTCTGGACATGCTAAAACAATAGACGAACGCATTCAGTCTGCCCGGAGGTGTGCCTACTCTCTCATGGGTGCGGGTCTTCATGGGCAAAATGGGGTTAATCCTTTGGTTTCTTTCACAATGTGGAATGTATTTATATTGCCTTGTTTGCTGTATGGTCTGGACGTGTTAACTCTGGTTAAGTCTGATATCGCAAAGATTACTCAGTTTCATAAAAAGTTTCTTAAACAGATAATGCACCTTCCGGATAGAACTGCAGACGCAGCGGTCTATATGTTGTCGGGTCAAATTCCAGTTGAGGGGGAAATTCATAAACGTACCTTAGGTGCTTTGGGGGGGATTTTAAGGAGTGATTCCGTTGAAAGGCGCTTGGCCGAAAGACAAATTCATGTCAAGGATGGAAAGTCGAAAAGTTGGTTTGTTTATGTAAACAAGGTTTTGGAGCAGTATGGGCTTCCAAGCACGGTGGATCTGCTTGATGCTGGTTATGCCAAAGCACAGTGGAAAAGTCTTTATGAGCAGGCTGTTAATGAGTATTGGTCAGACAAAATTTTGGAAGAGGCTATGGGAAAAACTTCCATGAGATTTATGAATGTTCAGAATTATCCCATCGGATTGGCTCATCTGGTCTGGCGTGATGCTGGTTATGATATCATGTCGGTCCAGAGGGCTGGTTGGAAGGCCAGGTTAATGTCTGGTACTTATATGCTACAGGCCACACGTGCGAGGTTTAATCAGTTTGAGGTAGATCCAACGTGCTTGTTATGTTTCAAAGAACCAGAAAATATTGAGCATTTCTTGCTTAGATGTGAGTCACTAAACAAAATAAGACAACCATTTCTGGATAAGATCTATAAGTTAATTCAGAATTCATTGGGTGTGGCAAAGCTGAATGACTTTAAAATTAATGATACAGAGTTTACTGCTATTCTCCTGGACTGTACAGTGCTGATTGATCCTAATAGTGTGCTACTCCTGGAAGCATTCCTGCATGAGATGGAAACCTTCTCTAGAGGACTCTGCTATGCTCTTCATATGAAACGCACTTCCTTACTCAGCCAGTCAAACTGAATTGTTACGAACTTGTATATACAAGTGTACATAAGTTGAAGTTAGTTGCATGTTTATCGTGGTGTATGGGAAAACACTTGATAGCAAGAACAATATAAGAGCTTGAAATCGGTGGGGTGCAAGTATTAATTAAGCCTCAAAGTATTAAATCTGAGAAATTCACACGTATCAACGTGGTTCTCCTGGAAGAGGAGGGATCTACTAACAACAACAACATCACTACCGAAACCCCATTGAAAAGAAGTTCATGACCGGTTTTTACATCATCAACGGGATGTTTATCAAACTCCAAGCCGCAGTGTTCCACTTCCATCGGAGAGCAACGGAGGTGCTGGCACTAGCCTCGTATAGCATACACATCTTGCATAAAGTATATAATAGCAACCAACCAACCGAGTTGTTGTCGCGCAGCGACAACAACGAGGTGTTGGTTGCTTTACGATTAGAAGTTCTGTTCTGTTCTATTATGTTTTGCAGTATGAAGACGTCGATTTTTGTGAGTCATTCAACTTCCGGAAATTTTTACCGCAGTCGAATTCCGCCAAGCGAAACCATTTAATCTTACAAATAAAAATATGCTAGACTTGTGATAGTTGAAAATAAAATTACACAAGAACATACAAGCGCTCGAAACTGCGTTTGAAATGCAAAACCTGTTTTTCTTTACTTTCGTTTTATCATTATTTTTCCTCTTACAAGCTGTGGTTCATTCTCTCCGTAATCTAAGAACAAAAAGCCAACGGCCAAATCAGATACGGAGAGTGACGCGAATGTGAAACATAAAGATTTGCGGCAATTGGAGAGTAAACTGAAAAGATGGGAAAATGAGTTGAAGTTAAAGGAGGCCAAGATAAGCGAGGACGTGAATGAAACTAGGCGCCTTCGCGATTATATCCAGAAGGTCGAGGCTCGTAACCATGAGTTAGAAACTACTATAAAGACCTTAAATCGTAAAATAAACCTATTAGAGACAGAAAACCATACTCCCAAGGCGTTCTCAACCCAAACTAACCCTTATGCCGCCACATCTAGTACAGATAAACTGATAATCGGTGTGCATGACCAGGTGACACGGTTTATAATGGGTAAAGTGGCAAGGCAGATTACCGAGATGGAATCACGTGAGAACCTCGATAGCCCTATAACAACTCAAAGCTACCCTGCTACAACGCAGAACATGTGTAACAGACGTGAAGGGACCAATGAGTTACCAATGTATAGGGATATACCTAACATATTGTCTCAACCCCCTAACAATTCTAATCAGCACGCCGTGACTGAGGTTCCCAACTTTCGAGGCCCAGGGTCGCAGCAAACCATTGCTGGACATACTCGAACGCATACAGACAATCGTCACATGACATACGAGCAAAACTCTACAAATAATTTGATGCATACAAGCAGAAATCAAGGGTCACAGGGGCCCAATGTCCAATCGAATTCTCAGCGTATGCAGTCTACAATGTTCAGTTCTCAGCAGTCAACTGGACCACCACCTCAGAGACAGAGTATGCAACCCCCCCAATTACAGGGATCTTATCACCAAGGTCATGTGTCTTCGTCTCAACTAGATAGACAGATACCAAGTATGCTTGTCCCAACATACCATTGTCCTACTAATCAACAAGCAAATTATCTGGTAAACAAGAATGCTGTACCGCTAGTCATGGGCCAACCATTATTTCGTAACCAACATCGTAGTCACGCAACTGGTGAACCGAAGTCTTTTTTAGAGCGGAGCGGGCCCAACCAGGGCTGGACCTAGCCACATCTTTACAGAAAGCTACAAGTATAACTGAGGAGTCAGAGTCAAACATAGCCCATCAGATTTGTGTTACGTCTTTCAACTGTAAAAATATTAATACCTCTAAACACGCCACTGCGAAATTGTCAAAAAACTCAGATTTTATATTGCTGCAAGAACATTGGCTGTTTCAATGTCAACTCTCTACCCTAAAAGAAATTCACGAGACCTTTACGGGTACCGGTAAGGCAGTGGACTCTGACGACCCTATTACACCTGTCCAGATGCCCAGAGGTTATGGTGGGGTGGGGATTCTCTGGAAAAAAGATATTGACCATCTAGTTACAGTCCTGCCGGACGGCGGAAATCGTATCCAGTGTGTGACAATCAGATCTCAAAAACCCATTCTTCTGATATCAACATATATGCCTTGTAAGGGTGTATCCGACAACTATGAAGCCTTTTCTGACTGTCTGGACCAACTTAATGAAATATTATTGAAGTATGGGACCTCGCATGATGTCATAGTGGGAGGGGACTTTAACGAAGATCTTTCGCAAGGCACATCCAGGCGTACAGTCCTACTTCGAGAATTTCTAACAGATCATAGCTTAGATACGACCAGAACTGACAAGACATTTATTCATCCAAATGGTGTGGATTCTACTACTATCGACTATCTCTTCTACCCGAAGTCTCTGGCAAAGGATGTTTCACCAGTGAGAAGGCTAGACATGATCGAAAACAACTCGGACCACTATCCTGTTAGCTGTACCATCTACCGTTGCTTGGACAGAGCCACGAAAAAGAGTAGTAAGAATGTAGCAATCTCCCAGAAGGTGAATTGGAAGAGAATTGATCATGAGACATACAGAGCGAATCTGACACAACTGCTGAGTGACTACGACGTAACTCCAGTCTCCGTCAGTTGCATTGATAATAGTATTATCAAATTCAATAGTATCCTCAAGAAAGCAGCCACATTAGCCGGTCCTGGTACAGTAAGACGTATGAGGAAACCAAAACTAGTAGTGTGGAGCCCAGAAATCCGTCACACTCTCTCTGAAAAGAAATTGGCATTCAATGAGTGGAAGAGAGGAGGTATGCCAAATGATCCCAACCACCCACTGTTGATTGCTAAACGTGAGAAAAGACAGGAACTGCGGCGGGTCTGTAGGAACCAGATTGCATTGAAGCACAATGAAGAGAGACAGGAAATTCTAAATGCTAAGTCTGAAAATACCAAGTTATTTCACAAACTCATACGGAAGCAAAGAGGTAACCTAGCAAGCTGCGTTGATGAACTCCATGTCTCTGGAGAGGTATACAGAGGTGAAAATGTACTATCTGGATGGTTTGAACACTTTAAGTCACTCGCCTCAGCATCAGAGGACCCCTCGTTTGATGAGGATTATCATCATCTTGTTCAGATGGACGCCAATGAGATAGAAGATATCTGTCGGGCCCAAGGTCAACTGGCTGCCCAGGTAACAAAGAAGGAAGTCCAGACAGCCATCAAAGAACTTAACAGAGGAAAAGCTGCTGATGCCCTGGGAATAACTGCTGAGCATTTTGTATATGCTGAAGATGTAATCATAGATATCCTTTGTCTACTTCTCAACAAGCTTTTCGAAACAGGACAAATTACAGAAACAATGAAGATAGGCCTAGTTACTCCGGTTTTTAAGAAAAAAGGAAGCAACACCGACTCCAAGAACTACAGAGGCATAACTGTTATACCAATATTCACCAAAGTATTGGAGCTTGTCATCAGAGCCAGACTGAAGCAACTCATACTCGAGAAGCAAAATAAACTCCAACGAGGCTTCACCGAAAACTCTTCACCAATGAATACAGCACTCATATTAGAGGAATTTATCCGGGATCGTCGAGATAGCCAGTCTCCAGCCTACATAGCCTTCCTTGATGCGAGGTCTGCCTTTGATGTTGTATCACATAGAAGTCTGATGAGAAAACTCTTCAATATTGGGATAGAAGGAAATATGTGGACTCTCATTAACAGTCTTCATCAGGATGCTAAGTCAGCAGTAAAGTGGCAGGGGGAAATATCAGAGCAATTCAGAGTGGATCAGGGGGTGAGACAAGGAGGGATTTTAAGCACAGACCTTTATAAAGTATACAATGATAGCCTACTTGATCGTTTAACCATAGCAGAAAATGCCACAAAGATTGGGCCTATTGTCTGTGTCGCCCCAACCTGCGCTGATGATTGTGCTATTGGTGCTGACAGCCCCGGGATCCTACAGTCACTGCTTGATATTGGAGTCGACCATAGTAAAATGGAGAGATTTATCCTTCAGCCGGTTAAAAGTGTAGTGCTGGAAATACTGAACAAACTTAGGAAAAGTAAGGTCAAATCAAGCAACTCCTGGGACCTGGATGGGGTGAAAATGCCGACAGTGGATAAGACCATGCATGTGGGAATCTGCCGCTCTGCTGATACAGATGAGACGGCTGTAGCTGAAAACATAAAGAAGGCCAGGAGAACCATGTATAGCCTCATGTCAGCCGGTTTGCATGGGGAGAACGGCTTAGACCCAGAAACATCACTCCATTTATATCAAATCTATGTACTCCCAGTCCTACTGTATGGAATGGAGGTGGTATTCCCTCGACAGAAGTTTGTGGATGACCTGGATAAGTTCAACAAGCATAGTCTAAAGCATCTGCTATCCTTGCCTGTTACCACAGCTGACCCAGCAATCTATGTGCTGTCTGGAACTATTCCTATCGAAGCAATGATTCATCAACGGGTGCTGACTTTTTATGGAAACATCAGTCGCCTGCCAGATACTTCTGTGGAAAAAAGGCTCGCCGAAAGACAACTATCAATAAAATCACTAGACAGTCATAGTTGGTTTGTGGGTGTGAAAAAGTTATGCATCATGTACGGGCTCCCAGACTGTTCAGAGATTCTTGAGAAGCCGCAGTCAAAACATTCCTGGAAGGCTACTGTGGAAAAAGTTATCAATCGATACTGGTGTGATAGATTACAAACTGTGATTCCGCTGTACCCTAGTCTCCAGCGGTTAGTTTTCGATACGACAAAGTTCTCAACACGTCATCCGTTGATCGAGTCTACAGGGAACCTGCGTGAAGTACCACGTATAGCAGTACACCTAAAGATCACTACAGGGACGTATATTCTGCAAACTACCAGAGCTACGTTTAACCAAAATGCAGTAGACCCAACGTGTTTGTTGTGTAATGCTAGTGCAGAGACTTTGAGTCACTTCTTATTAGACTGTACCACCCTCGAAAATATAAGGCAGCCAATACTTAGAGACATTAAGATAGTTCTGAAAGACAGTGATATAGACTTAAGCAATAACCAGACTCTAATCCAGTTATTAACTGATTGTTCTGCCATTGTTGACGAAAAGACTGTTCATGAGATTATCTTTCACGCCCGGAGACTGTGTTACGCGCTACATGTTGAGAGGTACAAGAGACTGTCTATAATACCCCGAAGAAAAAGAAAATCTAAAAAGACTGGCTATTGAAATTTAAAGACAATACGTTGTAAATATGGAAGCCGTGGTCCACCTTAGCTAATCCAGGGTTTTTCAAGACATTCTTAGGTTGTAAAATAGGGTGGTGGATGTGTCATCATTTTAAACTTGGAACTGTACATACTTAATACAAGACTTACGTTACATTATACCTACTCTTCAAGAGGTGCGTCGAGTTCGGCGGAAATTATATCAACCAACCAACCAACCATAGCAACAGAAATCGTTCTTTGCTAGTTGGATGGCGGGAGGCAGTTGAAATGAGATATGCTTCTGAAATGCATGGAAATGGTTCATTGAAACTAATTCATTCATGCTGACTTAGCCAATGTTAAGCCCTGTTTAACAGCCTGAACCGGTATGACATTACTTGGTACCGCTGATTAGCACTTCGGGGCACTTCGGTGTTTAGTTGTCTCTCAAAGATAACTTTGTCAAGCGAAGAAGGACTCGAAATTTCACTACCTGATTCGGTTTCCTCTATGATTATTTGGATCTGCACCTTGTTTACTGCGAGTAGGTGGACATTGCACATGTTAAACATCGTCAACAAAATATTTATAGTCTTTAACATACAGAAGGTGTAAATTTAACAGATTAACAATCCGAACCACCGCCACCAGTGGGTGGGGTAGCGTAAGACGACAAGTGATCGATCAAGGACCAGTGATCGATCATCTAGTGGTTCTCAAAGGATACATGAAGTAAATCTTATGCTTACATGTACAGTTTTAATTTGTGTTTGTCAACAAAATAGCCAATGGCTAATGTTATCCTGTTGTAAATTTGAAAGTCGACTTTAAATAAAGTTTCTTGTAATCTTGCTGACAAACATTAATTGGAAAGGTCCTAATTAGGTTGAATGCAGTAAAATTTGAGCCGGTTTTGTTTTACATCTGTAGATTGTCCATCGCCTACAGCGAAAAAAGATCCGATACGAGAAAAGCTAGTATCTCACTGGCATGCGAATTTTGTCGCGGACTTTCGCACTACATTTGTGTGAGTGTCGCATGAGTGTCGTGAGAATATTCATGTGTCGTGAGCTTGTCGCCAACTGGTCCCGAAGGTTTTAAACATGTTTTAAAATTTTATGCGAATTTTTTAAAGTTGTTCTAAAATATTTCGCAAGAATGTCGTGCAACAGTCGTGCAAGTGTCGCGAACCTGTCGCCGCAAAATTTAGGCAAATTTACAATGCGAAATTTTCGCGACACTCGTAACAATGTCCTGCGAGTGTCTCACGATGGTTGTGCGACAGTCTTATGAAAACATGCGAAAAACCTCACAAGTCACAACTATCTGGCGAGAAAATAAAACTAAGCGACATTCATACGAATGTGGTGCAGCACTCGCACGAATGTTGTGCAACTGAACTGTTGTACGAATTAAAATGAAAATAAGCTACATTCCCGGGAAAGTTGTGTGACTATTGCATGACAGTCGCAAGATTTATTTTCAAAATTAGACCGAAATTTATGAATTTGTCGCATAAATGTCTGTTCAATGAGACTGCAACGTGAAACGGTGAAAGTTGTGTTTATATTGTCAATCTTTGTCGCGAAATAGTCTCCAGTTGTCGCATTCCAGTGAGATAGGGCTAAACCAGTCCAAATTCAATACGCAGCAATACTGTAAACAATCGAGATAAGACAGTTCGCCAAGAAGCCGCACCACCGACCCTGTATCATTTCTGATAGATTCGGAGTGATTTTTAAACAACGACAGTTAAAAGTCTTGGTTTTAAATCTGCCTATTATATAATAAATTAATCATCAGGAAAACATGTCCATGAAAAGTATATCCCCTCATACCCCACTTTTGTGTAGAAAAACTGGGGAATGCAGGGGCGTACCTATTTTTCTTAGTTTTGCTCCCAAACATAGATTGTGGGTACTCGTTAGAACCGCTTCGGTGAGGCGTGCTAATGTGTACCCACAATCTAGCAAAAATAAGAAAAATATCAAAGCTTTGCTGATGAAATTTTCAATTTTTAAAGCTGACAATTTTCTTTTCTTTTTTTTTTTTTTTTCTTTTTTCTTCAAACCCACACAGATGCTTGAATGGTTAAGTGCGGTAATAAAATATCAGCGCTCTTAACCACTCGGCCACTAGGGCCACCCCCAATATTTCAAAGTTCTGGTTACACAATCAAATGCAAATATTAGTAAATCAAAAGTATGCCTGGCTTCTATGACACTTTTGCAAACATCTCTTTACCAAGGCAATTGATGCAAAACTGTTTCAAGTTTTGAAAATAATTGGGTAATTATTTTTGTCTATCTTGTGACAAAACAAATTTAGCAAACTTATTGTGAATGAAGTGAGATTGAGGCACTATCACAAATTTATGTCTCATGAATATTGTAAGAGTATCTTGCAAATAATCCAAATATTGCATAACATCCCAGAACTTTTACAATAGTATTGATCC
The DNA here is from genome assembly GCA_964017185.1 of Rugalucina vietnamica. NCBI lineage: Eukaryota > Metazoa > Mollusca > Bivalvia > Lucinida > Lucinidae > Rugalucina > Rugalucina vietnamica. The sequence goes on from OZ024871.1 coordinate 67,427,620, forward strand.
CAGGAAATTGGAGACCCCTACCACTTGGTCAAAGAGCTTGCCTGTCTGAACTTAATTAATTCATAAATGTTCAAGAACATCATGGATAGTGAAACTTGTTCTCTTTTTCTAAACCTACTTTTTACGCCCTTACAAAATTCTTTCAGCTCATATGAGATGGGCATATCAGTAGGCGGGGCGAAAACTGAAGTACTCTAAGACAAAATACTTTGTACACCCATAAGCACACTACCCAAGGCAAAGGGGGCTTGAACCCACATACACTGGACACAGTGGTGAGACAAAGGAATGATTATGAGCAGTATAAATGGAAAAAAAATTTGACAAGATGAATATGAACCGCTTTTCATATGAAATTGTTCTGCCAATACTCTATTGTCTGACACTATGGTCAATTTCATTTGAGGTGGCTCCGTGTTTCTTAATCACTTGATCATTTCACCGCTGTGTCTGGTGTGGGTGCGAGTCCCGCTCTGGCCACATGTGAGACAAGCCAAGTTCTGCTTGCGGGTGTGCCAGGTGGTTTTTCTCGCGGTTCTCCCGTTTTCGCCCCACCTATTGATTGGCCCGTCTCATATGAGCTGAAATAATCTTGAAAGGGACGTTAAACTGAATTAGAAAAAAAAAAAAAAAAAAAACTTTCATTTGAATAAGTTTTACTGTTTCTTTGAACTGTATACATGTACTGTTTTATTTTCAGGTAAAAAACCAGCAGTGTGGTCATGAATCCATGGTCACTGAGGTGTTCTAAATTAGCCTTGGGTAAGACAAATAAAGTTTCTGTCTTTCTTGCAAATACTTATTCAGGGTGTCCATGGTCAGGGAAAAAGTCAGAGAGAAATCACTTTTTTCAAAGCCAAGGAATTGTCAGGGATTTTTGACATCAGTCAGGGAATTTTTCAATTTAAGCCAAAATCAGGAAATTTTGAAAAACAGGTTTATAAAATGCCAAACTACAATGAACACAAACATTCTTTCACCTGTTGCTTGTCCTTATGAACACAAAACTGAAGTAAAGTAACTAGGATAAGCAAACTTGATGTAGAAATTCAATATGTAGATCATAATATTAAGTTGATATTATTATTTTCAGCAACTGTAGATATTCATGGTGCTGTCCTGGACTGTGACCTTTGGACCAGGAGGGGCATTAATTTCTGTTATTGTACAAGTCATAATTTCATAGGTAAGTGCTCCTCAAGTTATATGACCCAAGATTTACTCTTTCCCTAAACCCTCCTCTGGAAACCACCATAACATTTTTTAAGAGTAGAATAAAATTTAGTGATTGACATGCATAAAATTTGCTTTCCAAATGTTTTGACATGCAAAAGTTTTCAAACTGTGTTCACAAATTAATTTTATTTCCAAAAATATTCTTGAATTAGGCTCCATCCTGAAAATTAGATGGAATGTTTCTCACAACAGAAGTCCTGTGCTGAAATAATTGATTTTTATCGTACCTGCTTATAGCAGGGTGCGATATAGGAGTCCAAATTTCCGTCTGTCCGTCCGTCCATCCGTCCGTTCGTCCGTCCGTCCGTCAACATTTACGTTGAAGTTTGGTTTTCTTTACATTAGTGAGAGCTAGGAACGTGAAACCTTGCAAAGTAATTGTCCTTGACATACCCTTCAAGCACGCTCCTTGACCCGGTGCCCTTGACCTATATTTTACGGTCCATTGACTTTGTTCATTTTTATGTCGAAGTTTGGTTTTCTCTGCATCAGTGATACCTGCGAGTGTGAAACCTTGCAAAGTAATTGTCCTTGACATACCCTTTGACATACCCTTCAAGCATGCACCTTGACCCGGTGCCCTTGACCTTTATTTTACGGTCCATTGACTTTGTTAATTTTTACGTCGAAGTTTGGTTTTCTCTGCATCAGTGATACCTGCGAGTGTGAAACCTTGCATAGTAATTGTCCTTGACATACCCTTCAAGCACGCCCCTTGACCCAGTGCCCTTGACCTATATTTCAAGGTCAACTGACTTTGTTCATTTTTGTGTCGAAGTTTGATTTTCTCTGCATCAGTGATAGCTGCAAGTGTGAAACCTTGCATAGTAATTGTCCTTGACATACCCTTCAAGCATGCACCTTGACCCGCTGACCTTGACCTATATTTCATGGTCCATTGACTTGTTAATTTTTATGTCAAACTTTGGTTTTCTCTGCACCTGTGATAGCTGTGAGTGTGAAATCTTGCATAGTAAATGTCCTTGACATACCCTTTCAGAACATACCTTGACCTGGTCCCCTGGACCTATATTTCAGGTTTTTAGTTATTTTGCCCAGTGCAGGTGCGATATTGACCTCCGCGGCGTTCTTGTTAAATTTTTGAAGTACCTCCCACCAGTGCATGTAAAATGCAAGGTTAACACTGCTATTCAGTACTATAATGTTATGATTTTGTCAACTGATTTTCAAAATTTGTGTTGAACTTTTTAGGGATCGAGGAATGCAATGGGAAAACAATATCAGATACATTTTTAGCTCGACTGCACGAAGTGCATAGAGCTATTGCAGTCACCCCGGTCGTCCACGTTCCCGTTCCCGTGCGCGTGCGCGTGCGCGTGCGCGTTCCCGTGCGCGTTCCCGTGCGCGTCACACTTGCGTTAAAGTTTTCTAGAAGTCCATATCTTGACAACCACTCATCAGAAAGCATTCATACTTGGACCATAGATACCCTGTAGGGTTAGCTTTCATTCCATGGCATCGGGCCCCTGGGTCCACGCCAGGGGGTGGGGCTGGAGGTTAAAATCTAGAACACCTTCAAAAATGGCAATTCTTGTGTTAAAGTTTTCTAGAAGTCCATATCTTGACAACCACTCATCAGAAAGCATTGATACTTGGGCCATTGACACCCTGTAGGGTCGGCTTTCATTCCATGGCATCGGATCCCTGGGTCCATGCCAGGGGGTGGGGCTAGAGGTTAAAATCTAGAACACCATTAATAATAATGGCTTTTCTGTGATATAGTATTCTAGAAGTCTATATCTTGAAAACTTTTTATCAGAGGGCTTTCATACTTGGACCATAGGTACCCTGTAGGGTTGAGTTTCATTTCATGGCATCGGATCTCTGGGTCCATGCCTGGGGGGTGGGGCTGGAGGTTAAAAACTAGAACACTGTAAAAAATAGATGTACTGCTGTGTAACTTTTACAAGGAGTCCATATCTTGACAACAACTTATCATAATGCATTCATACATCACACACTTTAGGTTCCATGACATCGAACCTCTGGGTCGGAGTCAGGGGGGCGGGGCTAGAGGTCAAAATCTAGAACTCCCCGATTTTTTTTTCTTTTTATTTCTTAATAGAAACAACTTAGGAAGATGGTTGGTCATTCATCTTTTGACTTTGTGACACTGACTTGTGTGTCATGACGGTAAGGGTCGGTTGACCTACTTTCCATGGTTCAGTGATTTTGCCTTATATCTTGACACTCAATTAGTATATTTTCTTACTTCTTTCAGATTATGAGTGAGTACGACCAGGCCTTTGACCCCAATATACTTATAGGTCACTGTGACCTAATTTCATGGTTCAGTGATTTTGCCTTATATCTTGACACTCAATTAGTATATTTTCATACTTTTTTCAGATTATGAGTGAGTATGACCAGACCTTTGACCCCAAGATACTTATAGGTCACTGTGACCTAATTTCACGGTTCAGTGATTTTGCCTTATATCTCGGTACTCAAATGGTTTATGAACAAACTTCTTTCAAAGTATGTTTGCATATGACAAGACCTTTGACCCTGAAGTAGTCCTAGGTCACTGTGACCTAATTTCACGGTTCAGTGATTTTGCCTTATATCTTGACACTCAATTAGTATATTTTCATACTTTTTTCAGATTATGAGTGAGTATGACCAGACCTTTGACCCCAATATACTTATAGGTCACTGTGACCTAATGTTACGGTTCAGTGACTTTGCCTTATATCTCAGCACTCAAGTGGTTTATGAACAAACTTCTTTCACACAATGTTTGCGTATGACAAGACCTTTGGCCCTAAAGTAGTCCTAGGTCAATATGACCTAATTTCACGGTTCAGTGATTTTCCTTTATATCTCGGCACTCAATTGGTATATGGACATGCTTTTTACACAATATGTATGAGTATGACAAGACCTTTGACCGTAAAGTATTCCTGGGTCACTGTGACCTAATTTCATGGTTCAGTGATTTTGCCTTGTATCTCGACACTCAGTTGGTATTTTTTCATACTTCTTTCTGATTATGAATAAGTATGACCAGACCTTTAACCCAAACATACTTATAGGTCACTGTGACCTAATTTCATGGTTCAGTTATTCTGCTTTATATCTCAACACTGAATGGGTATATGATCATATTTCTTTCACATTATGAGTAAGTATCACTAGACCTTTGACCCTGAAATACTTATAGGTCAGTGTGACCTTTTTTCACGGTTCAGTGATTTTGCCTTGTGTCTTGGCACTCAGTTGGTATATGAATACACTTCTTTCACAATATGAGTGAGACCTCTAAATCTTAGGTAGTTATAGTTAACTTTCATGGTTCAGTGATTTTGCCTTATTGTATCAAGGCAAAAAGATGTATGAGCATCATGCTTTGGGTTACTGGTCGGGTTTGGCCTTATGTTTGACAAAGGTCAGAAGCAGTCGAGCACGCTGTCCTGCAACAGCTCTTATTGAACTAGGTGAATAGCTTAAAAGGTAGGTTTTAAGAATGCTTGGTTGAAGTACAGTATGGTTATTCATGAAGATTTGGTCATGAAGATATTTATACTTCTTTCCTCATATTCTGCTTCCCCTGATCCAAGAACAGATCTCAGTAAAATATACTGGTAAAGCCCTGTATATCCGTGATGCAACCAAATTTCTTAAGCACAGATTGATGCAACATTCCATCATGACAAAATGGAGTGTAGTGTTTGGAAGCCAGATTGATTTGAGTGCAACTTACCGTGAGGCATATACCTACAGAGAGACAATGACCTCTTTGCTGTAGGTTGAATCCCAATGGATCATTTAGCTTCCAATCACTGGACTGCGTGTCATGTGTCGTGAAATGCTGCATCAGTCTGCACTGTAAGAATCACAGATATACAGGATGGTAATAACTGCCTCAGATTGATTTGTATATATCTGATTATCCTAATAACACAGCAATTGTCTGCGAATGTAAAACATTAAGTCAAGCAAATATGCATCTAATAAATGTGTACTTATACATCTATGATTTAAAACTTAATCATAAGTATAAAGTTATGGAATATCCATCTTAATTGCTAAAATATGAAATCTTTTACAGAATTAATTATTATGAATATAGATTGAATTTATAGGCACTTTACTCTTATAGAAGTTGATGCATTTTCCTTGATAAGGTTTCATGTAATTTATTAGAGGTGTTTAAATCTGTTTCAGATTTATTTACGGTTTGATCTTTTAAGTGGGAATACAGTATTGACCAGTGTCAAATGCATCATTGACCATGGAAACTGGAACATTGTTAACACATTACCAGAGAAATTTATGCCCAGTCAGCATAAACATTATGGACTGATTTAGATTCAATTCTGAGACTCCCCATCTTGCCAGCAAGTTCATTCATTCAGGATTCTGTCTTGTCAAAGCGCAATTACTACAGTTGAATCATCAAACTACTTTACTGTTTTTCAAATATTCTTAGTAAAAGTTAGCAAATACCATCTTCTTTTTAGCTCGACTGCACGAAGTGCATAGAGCTATTGCAGTCACCCCGGTCGTCCACGTTCCCGTTCCCGTGCGCGTCACACTTGCGTTAAAGTTTTCTAGAAGTCCATATCTTGACAACCACTCATCAGAAAGCATTCATACTTGGACCATAGATACCCTGTAGGGTTAGCTTTCATTCCATGGCATCGGGCCCCTGGGTCCAGGCCAGGGGGTGGGGCTGGAGGTTAAAATCTAGAACACCGTCAAAAATGGCAATTTTTGTGTTAAAGTTTTCTAGAAGTCCATATCTTGACAACCACTCATCAGAAACCATTGATACTTGGGCCATTGACACCCTGTAGGGTCGGCTTTCATTCCATGGCATCGGATCCCTGGGTCCATGCCAGGGGGTGGGGCTAGAGGTTAAAATCTAGAACACCATTAATGATAATGGCTTTTCTGTGATATAGTATTCTAGAAGTCTATATCTTGAAAACTTTTTATCAGAGGGCTTTCATACTTGGACCATAGGTACCCTGTAGGGTTGAGTTTCATTTCATGGCATCGGATCTCAGGGTCCATGCCTGGGGGGTGGGGCTGGAGGTTAAAAACTAGAACACTGTAAAAAATAGATGTACTGCTGTGTAACTTTTACAAGGAGTCCATATCTTGACAACAACTTATCATAATGCATTCATACATCATACACTTTAGGTTCCATGACATCGGACCTCTGGGTCGGAGTCAGGGGGGCGGGGCTAGAGGTCAAAATCTAGAACTCCCCGATTTTTTTTTCTTTTTATTTCTTAATAGAAACAACTTAGGAAGATGGTTGGTCATTCATCTTTTGACTTTGTGACACTGACTTGTGTGTCATGACGGTAAGGGTCGGTTGACCTACTTTCCATGGTTCAGTGATTTTGCCTTATATCTTGACACTCAATTAGTATATTTTCTTACTTCTTTCAGATTATGAGTGAGTACGACCAGGCCTTTGACCCCAATATACTTATAGGTCACTGTGACCTAATTTCACGGTTCAGTGATTTTGCCTTATATCTTGACACTCAATTAGTATATTTTCATACTTTATTCAGATTATGAGTGAGTATGACCAGACCTTTGACCCCAAGATACTTATAGGTCACTGTGACCTAATTTCACGGTTCAGTGATTTTGCCTTATATCTCGGTACTCAAATGGTTTATGAACAAACTTCTTTCAAAGTATGTTTGCGTATGACAAGACCTTTGACCCTGAAGTAGTCCTAGGTCACTGTGACCTAATTTCACGGTTCAGTGATTTTGCCTTATATCTTGACACTCAATTAGTATATTTTCATACTTTTTTCAGATTATGAGTGAGTATGACCAGACCTTTGACCCCAATATACTTATAGGTCACTGTGACCTAATTTTACGGTTCAGTGACTTTGCCTTATATCTCAGCACTCAAGTGGTTTATGAACAAACTTCTTTCACACAATGTTTGCGTATGACAAGACCTTTGGCCCTAAAGTAGTTCTAGGTCAATATGACCTAATTTCACGGTTCAGTGATTTTCCTTTATATCTCGGCACTCAATTGGTATATGGACATACTTTTTTCACAATATGTATGAGTATGACAAGACCTTTGACCGTAAAGTATTCCTGGGTCACTGTGACCTAATTTCATGGTTCAGTGATTTTGCCTTATATCTCAACACTCAGTTGGTATTTTTTCATACTTCTTTCTGATTATGAATAAGTATGACCAGACCTTTAACCCAAACATACTAATAGGTCACTTTGACCTAATTTCATGGTTCAGTTATTCTGCTTTATATCTCAACACTGAATGGGTATATGATCATATTTCTTTCACATTATGAGTAAGTATCACTAGACCTTTGACCCTGAAATACTTATAGGTCAGTGTGACCTTTTTTCACGGTTCAGTGATTTTGCCTTGTGTCTTGGCACTCAGTTGGTATATGAATACACTTCTTTCACAATATGAGTGAGACCTCTAAATCTTAGGTAGTTATAGTTAACTTTCATGGTTCAGTGATTTTGCCTTATTGCATCAAGGCAAAAAGATGTATGAGCATCATGCTTTGGGTTACTGGTCGGGTTTGGCCTTATGTTTGACAAAGGTCAGAAGCAGTCGAGCACGCTGTCCTGCGACAGCTCTTATTCATGTGAGGCCATCCTTAAATGATTCTTTGTTTGCTGTGCTCCTACCCATTAATTTTAGTGTGGGTAGGTAGGTAGGTCATTTTTTTTTTTTTTTTTTTTTTGAACCAGAAAAAATATCTTTATAATTTGCTATATTAGTAGATGTATATGGTTCAAAATAGGATATATTGAAGTTAAAACAGTATAATAAAACATTGTCAGAACATAAAAAAAGGTTTTGGAAAGAATAATTTTGTGAAAATGAATCCTTGTTTTTAGATTTTTGAAAAAAAAAAAAAAAAAAAAAAAAAAAAAAAAATCCTCAAAATGGCCATAAAATTTTTTGGGTAGGGCCAATTTTGGCGGGTAGGTAGGAGCACAGCAAACCAACAATTTTTTATGGTCGGCCTGAAAGTTGTCTGTTTTAGCTTAAGAAAATGCACTTTATTTATTAAATTGACAGACCTGTGAAGGTGTCACTTAAATATAAAAACTTAACTTCAAGAATCTTAGTTAGAAAAGTGAGACATTAGAACTGAAAAATGCTTGGCAACATTTTCCATATAGGAGTTCTGTTAAATAAAATATTTCAGAAATGAAATAAACTATTAAATGAGCCATGACACCAGAAAATTGGTCTTCAGGGTTTCCGACCAGGTCTTACACAAACCGGTCTGTTGAGTCACAGGAAAAGGAAAGAAGCTAGAAAGTTTAAGTAGAAAAGGGATTGTACTATATGTGTAGCGAAAACAAGGGCGCTAATCAGATGTACAGTTACTACTCAGCTGATCTGCGGCTTTGTTTTCACATTTGCAAAAATCCTGTTTTTCTCATGTGGCTCAAATTATAAATGTTACATTTTAAAAGAATAAATTCTACACACCCATATACTTGCTGTTTTTATATACAGTTTGTACATGTGACTCTGTGCCAGATATTTTACCCAAAATCATTTTCATTATGTTGACATACATGTACTTGTACATGTAGCTTAGCTCGATAGAAAGGTTGTAGTTCAAATCCTGCTTCTAAGACATAAGTACTAGGATGTGTTGTTGAACAACGCTTTTGTAACACTCAAGTATCCAAAAAATGTGGCCTGGTTGACTGTACTGTTCAGCCTGAATGCAAACAAAACTGAAACATGGCTTCTGTGAACACTGATGACGAATTTAAAATGGGAAGTAAAATAAATGGGAGGCCTGGTGGCGTATAGGCTCAATTTACAACTTTTTAAGAGATCTATAAGTGTCTTGGAACAGAAAAACTATAGAATTGCAGACTGGTTATTTAATAATACATTTATTGATGCCTTGTTGAAAACTTCTGGTGCATATGATGCATATCCGTAATCTGGTCATGTAAACCAGTTTGAAAGTCCATTTTGCATACAGTTCAATGATGAGAGCCATACGTTTTTGTAAGTAAAGGTATCTAAGTTATGTTTACAAAAGGAAATTTGATGCACAGATATGACCATTGACCAAAGTTGTTCATTTGGTTAAGCAACAAAACAAACAAACTAATGTACACACAAAAATCATGATTTCAAGCGTGTGGTATCCTGATAGATTGGTTGGTTGCCCATTAGGTGTGCCTATTTCATATTATAGTATATACGGATTTAACAAAAAATCAGGCCGAAACGACTCACCAAAATTGGCCGAAACGACCCAGGGCCGAATCGACTCAGGCCGAAACGACACAGGCCGAAACGACCCACGGCCGAAACGACTCAAGGCCGAAACGACTCACGGCCGAAACGACCCGTTACCGCTGGCACTATTGAATGGTACCGAAACGACATTAATTAAGAAATAGATCAGCTCTAGCAGTGAATTGTTGAGTAATAATTCACTGTTTGGAGGTCAGTTGTAAAGAAGATCAAATCACGAGCGCGTAGCGCGAGTGATTTATCTTCTTACAACTGACCGACAAACAGTGAATTATTACTCAACAATTCACGCACTTGAGCTGATCTATTTCGATTCTAACACACAATAAACGGAATAAATGTTGCTGAAACCGTCGATATCGTTCAGCTTTCCGCCATTGCATTGCAGATATCCCGCCAAATATTTGACTGTAATGCTGGTATTTACACACACTTATTACGTTTGTTGTGCGCTAAAACGACGTTTCACCGTCTAACGCTGCTTTGTGGGATAGCTGACGTCACAAATGCCGCAAAGTAACGTCACGCTTATTCGCCCAGTGAAATTGTTGCACAATATAACACGTGTTTTTACAATTGGCTATATAGGCGAGGTGTGTTAGAATTGGTTTTTACCCAAGCTACGCAAAATCAATGACGTACTTCACATTCTCACTGTAAAAAGATGCGAATCTTGCTCGTATTCACCTGACAAATATCCCGTTTTATAAACTGTATCGTGATTTTAAAGTACATAACGTAAGAAAATAATAGTTACGAATACCACCATTATGCTTTTATAAGTTTCGACCCCCTAAATGAAGATAAACACCTTTACTTAGAAGGTGCAAGTGGAAATTTTTCACGACCCATAGATGATTCGTACCAAATCAATTCGACCTTGATGTGTTATTTTCTCTCTGGATCATTGTAGCTTATAGCGGAAAGTCAATTTATGTAATAGTACATAATTTACAGTTTTGGACCTTGATGGTGCTATTTGATTAAACAATTTCTAGTCTGGCGGGTCAGCCGTCAAAATGAATTTTTGATAACTGATTTATCATTTTGACGTCAGCAAAATGAACCACTGGGTATGATACTTCATTTTGACAGCTGACCAGTCAGACTAAACAATTTCCAGTTGAAAACAAAAAAGGTCACACATGGTTGACTAACCCGAGTCTTCTCTGGCTGCTAAATTATTTTTGTTTTTGCTTTAGCGTCAAAGTTGCAAATTCAATAATTATCAAAAGACTTTAAGACATCAGAGAAGTCTCGGATTAATGGTTGACATGTGGCGAGTGCCTACAAACTTGACCTTGACGTCACTGCGCATGCCTTGACGTCATGGTGCACGCTTTGGCATGTCACTAGAGCTGCTTCCTGATTGGCTGAGCCCAGCGCCCCAAAACTGAGAGCAAATGCATAAGCTAATGAATAAATCTTTCAGAAGTTTTGGATTTAAAGCAGGAAATCAGAGAATTTTCTTTCGAAAAATCATTTGGCTACAAAATTTGATATATTTTCAACCAGTATGCGAAGTGCAGGTGAGCAGGATTTCGTTTTTCACATGCAACAGTGAGTTTCCTGTTTGAAACGGTGATGAGTAAAGTGAAACATTTTTTTCCCACTTTGCACACACATGGAACTGAGGCTGTGTGGTATTTTAAGAAAAACTGGTGATTGGTAAAAAACCTGGCTCGGCATAAAAGCTTGGCAGCTTGGCTGGGCATGGTCCTTAATACTCCACCTTCTTGTTCAGCTGTTTTCAAAATGCATCAAGTCAGTTTTCAAAGACTGGTGTTATTCAAATATTCTTTAAACTTTAGGAAGAAAGTAAGCACATAATTTTGTTGGCACTAAATGTAAACATAGGCTGGAGTATTGTATTAAAGATTACATACCACTGCACCTCTGCCTGTTTAAAGTCTTAGCAATAGCTTCTTACAGAAAAAAGTTTATCGGAATTTGTTATTAACTCTACATATATCTTTATATAATGTGTTTCAGACTAGAACCATCTTAATGGAAAGATGTTTCTTACCAGTCAGAAGATACCTGTTTCTCAGAGACACATGTATAGCGAGGAGACATTTACACATGCTTACTCGTCAGCGAGAAACTAAGCATTCAAAAAGATTTCATTGGAGGCTGAAACGGTCAGTTCAACTTTGCATTAGACATGGAAGCTATTCAGATATTCCCTGTCATATTCAGCATTTACATAGGCAGCCATCAAACAAATTATACAAACTATGCAATGTCAGTGTGTTAAAAAAATCTAATTATAAAGCTTTGTTGTTGAGTAATATTAGTCTACCTCATTTAAACTGTGATATTATGCAACATATGTTTTTACCCAAAAGAGCTAAACTTCACTCAGGGACATGTTTCAACTCAGAAAGTAGATCCACTCCAGGGGATATTCAACCTGAATCCATGGGCAGTGACAGAGATACAGAGGACAGCTTTCTGCGGCCAGCCTTGGAGGCACTCACCCCCAACATTGAACCCCCACATCATGTCAACATTGTTCCTGGCAAGGGGCCACCCCCTGAGCCTCCTGTAGACTGCTGTATGAGTGGTTGTGCCAACTGTGTGTGGATACAGTATTGTGAGGAGTTAAAGCATTATTACAGTGACGGTATGGGTCAGGAATTGGCCAGGAAAGCCATAGAAAATATTGACAATGAAGGGCTGAAAATGTTTCTTAAAGTAGAATTAGGTTTTATGTGAAAGATTATGATATATCTAGACATAGGAATACTCAGGTTTTAAAGCATTTATTTTATTCTTTAATCTTTATGGTATGTTTTAAGTTTATTGCCAGATTACAAGCATGATGGCAAGCTCATTAACTTGTAACCAGTTATAAAATGTCATAATCATAAGACTTGGGATAGACATGCAGTGGCAAATACTGCTGAAAGGCACCACAACATGATAGGAAAGTGCTCACCTCAGGATCTTCATTGTTTGTCAATGTTTGATAGTCCATCTGAAAGTGTCTTATTTAGCAGCATTCATTCTGTTAGAGAGAATCAATTGATTTAGAATTTTTAGAAAGTTTTTTAGCCAGTTTAACATGTTTAATTTTACAGTAACTGTTTTAAATGGCCAAATTGCATTTTAGTTACCTTGTTATTTCATAGTTTTAGTGCCCCTTTTCTTATGTTGTTTGATATTATAAAGAATGAAGATACAGGGTTATTCTATGTATTACTTTATATATCATGGTTTATTAAAGTTGACATATTTACAGATATTTAAGTTTAATTTCTTTTTGCCATGTTTTAGATAAACAATATACTGATTGTAAAAGTTTAATTTTCTGTGTAAAATTGCTGTCTTTCTTTTGGATATAGATAGGCTAAAGCCAGAGCAAGATACAATAACCCCCACTTAAGTCCCATTCACATGGACTAGAAGTTTTTTCCCCTGTAATCTGCTTCATGTGAGTTTTCCCATGCATAGTGTAATTTTAGGATAACTGGGTCTTCGGGGTTTCCGACCAGATCCGACTCAAACCAGCCTCCACATTCACAGAAGAAAGCTAGAATCTTGAAATTTTGAGTGTAGTAGAGGAGGACTTGTACCACCCGAGTTGCAAAAACAAAAGGCGCTGATCAGCTGTGCAGTTACTGCGCCTTTGTTTTCGCTTAGGCAAAAATCAGGTTTTCTCATGATTCGGTCCATATGACCTCACCTATATTATGCTGTATACAGTGGACATAAAGAGCACCAACTTGCATAAGGAAAGAATGAGTTGTTCTGCTTTTCTGGCTTTTGTATGCTCAGAACGTTTGATAAAAGCTCATGGTGCGACTTGTTTATTATACTAGTTTTTTTGTGTGTGTGTCTTATACATACATGTACTTACTAAGGACAAACCGAACTACATTCATTAAAGGCCCAGGATACATCTCACATGATCTCACATGGCTATTTACTTACTTTGAGTAAGAACTTAATAAATATCCATGGTCTTCATCAATAGCCATGAAGTTTGAATTTTATTGATAAACACCAGGCCATGTAGGGACAGTCAGGTTACCACTATTAAGTGCACTTAAGTGCACATTTCTTTTACCAATAACGGACAAATGCTCTTCTTTAATCTGTGGGAGGAGGAGGAATGACCAAAGAAATATTCCCATACCTTCAAATCGTACACACTCACAAACTTGGCTTTTGCTTTCATATTACAAGTTTCACATATTTAATATGAGCATGTGCGTGCGAAACCAACTATTTGGGTTCCTACCAGGTCCGACACAAACCAGGCTGTACAGTCACAGAAGCAGGCTAGAAGTTTGAAATTTCGGATTTAAGAAGAAGAGAGATTGTTTTATCCGTGTAGCGAAAGGCGCTGATCAGCTGTGCAGTTACTGCACAGCTGATCTGCGCCTCGGGTTTCGCATAAATGCAAATTGTTGGTTTTCTAATGCATTGGCTCATAGATCTTTAATATGCATGAGTTATTATTTGAGCTACCCAGTTATTTTCATAGGGCATCATGGTGGTAACGTACAGGATTACAGGACACGGGGAGCCAAGGTCCTGGGTTTGATACCTACCGCTGCCATGTAAGGGCTTCAGAGTACATGTACTGGTTTAAGGTTAACAACATCCAGGTAGCAGTGGACCCACACTGAATAATTGTTAACTGGGACATTAAGCAATATAACAAACCGAAAACGAAATGTCTGTCAGTAGTATCTGCAATAAGAAATAAAGATTTTCCCTTTCTCACCATACATATTTAGTCTGCTCACGCCATGAAGATCACCCGTATATCAAGTGAAGTCACGTGTGTGCTTGTGCCTTATTAGAGGTATGTTCTTAAAAGTTGATCACGATTTCATACAATGGTTCATCTCCAGCATGAATTTGTCAATGAGCCGCGTTGACATTTAAACAGGGTTGCCACGCGTCAGGGAAAAGTCAGGGATTTTTTTTTTTCAAGGTCAGGGAATTGTCAGGGAATTTTGCAAGCTGTCAGGGAAATTTGTAATTTTTGGTAAATGTCAGGGAATTTTGAAAGTAACAGATTCAAGTCCAGTTACTGAGTGAATTCATCATCATTCCATCAATGTTTTTGGGAAAGTCATAAACCAGATGGTATCCAGAAGTGCATTTTAGGTTGAATTAAGTTCTGATTGGTGTGTTGTAGTAATTTATGACATTCCAGAATTTAACAAGTGTCTTAATTAGCTGCCGGTGTAGACCGTGTGCCAAAATTTCATGGTCAGGGAAATTTCAAAGTCCGTCAGGGAAATGTCAGGGAATTTTGTTTCCGCATGAGCGTGGCAACCCTGAACAAGCACAGCCATTTTGCTTCAAGAGAAGGCTAGAGTTATGTTGTATAATTGTTCCACCGCTCACTTACTTCTGCGTATTTGCTATATTTCTTTATATTCAGCCAGAAGCTGAATTAAAGTATTTCAAGTCCAAAATTTTACCTACACCACATCACAGTTTACAAGGACGCGGTCGGGGATACGAAAACCCACGAGACCAAATAAAACGTTATAACTTATCGGTTCTCTAGACCGAGTGCGATAGCTACATGTAGGTCGGTGTCCGTTTCGTAACGAAAGAGACCCGCTATCGATCCCCATGTCCGGCATATTCTAGTATTGAGAATAGTATTTCAATGGCCACTGTTTCTCTTCCGCTAATTTAAGAAGAGCATTTGACAGTAAGTGGTGAAAGAAAATATGCACTTAGCACTGGTAACCTGCCTCTGGGAGGCTTGTCCTATAACTGTGATCACCTGCATGACTAGGACAATAGACCGTCTCGATATGACAGTGATCGTTGGCCGTTAAAGTTAAGCACCAACTCATTCTCAAAATCGTGTCGGTGCAATCAAAAACACGCGCATACGGCCGTCTCGAGTTAAGTATCAACTCGTTCTCAAAATCGGTTCGGTGCAATCCCCAAAACACGCGAATGCGGCCTGGAGTTCACGGTGTCATTCTTTCAGTCCGCTTGTGGCAATCAGCGACAACGCTGGGTGGTCCACGGCGGAGCTCTGTGTTTACGATAGCCGCATATCAGTAAGCTTCTGGCTACGAACCACTTTGGCTATTATACTTACATGTTCATTTTCATTTTCCATTTAAACATGAAAGCAACAATTTTATGACATTCGTCTGGCTCCAAATGCCACACAAAGATACAGTTGTGTGAGTCCAGACGCACGCCATATCAAGTGAACTCGGTGCATATCATGTTATCATTTCGGATAATTGCTACTTTAAAGACCACCCTAATGCAATTTAAGATATGCAAAAGAGCTCTAAACGGAAGCTTAAGGTTTATGTTTTAACGTTCTTATGTTGGTAAACACATTAAATTGAGCCGCATCGTGAGTAAATTTGTCATGTGTTTTTGACCAGGCCTGATGCAAACACGCGACTGTTCAACTTTATAAAGGACGCGGAAAGCAGAAGGATTGTATCTTGGTTAAACAAAGGTGCTGACCAACTGAGTTGTACCAACTGAGTTGTGTTCGCGCAGCTAATCTGCGACTTTATTATCGCTTATGCAAAATATGGGTGTTCTCGCGATGCGGTTCGTTTAAACCACACCCAACATTAATCTTCATCAGTCAGACGTTCAACGGGGAAAACGAAAATGTGCTTATCTCTGCAAATGATGTTACCAGAGAATTCTTACCTTGAGTCGAGAAAATAGTTCAGAAGTCCATTCAGGCGTCTTCTCTGGGAACTTTCTGATCCGCACCTACCATGTAAAATGCTTTGATGTGCACATATTGTAAGGTGTAAGCCAGGTTTTCGACGACGCTTTCCGAGTTTGGTTTCAAAACTTTTACCTCGTTACCTGTAAAATTCATTAACCTGTATCGAGCTTCGCAGTATGATCTCGAGAACAGCAAAGCAGCAAAACTTGATAATTGGGAAGGCTCTGACCACCCTGCACCACAATAACGCCCCGGAGGTGGTGCGCAAGTTCCATCTGTACGGGGGCATTTTCATATGTTTCAGCCGCGAGAATGTAACAATCACGTCTGATCAGTATCTGTTCACGCCTTGAATGTTTTGTTGTTGCTGTTTTTTTTTTCTTCTTTCGGCCATGTTGAACTTATTGGAAGCTGAAATACTCATCCATACTGACAGATGCGAACGGTTATTATGAGCCGTGGCGCCATAACGCGTCAAAACGTACCGCAAAACGCAAATCAGAAATGACATCCTAACTCTTTGCTTTCGGTTTTAAGACAAATGTTACCCGTACCATCAAGAAGCGGATAAGGCATTTCTAATACAATAAGCTCTTGCTGCCATCTATAACGCACTGAAAATGCACGATCTCAGGCTGATTTCGGCGTTCATTGGCGTGACGCTAGTGGAAGCCGTTGACTTTGTCAAAATGCTACTCATACAAGATTAGCGATGTTGGTAATTGGCACACTGTCCTCTTAATTATAGTTCATTGTGAGAAAAAATGATGTTGTTGTTGTTGCTGCTGCTGTTGTTTTGGTGATGACGATGGTGATTATTTTACTGCAAACAACAAACGCAGATCAGACTTTACTGACATCCGCATACTGCGCCTTGTAGGGTGTAGGGTCAACTTGCATATTCTATCGTATGTGAGGCTTTTAGATAACGAAGACAGGATTTCTCCTGTCAAAGTTTCACCTTATTAACCCTCGTAATACAAGTGTCGAGGACTATATACAAACAGAAAAAAAGCAAAATGTAGTAATGTTCCACACTTCCTGAAACCTCGCCGACCATATCATGAATGCGCACTCGACCGTCCACGGAGAGGTCGACTAGACAAAACGTCCGCCCCGTCAAATCGATAGCTGTTTACTGGGACGTAAAGAAACAGAGATTAAAATACTGTGGTTCACGACACATTTTTGTGTAGAAATCTTTTCGTTTTCTTTTTTAAATATTAAATGCGAACCCTTGGTGACGCATCGTGTGCCGAGGATCATATTTTAATCCACATGCTTGTTTATCAGTGCCTTGCAGTACTTATGCACACAGCAGCATTAAATACTTAAAACAGATGCATGGGTGGGGTTAAAATTATCAAGTGTAATGTAAATTTGACCTTGGCTACTCTAACTATTTTACTTATTTCATGATTGCCTTTATTATGTTAATAAACTATGTCATTTTACTCCTTAGTTATTATGAATTTGTATACATCATGTTTAATACATCATATTGTACTTACGAGGTGTTACGTTACATGAGGTCGTTACTTTCAACAACTTTTGAGTAATAGTATATGTTTTATGTTTATGGTTTAGGCGGATGTTAAAATGAAGTGTTTCGAAGATTGATAGACAGGCTGCGAAAGAATGCAAAACTCAGTGATAATGGATCGATAGGAAACCAAATTATCTTGCATTGCTAGTTGTAAAAGTTGACTCTGCGGTAAAAACAGCTGATTCTCTTAACATAATGAACGTATCAGTTTTTGAAGTAGCAGGTTTTTCTATTGGAGTTATCAATGTTTATGCATTTTGACAACGAATGTTGGATATTGTGTATTTCAGTTATTTTAAACGAAAATAAACTAATAACAATATTCTTTGTTATCGTGTGTTTATATGTTTGTTGTGTGATGCTTAAGGAATTTTAAGGATGAATATTCTTCGTGACGGAGTGATGCACGAGTATCTTAAACCTGTGGATCCTCGGACGGGATGACCGACAAATGTTCGATGTCCGGCACCGCCATTTCTTGGATAATAAGCGTGGCTTTGATCGGTCAGATCTGTACAGTCGTACATGCAGAAGTAAGTCATTTCATTTAGGGCAGTCATTGTATATACATGCAATATCGAATATTTACATTTTTATTGCAATCGCCCTAGATGAAAGTATCTTTTTTGATGTTCTTCATTTCCCAATGAAAAACATTATGTCACGTGATATAGAGAACACGCCTATGGGCGAGGCGACGTCAAAACCCATCCAGTGACGTTGTTTGTTTACTCTTGTTGTCGTGACGTTGGTCGCGTATCGCCATGACGTTAGGCGCGAAAATTTGACGTTTTGGCTGTTCCAAAATTACGTTAAGTCGGATTTGATGATAAATAACATGAAAATGAACGGTGATGTGCGCAATTAAAAATCTGATACTTGATTGATAATATAAAATGTAAATATAAGTATTGAAATTCAGATTTTAGCTTTCACTGGATGATGAAAAACATTAGCTGTTTTAATGTCTCCGAGAAGCCCTTCGGGCTTCACAGACATTAAAACAGCCTAATGTTTTTTCATCATCCAGTGAAAGCTAAAATCTGAATTTCAATCCTTAAATGAACATTTAATTGTAGATTTATATTTAATTGCTATAAATTCCTTAGGTTTTAAAACGCTATATGTCTAAGCACTTCAAAATTCAATGTAGATCTACTCGTAATTTTACAATTCCATACGTTTTAACGCCGGACACAGACGTGACGCGCAAAGTTCGTACAAATTTCAAAATAATGCTTGCTGTATCAGTAAAAACGCAATAACAAACTCAGTTTTGGCTCAATATCTATGTTTTATATATCAAAATAATCCGCTTCGCATGGACAATTGCAAAACAACAATCATGCATGTTTTTTATCGCGCAAATTATAACTAGATACAAATAAAATGCAATTTTTACGCCAAAACAGCGTGTCACGCGTAACAAAAGCGCATTGCTAAAAAGGTTTAAAAACGTATATCTCCGAAGTTTTTTTTAACCAATTCCCATCAAAATATGGCGGAAGAATGACAATACATGTAGATATCACTGATATAATTTTAATTAACTTCGGACCGCATTTCCATTTTTGGCAGTTAAAAAACTGTCGGTACCAAAAGTGTCACGCTTTGGGGAAAATCAAGGCTGCACTTGAAAATAAAATAAACGATTATTACACAAATTTAACGAGTAAGACTATTTTTATACCAAATAAATGCTCATAAACAGCTGATTGAAATGTACGCAGAAATATTTATAAAACTTTGAAAAGTTAACTTTTATAAATCTTTACTTTTGGCTGAAAAAATGTCACACATGCGATTTTTGCGTTGTTTTTGAGTGGGTTATCTTCCTTATTGTAAGATAAAGAAAATTTAATGCAAAAAAACAAGACATACTATACTATTTCCGAAATGCTCATGTTCTAAGCTTTAAAATCATATTATTTTCATTGACGTGCGACAAATAATGCTATTTTTATAAATTATTTATCAAGGCTGAATTTTTGTCACACTTGACGTAAACGCATGTTAATGTACGTCACAGAACGCCGTGATACCGTACTTTTAAAGGAACACACATATCAGCTTCTTAAAACAGAACTGCGCAGTAATGGTTGAGGAGGATCACTTGAAAAAAGAAGAAATATCAAAACTCTCGAAAATACAAACATGGCAGCGCACAATCAAATAATCTGACACCTATATGCATCGCTCAGCGCAAAATAAATCAAACAGAACGTGAACGTCGTGTTACACAAATTTGTACGAACATCGCGCGTCACGTCACAACGCTTTTCTTAAATTCTGTTGGGTTTTGGCCATTTATTTTCGCGTTTAATCTGATGTCATCCTTAGATTTCGGTTACATTACGAAAACTTGCCCATGCAATAAACAGATATTTTTTGAGCTTGAAATATTGAAAATTTTTAGCTGAAAACTTTTTGATATTTTTCTTATTTTTGCTCAAAATATAAATTGTGGGTACACGTTAGAACCGCCTCGTCGAGGCGGTTCTAACGAGTACCCACAATCTATGTTTTGGAGCAAAAATAGGTATACCCCTGCATACCCCAGTTTTGCTATACAAAAGTGGGGTTGGAGGGGGTAGGCCTATACATTACACGGACATGTTTTCGTAATGGGTAGCATGAATGGAATTCGCGTTGTTTCTTGCAATTTCGTATTTTAAAGATTATGGATATCTTTGCAAATCCGACTTCGAACCGTTGGATCCAAGGGATGACCAATCTTATAGCTACCTTTTGGATATGATGTAATGTAACAATAGATTCATTTTGACATGCTGGTACCAATATAATTTACTGTGAGGTAAAATTGCTTGCTTCAGTCCAGATATTTATAATACAACTGCACTCGCCAGGTGAAAATCAACAAAGCCCTGTTGTTCTCTTTTAAGAACATGCTATAATTACTCAAACTTAGACTTCAAAGTTGAAAAAATTAAGTTGCAACAATGTTAACGCCTTGAATATTTCTGTTTTGTACATTTGCCAAACTAATCACTTTTTCTTATTTTCATGTTGAATTTACAGTACCTATAAAAAACCAGTAAAGCTCTAGTAAAAAATAAGGTTTAACATGGAAGAGTGATCCCTAAAATTACTCAATTAAATTGTAAAACAGAACATAAAGTTTCAAATTAAAAGCGTTAAAAACTTGTACAATAATCCCTTAAAACACTGTTCACTAATATTTAAGCATTTCTGGTCTGTTCGTGCAATAATAAGTGCGTTTTTGCGTTCATCATTTTTAGCTCACAGGTGAGCTTATAGTATACCCATGCTCCGGCGTCCGTCGTCCGTCCGTCGTCGGTCCGTCCACAATTTTCAAAGATCTTCTCCTCTGAAACCGCTAGGCCAATCAAAGCCAAACTTCATATGGAGCATCCTTAGGAAGGGGGAAATTAAGTTTGTATAAATGGTCCAGGTCACAGAAGGCCTATATGATTTTGAAACTTGGCATGAAGCATCAGGCAATGGAGCTCTACAAAGTTTGTATAAATCATGACCTTGGGATGACCTTGACCTTTTTTACAGTAAGGTCAACTTAGGCCGCCCATGCATTTGAATGGGGAAAAAAGGAAAATGTCATTTAATGACAAAAAAAACTTGCTAGGAATGAGCAAATGGACAGAATATTCATGTTTATGAAAATATTTTGGGCCCAGAGGGTTGTCTGCCCCTGTCCCGGGGCTATATACATGTGTATGACCATAATATTCAAACATCTTCTTCTCTGAAACCGCTTGGCCAATCAAAGCCAAACTTTATGTGGAGCATTCTGAGGAAGAGTGAATGAAAGTTTGTATAAATGGTCAAGGTAACATGACTAAGATGGCCGCCATGGCTATAAATAGCAATTTTTTTTAAAAAATCTTCTTCTCCAGAACCAGAAGGCCTATGATTTTGAAACTTGGCATGAAGCATCAAGCAATGGAGCTCTACAAAGTTTGTATAAATCATGACCTTGGGATGACCTTGACCTTTTTTACAGTAAGGTCAACTTAGGCCGCCCATGCATTTGAATGGGGAAAAAAGGAAAATGTCATTTAATGACAAAAAAAAAACTCGCTAGGAATGAGCAAATGGACAGAATATTCATGTTTATGAAAATATTTTGGGCCCAGAGGGTTGTCTGCCCCTGTCCCGGGGCTATATACATGTGTATGACCATAATATTCAAACATCTTCTTCTCTGAAACCGCTTGGCCAATCAAAGCCAAACTTTATGTGGAGCATTCTGAGGAAGAGTGAATGAAAGTTTGTATAAATGGTCAAGGTAACATGACTAAGATGGCCGCCATGGCTATAAATAGCAATTTTTTTTAAAAATCTTCTTCTCCAGAACCAGAAGGCCTATGATTTTGAAACTTGGCATGAAGCATCAAGCAATGGAGCTCTACAAAGTTTGTATAAATCATGACCTTGGGATGACCTTGACCTTTTTTACAGTAAGGTCAACTTAGGCCGCCCATGCATTTGAATGGGGGAAAAAGGAAAATGTCATTTAATGACAAAAAAAAAAAACTTGCTAGGAATGAGCAAATGGACAGAATATTCATGTTTATGAAAATATTTTGGGCCCAGAGGGTTGTCTGCCCCTGTCCCGGGGCTATATACATGTGTATGACCATAATATTCAAACATCTTCTTCTCTGAAACCGCTTGGCCAATCAAAGCCAAACTTTATGTGGAGCATTCTGAGGAAGAGTGAATGAAAGTTTGTATAAATGGTCAAGGTAACATGACTAAGATGGCCGCCATGGCTATAAAAGCAAAATTCTTTAAAAATCTTCTTCTCCAGAACCAGAAGGCCTATGATTTTGAAACTTGGCATGAAGCATCAGGCAATGGAGCTCTACAAAGTTGTATAAATCATGACCTTGGGATGACCTTGACCTTTTTTAAGGCATGGCCAACTTTGGTTGTCCACGCATTTTAATGGGGAAAATTGTTACAATGTCATTTGAAGTGCAAAACTTGCAGTAAATTGGCAAATGGACTGAATCTTTATGATTTAAAAAAGAAATTGACTCCAGAGGTTGCTCTGATCCTGCCCTGGGGATATATACATGTATATTACCATTCTAGTCAAACAAGGTTATTGGTATTTATCTCAGGTCTCAGGTGACCGTTTACAGGACCATTGGTCCTCTGGATTTCTGGAACATTTGACGAGGTACATTTCCAGGCGAAAACTAAATGTTTAAGGGTATAAAGATTTTCGCATAAAACTAGGAGTTTGTAAAATCTATCAAAACTTGTACGAAGCCAGATTTTTTACTTCAAAAACAGCGTAATATAGATAGAAGAATTGACTCCATGCAGCCTCATAATAGTCTAACATACATGTAGTCAAAGTCCAGTACATGCACCCGGAAAAGTTAGAAAACGCTGTTGCAGTTGTGGCTATACAAAACATGACCAACTTAAAGTAAGAACATTTTTTTCTTTTTGCGCTAATGGCAACCATTGACTTTGTCGAAATAATGCTTATACATGATTAACGATCACACTGTCCTTAATTGTGTCTGGAGTGTGAAACAAAATGCCGTTGTTGATTTTGGTGGTTGGTGGTGATGGATGGTATTATATTACTAGCACTACAAACGTAGATCATACTTTACATCCACACAGTCTGGTGTTAGGATTCAACTTGCATATTCTATCATATGCACAAATAGTGAGACTTTTAGAAATTAAGACAGGATTTCTCTTGACAAAGCTTCACCTTATTAACCCTCGTAATCTAAAGTGACGAGGACTATAGAAAAAAAATCTAGCAAAACATGGAAATGTTTTCCCACTTCGTGAAACCTCACCGACCAGATAATGCGTACGAGTCCGTCCTTAGGAGGCTTGACATGACGTCCGTACCGACATGATCATTGCTGTTGACTCGGACGTAAAAACGCTGTGGTTATCGGACAAACAGAGTCAAGACACATTTTATGTAGAAATCTCGTTTTCTTTTTCAACACAGTTCTAAATGGGAACCATTGGTACATCATGTGGGGATCATACATAAATCCCCATGATTGTTTATGCCTTGTACTTTAAAAAGAACACAGCGGCATTAAATGCTTAACGGGCGGGGCTAAAACTTATCAAGCAATATTTAAATTTCAAAATTTTGACCTAGTAGGCTACACTAACTATTTTCCTTATTTCATGATTGCCTGTATTATGTTAATAACTATGTCATTTATTATAAATTGTATACATCGTGTTTAATACACCATATTGTATCTAACGAGGGGTTACGTTACATGAGGTCGTTACTTTCAAAAACTTTGGAGTATATGTTTTATGTTTATGGTTTAGGCGGATGTTAAAATGAAGTGTTTTGAAGCCTTGATTGATAGACAGGCTGCGAAAGAATGCAAAACTCAGTGATAATGGATCGATAGCGAAACCAAATTATCTTGCATTGCAGTAGTTGTAAAAGTTGACTCTGCGGTAAAAACAGCTGATTCTCTCAACATAAAGAACGTATCAGTTTTTTGAAGTAGCAGGTTTTTCTATTAGAGTTAATCAATGTTTATGCATTTTGACAACGAATGTTGGATATTGTGTATTTCAGTTATTTTAAAGAAAAATACTTAATGACCTAAACTATCAAAAATATTCTTTGTTATCGTGTGTGTATATGTTTGTTGTGTGATACTTAAGGAATTTTAAGGATGAATATTCTTCGTGACGACGGAGTAATGAATTTGAGACCTGCGAATCCTCGGTCGGGATGACCGGCAAATGTCCGATGTTCGGCACCGCCATTTCTCGGATAATTAGTGTGACTTTAATAGGTCAGATCTGTACTACCATACAGGCACAAGTAAGTATGGCTATCATACTGTACATGCAATATAAAACTACAACATTAGATTGTTGACTTTAATTTACCACAAATCCCTTAGATTAAGCTCCATGCGTTTAAAAGCACTTCAAAAATGTACATTTTCTTTTAATGTAGATATACAAATAATTTCATGATTTTACATTTTCAAACATTACATTGAGGAACGTTCGTCAAACACCGGGTCAAACACTCTTCTTGAAATCAAGGATTTTGCAGTTTGAAATCCGTTCTATCATCCTGATCTTGATTTTATAATACGTGTATCTCATCTGAGAAAGCACGAATGAAATTTGCGTACATTCAGTCTTGCATTTTTGTATTTTAAAGGCTAAGAAGCGAATTAAGAGGATTAGGGATTTCTTTGGATTTCTAAACATTAGATCCAATCTTGATATTCAATTTTAGCTATGGATATGATTTGCACGTGCAATAGCGTCTTTAATGTAACAATATATTTATTTTGGCATGATGTTACTAAAATAT
Source organism: Rugalucina vietnamica (assembly GCA_964017185.1). Taxonomy (NCBI): domain Eukaryota; kingdom Metazoa; phylum Mollusca; class Bivalvia; order Lucinida; family Lucinidae; genus Rugalucina; species Rugalucina vietnamica. The sequence goes on from OZ024871.1 coordinate 67,452,732, forward strand.
AAATTAGTGTGAGATAAAATTGCTTGCTTCAATCCAGATATTCATCATACAACTGCACTCGCCAGGTGAAAATCAACAAAGCTTGGTTGTTCTCTTGTAAGAACATGCTCTAATTACTCAAACTTAGATTTCAAAGTTAAAACATTTGAGTTGCAACAACGTTAACGCCTTGAATATTTCTGTTTTGTACATTTGCCAAACTAATCACTTTTTCTTATTTTATGTACTGACATTTACAGATAAAAATCAAGTTAAACTCTAGTAAAAAATAATGTTGAACATCTACAAATTACAAAAACAGCCACGAATTACTTATAACATGGGACAGTGATCCCTAAAATTACTTCAGTTAAATTGTGAAACAGAACATAAAGTTTCGAATTAATACGAGGGGCGTTCGGAAAGTTCGAATAATTGTTTGATCATTCAACTAATATTCATATTAAAACAAAAAGAAACATACCTAATTTAACTTCAACATGTCCCCTATAAATGCTGTGAAAACGAAGATGATGTACAAAGACATAATAAAAATATGTTCATTACAAAAAGGTGAGGTATGGGTACCCGGAGCACGCCAAAGTCAAAATGACGTTTCGAAAACGTCAAACTTTATTTTAATCGCGTTTGCAATGATCACACTTTCTCAGCATGAACACCATGAATATCTACGCATTTAATGTGTTTGTCCATTTTTTGTTATAAGTTTTAGTAACCAGTATCAGTTTGCGGTGATACATCTCCCTGAGTCTAATTTGCAAATATTCTCCGCTGAATCATCAAATTTTTCGCAATTCTTGACGGAACACAATTCCACTGCTGGTTGGTTACATCTAAAATCGCCATCATTTGCTTTTGTTCCACTCTTAAAACATGCGAATCATTTGTACATAAATGCTGAAGTATATTATTAATAGTTTTCCCGTTTATTTTACCGTCTTAAGTGTTTCTGTGTGTGTTTTATGAAGAAAATACTGAAGTTCATAATCTTTTGCAACGCAACGACACAGTTTGACGCCATGTTTTCCCCATGCAACCCTCGTAATAAAGGACTATAACTTCTTTGTGGAACATCCCATTGATTTTAAATTTTCAGGAAGCAATGTCATGTTGCTGAAATATTACATGACGATTCCATGCTTTTCAGGCGATGAGCAAACAGTCAGAAATTGTTTATTTCCTTAAGACTTCATTTAAAAAAGTGACATTTTTCGGACTGCTCCGGGTACCGATGATGACGTTGCCACGGCAACCTGTATTTTTGGTTTCTATTGTCACTTTTCTTTCTTTTTTCTATTAACAATTTAGAATAAAGTGGAAGTTTACGCACACCAACTTTCCAGTACAATGGATGAAAATTATGAAAGATATAACACAATTACACGAACTTTTCGAACAACCTACGTAGTATTAAAAATTTGTAATGATGCCTCTTAATTTCTATTTTCATTCTTGATATTTAGCATTTCATAGGAAGTCTGTTCATGATGCATTATAAGCATTATAGACCCCATATTATATACTGACGTATCTGTGGCATGTGTGGTGGTATATAGCATTTAACTTTGTTTGAAAACTGGTGGCATATGAGCTTTTAAAAACTGCCGTTGATAAATCACCGAGAAATTAGTGGGTAACACTAATACAGTTCCAAACAAAAATAAAAAGACGGTAAGCTTTGTGTAAATGATATGTGCGCGTAATGCAGCAAAAGCCTCATCTGTAAAATCTATCAAAACGTATACGAAGCCAGTTTGTTGTAGGTGAAAAGTTTATATCTCCAAAATCTTCAGATTTTTGTGTACGTGTGCCAGCATGAATGTTTCTTTTTCATCTAATATTACATCAGTGAAGGTTTAACGACTTAATGTTCATGCAGATAGAAATAATAGATGCCATAAACTCTTCTTAATTCCATTTTCTTAGAACAGAAGTAGTCTCAAATCCTCACTAGGTTCACTGCAATATAGACACACCCGCTCATAAGAAGTGATTTAATGATACGTTTTGTGCCAATAATTTTGATGTTTTCAACAATGCAAGATAAACTGATCGAAAAGAAGTAGGTATGATACTTACGAGTACCGTCTAGTATCAACGTAAAATACCCAACGTAAAATACGTAAAATATCAATCAGTTATTATAATTTTTAAAAAATAGAGAATTTTTGCAAACTCCTAGCGTTTACAAGAACTAATAATAGTCTTTATATAGTAGAAAAACAGAATAAGGTATCAAAGACTGCAGTTGCGGCTATGCAAAACATGACCAACTAAGAGTAAGATGATGTCAATGGCAACCATTGACTTTGTCGAAATGCTGCTCATACATGATTAACGATGATAGGAATTGGCACACTGTCCTCTTAATTCTGTCTTGAGTGTGAAGCAAAATGCCGTTGTTGTTTTTGGTGGTGAGTGGTGATGGTATTATATTACTACCACTACATCCGCGCAGTATGGTGTTGGGATTCAACTTGCATATTCTATCATGTAAGTTATCGGACAAACATAGTCATGACACATTTTATGTAGAAATCTCGCTTTCTGTTTCAATACAGTTCTAAATGGGAACCCTTGGTGCATCATGTGGGGATCATATATAACTTTATCCCCATGATTGTTTTTGACTTGTACTTATGAACACAGCGGCATTAATAACTTAACAGACGGGCGGGGCTAAAACTTATCAAGCGTTATTTAAATTTTAAAAAAAATTGACCTAGGTTACATTAACTATTAAATAAAAACTACTTATTTCATGATTGCCTTTATTATGTTAATAAAGTAAATTATGTTAATTATTTTACTCCTTAAGTTATTATAAGTTTGTATACATCATGTTTAATACATCATATTGTAGAACGAGGTGTTACGTTACATGAGGTCGTTACATTCAACAACTTTGGAGTATATGTTTATGGTTTAGGCGGCTGTTAAAATGAAGTGTTTTGAAGAGTGATAGACAGGCTGCAAAAGAATGCAATGATAATGGATCGATAGCGAAACCAAATTATCTTGCTTTGCTAGTTGTTAAAGTTGACTCTGTGGTAAAAACAGCTGATTCTCTCAACATAACGAATATATCAGTTTTTCTGCTATTGGAGTTTATCAATGTTTATGCATTTTGACAACGAATGTGGTATAGATCTATTGTGTTTCAGTTATTTTAAAGGAAAATACTTAATGACCTGAACGAACAACAATACCAAAAGCTTTATTCATTGCTACCGTATGTTTACATGCATGTGTGTTGTGTGATGTATAAGGAATTTTAAGGATGAATATTCTTCGTGACGGAGTGATGTACGAGTATCTTAAACCTGTGGATCCTCGGTCGGGATGACCGGCAAATGTCCGATGTTCGGCACCGCCATTTCTTGGATAATAAGCGTGGCTTTGATCGGTCAAATCTGTACTATCATACAGACACAAGTGAGTATTTCTTATAGGGTTATCATATTATACGTGCAATATAAAACCACAATATTAATTTGTTGACTTAATTCACCACAAATCCCTTAGTGTAAACTTCATGCGTTTAAAAGCACTTCAAAAATGCACATTTTCTTCTAATGTAGATTTTTCATAATTTTAAATCTTCAACCATTACATTAAAGGGACGTTCGTCAAAAGGTACAAGTAGGCAAAGATCAGGAAAAGGCGCAATCAGAAAAAGATTCCCACTCCATAAGCCGAGGTGGGGAAAAACCAAACTAACAATCAGGCACTTATACCATGAAACATATCGTAAGCCGAATGAGCAGCTATTTTCCCAATAGATGGCCACTCAGTTACCTTAACTTAAATAAACTATGAAAACACACAAAAGGCACCAATACATAAAACAAAAAGAACCACCACGGAAATATCGCCTTGGAACGATCAGTAACACAAAGTTACTGGCGGGCTTAAACCGGTTTTACAGGCACCTAACCTCACCCTCAGCTTATGCAGTGGTTCATAACATTTAGTTAGTTCTTCGGTCCTCGTGGTGAATCCCTAACTAGTCAATGAATCATCAAGAACAAACAAATAAATCATGAAAAACATCCTGATGAATGCAAAATCAAGTTAAACTCTAGTAAAAATAATGTTGAACATCTGCAAATTACAAAAACAGCCATGAATTACCCATAACATGGAACAGTGATCCCTAAAATTACTACAATTAAATAGTGAAGCAGAACATAAAGTTTCAAATTAAAAGTGTTAAAAATATCACACGAATATGCTTTTTGTAGCATTTCATAGGGAGTCTGTTCATGATGCACTTTCAAGCATTATAGACCCCTTATTCGAAAAAACTATATACTGACGTATCTGTGGCATGGGTGGAGAGTATAGCATTAATCGGTTTTAAAAACTGCAGTTTATAAATCACCGAAAAATTAGTGGGTAAATCAGAGGGAATACAGTTGCAAACAAAACTTGAAATGTGTAAATGATATGTGCGCGTAATTTGTAGCAAAGGCCTTATCTGTAAAATCTATCGAGACAATACTATAGAAAAATATAGCAAAACATAGAAATATTCCACACTTCACGAAACCTCACCGACCAGATAATGCGTACTACGCGTCCGATTTAAAACATAGCGTCGGCGCACCGACATGACCGTAGCTGTTGACTGGGACGTAAAGCAACATAGATTAAAACGCTGAGGTTATCAGACAGAGTCATGACACATTTTATGTATAAATCTCGCTTTCTTTTTCAAAACAATTCTAAATGGGAACCCTTGGTGCTTCGTGTGCCGAGGATCATATATTAAATCCACATGCTTGTTTATGCCTTGCAGTACTTATGCACACAGCGGCATTAAGTACTTAAAAGACGGGCGGGGCTAAAACTTATCAAGCGTTATTTAAATTTAAAAAAATTTGATCTAGGCTACACTAACTATTTTACTTATTTCATGATTGCCTTTATTATGTTAATAAACTATGTCATTTTACTCCTTAAGTTAGTATAAGTTTGTTTACATCATGTTTAATACATCGTATTGTAATGCGAGGTGTTACGTTACATGAGGTCGTTACTTTCAACAACTTTGGAGTATATGTTTATGGCTTAGGCGGATGTTAAAATGAAGTGTTTTGAAGATTGATAGACAGGCTGCGAAAGAATGCAAAACTCAGTGATAATGGATCGATAGCGAAATCAAATTATCTTGCTTTGCTAGTTGTAAAAGTTGACTCTGTGGTAAAAACAGCTGATTCTCTCAACATAACGAACGTATCAGCTGTTAAGCTAGCAGTTTTCTTGTTATTGGAGTTTATCAATGTTTATGCATTTTGACAACGAATATTGGATATTGTGTATTTCAGTTATTTTAAAGGAAAATACTTAATGACCTAAACTAACAACAATATCAAAAGCTTTATTCATTGTTACCGTGTGTTTACATTTGTGTTGAGTGATGATTTAACCAGGAGTTATAAGGATGAATATCTTGTGTGACAGAGTAATGTACATGTATGTGTATCTGAGACCTGCGACTCCTCGGTCGGGATGACCGTCAAGTGTTCGATGTCCGACATCGCCATTTCTTGGGTAATAAGCGTGGCTTTGATAGGTCAGATTAGTAATACCATACAGGCACAAGTAAGTATCTCATATATAGGGTTATCATATTATATATGCAATATAAAACCACAACTAGTTTAAACATTAAATTGTCGACTTTTCTTTACCACAAATCCCTTAGAGTAAACTTCGTGCTTTTAAAAGCACTTCAAAAATGCACATTTTCTTTTAATATAGATCTACTGTAATAATTTTACATTTTCAAACATTACGTTCGTCAAAGACCTGGCCCCGGGGTTATAAAACGTTTTTCATGCTCAACTCAGCTGAGCTTGAAATTTCAACTGCTCATAAATACTAAAATATCCCAAATATATTGAAAATGAAGGTCTAGCGCTCCAAAGCCTGTAATTTATCCTGCTTATAAATGTTAAAATGCCAAAATGCTGTTGGCATTTTAACATTGTATGAGCAGGATAAATTTTAGTCTCAGCTGAGCTGAGCATGAAAACAGTTTTATAACCACCGGGCCTGGTCAAACGCCCTTCTTGAAATGAAGGATTTTGCTGTCTGGATTGACAACTTATTCTCGCTGTCATCCTGATCATGATTTTATGTATAGAAAACAAGAATGAAATTTGCGTTGATTCTTGCATTTTCGTATCTTAAAGCCTAAGGAGCGATCGACGGGGGGGGGGGGGGTTGGGTAGGGATTTCTTTGGATTTCTAAACATTAGATCCAAGGGATGATCAATTATTTATTTTTTATTTTTTTTTTTTTTTTTTTTTTTTTTTGCTATGGATATGATTTGCACGTGCATCTTTAATGTAACAATAGATTCATTTTGGCATGATGTTACTAAAATATTATTTAGTGTGAGATAAAATTGCTTGCATCAATCCAGATATCTATCAAACAACTGCACTCGCCAGGTGAATATCAACAAAGCTTGGTTGTTCTCTTTTAAGAACATTCTCTAATTACTCAAACTTAGACTTCAAAGTTCAAACATTTGAGTTGCAACAACGTTAACGCCTTGAATATTTCTGTTTTGTACATTTGCCAAACTAATCACTTTTTCTTATTAATTTTTATGTTGCATTTGCGGATAAAAATCAAGTTAAACTCTAGTAAAAATAATGTTGAACATCTACAAATTACAAAAACAGCCATGAATTACTTATAACATGGAACAGTGATCCCTAAAATTACTACAATTAAATAGTGAAGTTTCAAATTAAAAGTGTTAAAAATATCATACGAATATGCTTTTTGTAGCATTTCATAGGGAGTCTGTTTATGATGCACTTTTAAGCATTATAGACACTTTATTCGAAAAAAAAACATATACTGACGTATCTGTGGCATGTGTGGAGAGTATATAGCGTTAATCGGTTTGTTTGAAGGACTTTTAAAAACTGCAGTTTATAAATCACCGAGAAAGTGGGTAAATCAGAGGGAATACAGTTGCAAACAAAACTTGAAATAAGCTATTTGCAAATGATATGTGCGCGTAATGTAGCAAAAGTCTCATCTGTAAAATCTATCGAGGACAATACTATAGAAAAATTTAGCAAAACATAGAAACATGAAACCTCACCGACCAGATAATGCGTACTACGCGTCCGTCCTTAATAAAAGATTTAAAACATAGCGTCGGCGCACCGACATGACCGTAGCTGTTGACTGGGACGTAAAGCAACATAGATTAAAACGCTGAGGTTATCGGACAAACAGAGTCATGACACATTTTATGTAGAAATTTTATGTTTCAATACAGTTCTAAATGGGAACTCTTGGTGCATCGTGTGAGGGTCAAATATAAATCCCCATTATTGTTTATGCCTTGCACTTATGAACACACGTACAGCGGCATTAAATACTTAAAAGACGGGCGGGGCTAAAGCTTATCAAGCGTTATTTAAATTTAAAAAATTTTGACCTAGGCTACACTAACTATTTTTTCCTTATTTCATGATTGCCTTTATTATGTTAATAAACTATGTCAATTAACTCCTTAAGTTATGATAGGTTTGTATACATCATGTTTAATACATCATATTGTAGTACGAGGTGTTACGTTAAATGAGGTCGTTACTTTCAACAACTTTGGAGTATATGTTTTATGTTTATGGTTTAGGCGGATGTTAAAATGAAGTGTTTTGAAGAGTGATAGACAGGCTGCGAAAGAATGCAAAACTCAGTGATAATGGATCGATAGCGAAACCAAATTATCTTGCTTTGCTAGTTGTAAAAGTTGACTCTGCGGTAAAAACAGCTGATTCTCTCAACATAACGAATATATCAGTTGTTATGCTAGCAGTTTTCTTATTGGAGTTTATCAATGTTTATGCATTTTGACAACGAATGTGGTATATTGTGTTTCAGTTATTTTAAAGGAAAATTCTTAATGACCTGAACGAACAACAATACCAAAAGCTTTATTCATTGCTACCGTGTGTTTACACGTGTGTTGTGTGATGTTTAAGGAATTTTAAGGATGAATATTCTTCGTGACGGAGTGATGTACCAGTATTTTAGACCTGTGGATCCTCGGTCGGGATGACCGGCAAATGTCCGATGTTCGGCACCGCCATATCTTGGATAATAAGCGTGTCTTTAATAGGTCAGATCTGTACTACACCAGTAGAAAATATTCTGTTTACTTTGCCATGCACGTTACATCAACCTAACTCGATCGATCAATGTTTATTTTTAGCTGTAGTAAATTTTATATTGGCTGCGACACAGGTAAGATATTTTTAGATGCGTAGTTTCCCAGTATCCCGCTCGACCTTGAAATAAATATGTCAATATGTCAACGGTCAATAGGCTTCCGTAAGGTTCGTTACGAAACCCTGTTTATAAATTGTCATATAACCATGATGAAAATAAGATTACTTTTTGATTTGATTTCGAGTTTAACGTCCCACCAACAGCTTAGGTCATATGGAGACGGGACGTCGGTTTATAGTTGGAGAAGCCCGGGATCGAACTTTATTCTGGACCCTGGTATTTAAAGGAAACACAGACCCAAATGCGACCATTGACACGCCTTGTTTCCTAACTCGCATTCAAATATTAAGAATATACCACTGGTATTTTGTCCGCAAAGGTGCTTTGTTTAACTGAGCACATACAAAAGCATCAGGAAAACGTGGCCGTTCTCGGCGAGGCGGTTCTAATGTATACCTACAATGTATGAAACACAAAACATGACTTTTAGGGTTTACAAAGCATCGGTTTTTTCCTCTACGAAGTGTATAGGTCGTATGCTGACCTCCGCGGCGTTCTTGTCTTTGAATAGCACCTGATTGTCAGTTTAGTTTTTCCCATCTCGGGTTGTTGGAGGGGGAATTTATTCTGATTTAGCTGTTTCCTGATCATTACCTCTTAATAATATGATATTCAAACTGATATTTGAAAACGGACGTGAACATCCCGACATTACAACAAAGCAAATATTCATTAACTGATAAAATCAACTGGACACAGGGTGCGTGGGGTTTAAACCAATTATGTATTTAGAAGTCATGATACAATGTTGATGATGAAATTCCGTTTATGTTGCCTACTTAGATGTCAGACTGACATTTGAAGGACAAATAAAGGTTTGGCATAGGAGGAGCATAGAGTAAAAGTTCAATACCAAGGAATGATTTCAAGCGCTTTCAATGTTAGTTTTCATTTGAGTAAAGTGTTTCTTTTACGCAAATTTTGATATACATATACAAAACGCATGACAGTGTCAAAGAAGTTTGAAAGTATGTCTTCGTTTTCTATGGCTGCCGTGCGCTTTTTATGGCGAAATTCCACGATATAAAGTAGTCACACGTGAAAGCTTAAATCTGCATTGGTCTATGCAACTTCGTCTTAACACGCAATATGGGATAGTCTGAAACAGATGCTGTAGCATATTTGTGTGCACAAGCAGATGGTCGAACGTTACAATCGCATCATCTTGACACATATTCGTGACAAATCCATCGTTAATACGACAAATAAAAATTAAAACTGAGATCCTTTAAGAGCAGTGAAGACATTAATGAGAAAGGGGATGGGCCATACCGCGGTTTCGACTATTAAAGCCCTTTAGATTTGGCAACATGGAGCCAAAGAGAATTACTGAAATTTTACAACTTTCAACATGGTAGTTGATACAAAGACTAGTATTATCTAAATGGGACCAAATATATTAAACATTGGTAAGAGAAGCTAGGTTTAGCACCAGGTCGGTACAGATACCATGGGAGCAAGTGTGCTGTCGACCGAGCCATTTGTAATACGCAAAAGGTTACTTTTGTGCGAGTATAACGATATGGGTTTCATGTCTCGGTATGTCGACAGCCGACTCACCTGAATTATACATACTCATTGTATGTCATTGTATGTCTGTCGATATACTTGTGTAAAACCTCGGATCCAATAAACATTATTTTGAATCTGATTCAATCCATATCTACACTGCTTGGTAATATCTGAAATTCATACCCGAGATTCATAAATGATTGATGCCGGAAAATTTAAATAACATGAATATCCACATTCCGAAACTAATTTCACAATATTTCCAAATTAAGCCACCGACCTTGATGCGTTTAAACGAGTCACTTGGTTGATCTCAAACGAATAAAATGCATATGTCCATTATGATTTCATAAAACCTCGGGGTTTTCCCGTTTTTATTGTGATGTTTATATTGAAAACAGATGGACAACTAACAATATCAGCGGTCCATCGGACGATAAACTGGTTGATCTAGGACTTACCACTTCACTTGTCTAAACAGATCTTATCTTATTCAATTTGAAACTTGATGACAAATACACTGGTCAATATCCATTGTTAAATAGTCATTCCTACAGGTATGTTTACAAATAGGCCTACTCAATGTTTTGCCATCCAGTGATCTATCTCTGTCCTCTTCAGTAAGATTCTGTTGGTATCTTTTATTGGTGTTTTACGTCCCACCTCAACAGTACGATCATATTGAGACAGGAGTTCCGGGCGATTTGAGCACTATTAATTACACTTAGCATAGTTGTCACGAATATAAAACTATATAAGACATGAGCCTCGACCCCAGAGATTATTTTTGATATTATCTTAATATTTGTTAAACGTGGTTATGATGGACATTCTAGTTGAAACTTGTCTTTATGCCTTTTAAAGTTATTCCCTTTTGAATTTCAAGAGGGAGAGAAATGATAATAAATAGTTGTATCTGTTAATTAAAAAGCCGACATGCCAGCGACAAATGAATCAGTGTAAAGATAAGTTGAAGGTTAGTTTTGTCAGACTGGTAATGGCTTAACATCCCAGTCAACAAATATCCATTTGTGTCGAGACGGAGACATAGCTGCAGGCGAGTTAATGAGTCTTGCTCAATGACACAACACGCCGCCGCATTTGGGGGTCTCGATACGGAGTTCGATGCTCTTCCCCCAAATCACCATACGACACTGTTTCACTACGCAAAACGTCTGTCAAGTTCTATGTGGTTTTACACGACAGCTGGGTTAAAATTTACACTGTTTCTAGTCTTTGTCTTCGTTTAACACAGCCGTTAACACAACAAATCGTTCGGTCAATTCGATTAGCTTTGGGGTTTAATGTCAGACAAATCTTTATTTTGTCTTACGGAAGTTTAGTTCCCCTCTTTCTAATACCATCAAGTATTTGAAAATAAAATCTGAAACATGACATCGCTGGGCGAGAAGTTGTCTACGGAAAAGCCTCATGCAGAAGCTGGGAGAGTCCATCACGAAAACATGTCCGCGTTAACCTTTTATATAGCTAAAATGGGATATGCAGGGCTATACCTATTTTTCTTATTTTTGCTCTAAAACATAGATTGTGGGTCTCGGCGAGGCGGTTCTAACGTGGTTCGACATTCGATGTTTTTAGCAAAAATATTTAAAATCTGTATAACGCATGGGCAAGTTTTCGTAATGTGACACAGTTACTATATACTTATGTTGTTGGTGTGCATGAGCAAATGAGCCAACAAGCGGATGTCCTGACGGCAGAAATGTGCTAATATATGAGCCGCCTCATGGGAAAACCAACAATCCGCATTGGCGAAAACAAAGACGCAGATCAGCTTCGCGCGGTAACCGCGAAGCTGATCAGCGCCTTTGTTTTCGCTGCTCGGATAGTACAATTCCTCTTCTACTCAAGTTAAATCCAAAATTTCAAGCTTCTGGCTATTTTTTGTGCTTGTACAGGCTGGTTAGTGTCAGACCTGTTCGAAAATCATTGTTGGTTTTCCCACGAGGCGGCTCAATTATAACCTCCAAGTAACAACTATGACTTTTATGTTTGGACAACGATGGCTGATCACACATCTGATTAAATTGTAAACGGAGCAAACTCAAGGTCATCGATCCAAAAATACTTCGTTGTCACTCTCTGGCTAAAAATAAATATAAGCAAGGTAAATCGATAGTTAAACGACGATATCGAGGGTATATTGAAAGTAAACAGAATTATTTCCTCAGGCTTACCATACAGACTCGAGTAAGTATTTCTTTAGGGCTATCATATTAATTATTATACATGCAATATAAAACCACAGCATTAAATTGTTGACTTTAATTTACCACAAATCCCTTAGATTAAGCTTCTTATTTAACAGCACTTCAAAAATGTACTCTTTCTTTTAATGTAGATATAAAAAGTTTACATTTTCAAACATTACATTGAGGACATTGGGTCAAACGCTCTTCTTGAAATCAAGGATTTTGCAGTCTGAAATTCGTTCTATCATCCTGATCTTGATTTTATAATACATGTGTAGAAAGTACGAATGAAATTTGCGTTTTTTTTTTTTTTTTTTTTTTTTTTTTTTTTTTTTTTTTTTTTTTAAGGCTAAGTGGGGATGGGCACAGGGGTTTAGGTCCGTCACAGTGCGAGATGATTCTTTATGATATCAGCTACTGATTCTTTATGATAGCGTTACAGATTCTTTATGATTCTCTTAGCTCATCTATTGGTAGGTGATGAGAAACCGGCGTTTCTAAGGTTTTTGATGCCTGAAATGACCTTTTTGGCACACATACATAGTATATATGAGCTGGAAATTGTTCTCCATCAATTTTAGCAATTTTGGTATACAGGTTGAAAGTTAATGGGTGATTAAATCCTTAAAATGGTTAATTAAGCAAGGAAAATCGAAAATGAATATTAAAATACATAACACATCAAAACATTTTATCATCAGTTTAGAAATTTAACTAATTATCTATGAACTAACACTTTTCAATGCATGTAAATCTTCAAAGGAATTGTTTTGCAGACTTTTGTGTTTTAAAGCATCAAAAGTATCATAAAGAATCTGTGACAAAATTTTGTCACGGATTCCGTATTATACAAAATGATGGGTAACGGATTCTTTATGATATGTTACAGATTCTTTATGACACTCTTTTATCGAGATAAACTACCAATTATGAGGCCCTCCCAGGTTTTTTGGGGATTCAGGGAGAAGGGCTATCTATTTTCAGAGATTTTGGGAGAAGGGTCATTTATTTTAAGGGATTTGGGGAGAAAGCATAACTTGTTGGAGTTTTAGGGAGCAGGGGGCTGAGGAAAACATTTTATGAGCTGGGGAGAAAGGTCATTTTTCTTTCAGGGAGCCGGGAGCAAAGACCCCCCCCCCCCCACTGGGGGACAATTATTAATGTCTCTGATCTACAAAGCAGGTTTGTACTATGTGATTTGGTAAACAAGTCATTATTTTATCAGGCAAACTGAGATTTGAGCATTTATTTTCAAATATTATGATATGGTTTGGTTAAGTTATGACTAGACGTCCCAGTTAACAAGTTTTGAGTCATGTTGGGGCAAAGGGCCATCACTTCTTGTGTTTTAAACAATACTATAGATTCATGAATACAACTTGCATGGTAGAGTTATGTCTAGAACCCAGGGCCTCCCGATTCGGAGTCCTGTAGTCTACCCCTACCGCGCTGCACTTCCTTTTTTAAATGAAATGAACTCAAATTGTATTGAGGCTTAATGTCCCAGTCAACAATGTTTCAGTCATGTCGGTACAGAGCCAATTCTTCTCGGGGTTAACCAGTACTGTAAGGAGTTAATGTGTTTTGCTCAAAGACACAACATGGTGACGCCTGTGGGGATCGAACCCATGACCTCTGTATTTGGAGTCCGACACTCTACCACTACGCCACCGCGATTGTCTAACAATTACCCAGAGCGGGACTTGAACCCACACCAAACACAGCGCTGAGATGATTGAGTGATTATGAAACTAATATAATTTAGATATCTTATATACTAAATGAGAGATCTGCTATACCTAAGTAAGATATCTTCTTCACAAGATAAATCAAGATATCTTCCTAACAAGATAAATCAAGATATCTACTTTGATTAATAAGACATCTTTATTGCTAAACTAGGTATCTTAATTAGCAAATAAGATATCTAAATTGGTAAAACAAATATCTTATATACAGTGGTCAATAAGATATCTTTTACGGTAAATTAGATATCTTAATTAGAAAAACGATATCTTAATTTATAATTCAGATATATGAATTAATACAATATAATCTTAACTAAGGCTATAAATTAGATATCTGTACTGACATAGTAGATATCTTATTTAAGTTAAAGAAATAGGTTGTGATTGGGCAAAATAAATAAGATATATTATAAACTAAAGGTGTCTTATTTGTTTAGCTCAATAAGATAGCTAATAAAGGATATAAGATAACTTTTCTTGTAAATAAGATATTTGTCTCAAATCATATCTACTTAAGCATATTAGATATCTTATGTAATAAAGATATCTTATATACTCAAGCAGATATCTTATATGACAAATACAAAAAGCTTACATGTTAACATAGATATCTGTACAACTATTTTAGATATCTCAAATGCTGATTAAGATGTCATATTCTCAAATGCTGATTAAGATGTCATTTTAAGAAAAAAATCTATAATATCTTATATCATAACTGCTATATCAGATATCTTTATGACAAATTATGAATTAAGATATGTTATATACTTTTTACAAATAAGATATGTAATATAATTTTTAAGATATCTTATTTGTCAATTTAGATATCTATTTTTACAAATAATATATCTTATTAAGCCTGAATGATATCTAAATATACTATATAAGACATCTAAATTAACATTGCAGATATCTAATATTAACATTTTGTATACCTAATATAATTAAATGGATATCGTATTTGCTATATAAGATATCTTCTTTATAATAGATATCTAATAAATTGAAATAAATATCATATTTATTAAACAAGATATCTAATATTGCATAACAGATATCTGCTTTCTTGAATAAACAGTAAATTGGCTTGCCATAGAAATGAAATCCTGAAACAGCAGTGAAAGGAATGTGGATCTGTTTCAAATAATCAATACTCGTTAGTGGCCTTGAATATTTGTATTTCCTGAATTGGAGTCTGGCAGTAAATGTTACCTCTCTGAAGTGGCACCGAAAAGGAAAAATGTATGCAATGATGATGATTAGGGGAAATGGTGCAATCAGAAATTCCCACTCCGAAAACCAATGTTAATAAAAAAAAACTACATTGACAATAAGGTACTTGGTATTAGGGAACATTTTGTAATCTGAGTGAGTAGCCTTTTCCCACTAGTCAGTCAATTAGTTACCCAAACATGAAAACATACATAAGGTGACATAGCGAAGCGGTAAGGTGGTTAGAAATGGGATCAATGCCCGTCCTTGTGAGACCCAAAACAGAAAAAATGTAAAATTGTACACACATGAATACTACTTATAAGATTGTCGGCCTCACTGATTGAAAAAAATTAATTGAT
Organism: Rugalucina vietnamica; assembly: GCA_964017185.1. Classification (NCBI taxonomy): domain Eukaryota; kingdom Metazoa; phylum Mollusca; class Bivalvia; order Lucinida; family Lucinidae; genus Rugalucina; species Rugalucina vietnamica. The sequence continues at coordinate 67,468,108 of OZ024871.1, forward strand.
TTTACCAAAAAGTTAAAAAATAAATAAATTAATAATAGTGTTTTGTGATATACACAAATATACAACAAGGTTCTACATTAATCACAATTATTAATTGGTTTGTGATAAATCTGATCGAATTTTACACTGCACATCATATTTCTTGCAGTGTGGAGTTGATAAAAACACAGTTCATTGGTGGACCATGGGTCCAAATCTGCATTTCAAGTTGTAGATCATCATAAACTTACGTTAAATCATAAAGAATCTGTAACATTTATCATAAAGAATCAGTAACATATATCATAAAGAATCCGTTACCCACATTTTGATATCATACAGAATCTGTAACGTATCATCAAGAATCCGTAGCATGCAAAAAAATGAAAAAGGGTTATTATGAAGGGTAATGTAGAATTTGAAGGTCCTCATATCTCTTTTATTAACTGTTTCAATGTTTCCAAACATGTTTGCCTAGGAATTCACATAATTATACCGAATTGCCATGTTTTTCATATTTGCTCAATTTATCTAATTGGTTTTATTTTGAAACCCTAATGTGTAGAATATATACATAGATTATCATGAACCATGCTACTAATATGTCTCCTGATAAAATTTAGATCTACAGCTATCTAAAATTACCATTTTTTGCTGTTTGCAATTGGCAGTATCAATCCTTGTCAAGAATCCGTAGCATTTGTCAAGAATCCGTTACCTGATATCATCAAGAATCAGTAGCAGATATCATAAAGAATCACTCACACTGTGACGGACCTAAAACAGTGTGATGGGGGAAGGGTAGGGATTTCTTTGGATTTCTAAACATTAGATCCAATGCATGTTCAATTTTAGCTATGGGTATGATTTGCACGTGCATCTTTAATGTAACAATATATTTATTTTGGCATGATGTTACTAAAATATTATTTAGTGTGAGATAAAATTGCTTGCTTCAATCCAGATATTTATCATACAACTGCACTCGCCAGATGAAAATCAACAAAGCTTGGTTGTTCTCTTTTAAGAACATGCTATAATTACTTAAACTTAGACTTCAAAGTTGAAACATTTAAGTTGCAACAATGTTAACGCCTTGAATAATTCTGTTTTGTACATTTGCCAAACTAATCACTTTTTCTTATTTTTATGTTGCAAGTTACTATACTAAAAATAATGTTTAACATCGACAAATTAAAAAAAAAAAAAAAAAACAGCAATAAGTTAACCATAACATGGAAGAGTGATCCTTAAAATTACTCAATTGAAGTTTCAAATTAATAGTATTAAAATTTTGTAATATCATACTAATATGCCTTTTATGTTTTCATTCTTGATATTTAGCATTTCATAGGGAGTCTGTTTATGATGCACTGATAGAATCACGTGGGAATACAGTTCCAAACAAAAATTAAAAAAAGCTTTGTGTAAATGATATGTGCGCGTAATGTAGCAAAAGCCTCATCTGTAAAATCTATCAAAACGTATACGAAGCCAGAAAAGTTTATATCTCCAAAATCTTCAGATTTTTGTGTACGTGTGCCAGCACGAATGTTTCTTTTTCATCTAATATTACATCAGTGAAGGTTTAACGACCTAATGTGCATGCAGATAGAAATAATAGATGCTATAAACTCTTTTTAATTCCATTTTCTTAAAACATAAGTAGTCTGGAATCCTCGCTTAGTTCTCTAATATATAGACACACCCGTTCGTAAAAGAACTGATTTATTGATACATTTAGTGCCAATAATTTTGATGCTTTCAATAATGCCAGAGAAACCAGTGAACATAAACCATTAAAGGTACGGTCAAGTGAAATCAAGAAGCTCAGATCACAGCCCAGTCTCTAAAGCCCAACTTTTGGAACGAGTCCTTGGTGAGCAATGGACTCGGGTGGGAATATGGGCATGGATCCGCCCATTTGGGCCCTGAGAAATAGATTGGCTGTTTGTGTCTCCAGACATTTAGCTTATAAACTACTGTCTGACCATCTAATTACTGGTTAACTGGGTTGGGTTAACTACTCAGAACATCTGAGCCTATCTAGGAAAGGGTAATTGTTCTGAAAGTCATACCACCCATACATATAAGCCTTTTTTGTTAACTTGGGATTGTTTTACAAGCACATTGTGTGTGTCATGACATCCTAATGTTGGATAGAAGTCCCGTAACATAGAGGCAACGTCCCAACATGATATTAGCTGTTGAAACAAGCCACAACTCGAACAAACATTCCAATAAGCATTCAATTCGAAGCGAGTCTGTGTAGCTGATATTCACATATCCTGAATCGGAATGGTTTACTGGGGAAACGCCAAATTGACAATACTTCACCAGGGGTACGCCAGGAGGGAAATCAGTCCCTGGCTCTCACAAGAGATGCGAACTTAGACACACAGTCATCAGGCATTTCAGCAGAGGATATCAGAGAATCAGTGATGTGAAACAAAACCGGGTCTTAAATAACGCTACATCTGTCTGTTCGCTACCCTCCCAAGACAGGGGTTCTGAAGAATGAATATTCCTCATATTTTATTTATGTTTTTTAAATATATTTACATTTCTGATGCAAACTGAAACTGTAGAGCTGAATGCAGTTCACGCACACTGACATTGGGAGTGTATCTGTTCGCGCGCTATTCGGCTGTGATAATGACTGTCAATACATACCATATACCTCTAATTTGCAAATGATCAATAATAGCAGCATACATGTGATACGTCCCTCATCATCAGGGAGACTCCAGCCGTGAAATTTGTAAAAAATCCTCTAAAATGTACCACTTTTTGAACAAAATTCAAAATCTCCCTGAAATTAATCAGGAATTTTCTTATGTATTCTATATATTTTTCAAAAATCCCCCTGAAATGGAAGAAAAATCTCCCTCATTTCACTTTCAAACTCATCACATGTATGTAGCAGTTGCGGTTATACTAAGCATGAACAGCAACTGCAGTTGCGGTTATATTTAAATTCGCAAATCCAGAGTTATCCCTTCCGATTGGTTACGGATTCCCGCCATCAACTGTGCACATTGATTTTTGTAGATATCAAAAACGGACATAAAACTAGTGAAAAAGGAGAACAAAAGTAATTATGGATAACTTAGAATTGCAAAACTGTAAATTGCGAACAATATCTTCAATTTTTGCTGAGTATGTTTTACCTTCGATTGAATCCTGTGATCAAAGGTGAGACCAATTAAGGCTTGGTGCAAGGACCAGAGGACCAGTATGTCCACAGGTCCACAACATAAATGGACCACTGACACATTGGCTGTATAAGACGTCACATAACTTTGTTGTTAGACGACCTGAGGTGATGATCAGAAATTGATCGACTCAGTATCTCAAGAAAGAAAGAGCCTCATGATGCCAAAGTGACCCTCATGACAATTTTGTCTATCCTTCTCTGACACTGGTGAAAGATTGTCATATTCTTATTCTTCTAACATAACAAAGCAAAGTATTTGACCCTGGCACTACTTTTGTAGCTTAGATTTACATTTTACAATACAGGAGATTTCATACGTATAGTTTAATTATGCCCTTTCTTCAGAAAGATAAAGTATCTAACCCAGCACCACTGTCTAGAAGAACATTACATACATGTGATTAAAATTCGAACCACTGCATGAGAAAACAAACAAAACGCTCAGACAAAAGCAAAGGCGCAGATCAGCTTCGCAGTTGCGAAACTGATCAGCGCCTTTGTTTTCGCTACACAGATAGTACAACATCTCTTCTACTTTAACCCAAAATTTCAAGCTTCTAACCATCTTCTGTGACTGTACAACCCGGTTTGTGTCGGACCTGGTCGGAACCCGAATTGTTGGTTTTCTCACGCACAGGCTCATTTCTCAATCTATTTCAGGCTGACACTGACTATGAGTTTGACCTCAAGCTCTATGAACAAGACATACCTTGGATACAGTGCCCCAAAGGTAAAAGCCTTTCACATCAGGAAAACATGACCGTGAAATGTATACCCTCTTGTACCCCACTTTTATATAGTAAAACTGGGGTTTACATAGGTATACCAATTTTTATTATTTTTGATCTAAAACATAGATTGTGGGTACTCATTAGAACCGCCTCTTCGATATTTTGAACAAAATCATTTAAAATATCAAAATTTTTCCAATGAAATTTTCAATTTTTACAGCTGAAAAAAAAATCACTGTACATGTATATTGCATGGGTAATATTGTTATTGTTTGTTTCTAAGAGTGATGCTCAGACAGTGATTTTCAGTAATGTCATTAAAGCCATTTTTAACTCAATACGAAGACACGCCCATGTAATATATAGATTTTTCTAAAGTTGAAAAAAAAGAGAAAAATTTCAGCAGAAAGTTTGTGATATTTTTGCTCAAAACATAGATTGTGGGTACCGAGGCGGTTCTTATGAGTACCCACAATCTATGTTTTGGCGCAAAAATAAGAAAAATAAGTGTACCCCTGCATACCCCAGTTTTGCTATATAAAAGTGGGGTTTAAGGAGGTATATATTACATATACATGGAAATGTTATCCTGATGAATTCCTCAAAAGGCATTACATACCAGTCCTGTAGTGTTTGGCAGGATGGCCAGCACAACAAAGTTCATGTAGATTTTGAAGTCTAGAGTCTGAAGCTGTTTCAGATTTAAAGCAAAGAGAATTTTCAGATTTAAAGCAAAGAGAATTTTCAGATTTAAAGCAAAGAGAATTTTCAGATTTAAAGCAAAGAGAATTTGTTCAGTATTGTAGTAGTGGTTATGATTGAATACTTGATAGTTGTAACAGATTGGACCTGCGATTGATTCATCAATGCCAGCATGTTTCTCCCTGATTCATGAAGATTTGGCCTTGAAAAAATTTCTGCAGCCATTCTTCTTTTTGTGCTGATACAAGAAGAGCATTTGTCTGTTAGTGATGAAAAGAAATGTACACTTAAATGTGTACTTGTAACCTGCCTCAGGGAGGGTTGCCTGGGAACCATGTGGCAAGATGGCTCTGATGTGACCTTAGCCATTGATCATAGATGTAAAACTACATCTGGAAATTATATTAATGAAAATATACACCCCCTCATACTCAAAACGGGGGTTCATTTTTCTCAAAACATACATTGTGGGTACACGTTAGAACCGCCTCGCCGAGGGGGTTCTAACGAGTACCCACAATGTATGTTTTGGATCAAAAATAAGAAAAATAGCTATACCCCTGCAAACCCCAGTTTTTCTATAGAAAAATGGGGTATAAGGGGGTATATATTTCACGGAGATGTTTTCCTGATGTGTCATATCCTGTGACTGATGTTTTCTATTTCTAGACTGGCGTAAGTTTGGTATCGAGTGCATCAGAGTTGTAGAGACCCCTGCCTCGTTTCTGGAAGCCGAAACTGTCTGTAACAGGTCAGTATTTATGAAAAACTTGAGTGACTGACACTATGAAAACATGCCATTGGAATGAACGGTGATTTTTTTTTTTTTTTACTGTAAATATGAGCACTTTGGTCGAAAAATTCTAATGCTAGTCATATTTTAGTAAATTACTCAAAACATTGACTGTGGTAATATGTGGGCACTGGTTAGAAACGTCTCGGCAATGCTGAATCTCCTCTTTTGAGTTATAAAAAATCCAAATTATACATTTTTAAAAAAAATATCCACACTTTTGATTTAATGATTGGCACTTTCGTAATGCACCCCTTTAATTTGGCACATTGAAATATGTGTTATGAGTGCCTATCACTGGCTACCCAGAACATGTGTTTGTATTTTTGTTATGCTTTATTTTTTTTTTAACATGAAATTTAAATTGTCTCCGAATTAACATAAAATGCCCATATATCTGATTTTTAGAGCCCTCATATCCGTCTCATATTTCTGCTGTTACAATGAAGTGTTTATATAAAGGGTGTGGTTGTAAAATGAGCACTTCTATTTAAGGAAAATATGAGTTCATCATGAGAAAACTGGATTTTTGCCTATGCGAAAACAAAGGCGCAGATCAGCTGTGCAGTAACTGCACAGCTGATCAGCGCCTTTGTTTTCACCACTCAGATAGTACAATTTCTCTTCTTCCTAAATCCGAAATTTCAAGATTCTAACCACCTTCAGATACAGTACAGGCTGGTTTATGTCGGACCAGGTCGGAAACCTGGAAGATCGGTTTTCTCACTTCGCAGCTCATATATCCTTTATGTTGCACTTAAAAGGCAAATTAATACACAAACTGCACTAAAAGTCGTTACTTATGCTCTGATTAAAACTGTAAATAAAATGTTAACGATAGCCAGATCGGTAATGAAATCTTGTTTTGGTCTTGTTAACTGCAGAATTCCTTATTTAACATCATAGATTTTAGCAGACTGATTTGTGTCTTGCTTTATTTCTGGCTTAGTTGTAGTAAAGTCCCAGACTCAGGAAGGAAGGGGTATATAAGTTTTGAAACCATTACGAAAACAGATTTTTCCATTTTTAAATCATGAAAATTTCAGTAGAATTTTTTTTATATTTGGGTGATTTAAAAAAAAATGCATCCAAAGTGTGACATTATGACCATGTTAACAATCTGTAAATCATTACATGAAAGGATGAGGTTATTTTGAAGACATAGACAAGAGATTTATGTATCAGAAAAACTTTACTTCATTCAATTCTGTACAGCATTGTCTGAGAAATGACAAAAAATGTATGAAAAAGGGGGATTTTTTTCTGTCCCAAGTGTAACGCCCAAAAAATTGGGGTTTAATTGCCCAGATATTGTACATGCTAAGTGGTAATTCAAAAAGACTTACTCTTTTAGATGACCGTCTATAGTAGCTATTCAAAAAAGTAAGGCATACTATCTTAAAGATTATGAAATGATTAAGTGTTGTTACACTTGGGACAGCGTTTTGCAGCCCCAACATTACTTAGAGTGTCACAAATTCCAATAGGCAACAGGTACAGCTAAAATCATTATATTTTTATTGTTCAGAGGTATATATCTTGTGTAAAAAAAACTTACAGCAAACTTAAAAATAAGAAATTAAAAGACATGCAACTTTAAAAAACAAACTTGCAAAAAAATGTCACACTTTTTACATTACACTTGGGACACTTTTTGACACTAAAAATGCTATAAAATTAAAACGAAAGCAGATATTGGCCTCAAATCTTGCAAACATCTTAACATTAACAAAACACATATTCTGGCATTAAACAATCATTTGAAAGTCTTTTTAAATTTGCTGTAGATCAGTTCTAAAAAAAGGAGGCATTTTTTTTTAAATCACCCATTTATGTCTGCCCCCGAAGGGTTGGGAGACATATTGTTTTCAAAAGCGTCTGTCCATCCATCTGTCCGTCCGTCCGTCTGTCCGTCACAAATTGTGTCCGCTTTATAACTCAAAAACCGTCAAAGATAGTTCAGTGAAACTTGACACACTTATAAAGCATGAAGAGACAATGTGTCATGCACAAAAACCATAACTCTTGCTTTCACATCATTGGAGTTATTTCCCTTTGATTAATTTCCATACAATTTCGTGTCCGCTCGACAACTCGGAAACTGTAAGAGATATTTCAATGAAACTTGGTACATTATAAAGCACAATGAGATGATAAGCCATGCTTAAGAATAATAACTCTTGCTTGCATATCTTTGGAGTTATTTCCTTTTGATTATTTTCCATACAGTTTTGTGTCCGCTCTATAACTCAAAAACCAAAAGAGATATTTCAATGAAACTTAGTACACTTATAAAGCACAATGAGACGATGTGTCATGCACAAGAATTATAATTCTTGCTTGTGTAATTTTGGAGTTATTTCCCTTTGATTATTTTCCATATAGTTTCTTGTCCGCTCTTTTACTAAAAAAGGGTAAGAGATATTTCAATGAAACATAGAACACTTATAAGGCACAGTGAGACGATGTGTCATGCACAAGAATTATAACTCTTGCTTGTGTATTTTTGGAGTTATTTTCCTTTGATGATTTTCCATACAATTTCGTGTCTGCTCTATAACTAAAAAAAGGTAATGAAACCTGATACGCTTATAAGACAGAATGACAGGATATGTGATGCACAGGAACTATGACTCTTGCTTGCATATTTTGGACATGCACTTAGAAAGGGGAGAGACATCAGTTTTCACATAGAAAACAAATTTTAGTTTTCATATTTTCGCTCAAAACAGATTGTGGGTACACGTTTGGACTGCCTCGATGAGGAGGTTCTAGCGAGTACCCACAATCTATGTTTTGGTGCAAAAATAAGAAAAATAGGTATACCCCTGCATACCCCAGTTTTGCTATATAAAAGAGGGGTTTAATGGGGTATACGGGGGATGATCCAAAATAACGTAGACTTTTGCTGTAGCTTCTATACAACTCATTCAAATGCTTATAAAATAACATGAGCATAAATCGGAATATGTCTAGAATATCGTGGCAAAATATCAGGCAAAAATAACGACCCGTTAAAAATCTACAGTCACAACAAAAAGGTCACTAAGGTCTACCCGGCGCACGTCATCTTTGATTTCGTAACGTCATTGACGTTTTATTCATTTTGAAATTAGCACATTCTAAGCGCTTACGGCCATCTATTCAGCATGTACCAATGATAAAAGTATTTTTTGCTTATTGTGCTTTGTACTTAACAAATTTCCCGTCAGTATCCAAAACTCGAAACAAATTCTTACTTTCAATTGCTTCAAAATCGCCGATTCACCAGCCGTCTGCATGCGGTCAGCGCATTACGCATTTACGTCGTCACTGACGCGCGTTATTTTTGTTTCTTTTTCTATCGTTGTTATGCTGTTATATCGTCAAAATCACAATGGGAATATTTTTACACAACTGATTTATTCACTGAATATTCCTGTTATGTCTCCATTTAGTTATTTTTCGGTTTTTGTGTTGGCGCTATCAAAAATCGCGGCAAGTTAAGTAATAGCATAGATTTTAGCAATATCTGGAGACGACGTTTTTAACTCTAAATGCACTGAAAAAGTGCACAATTGATATTAATATTTCAAAAAAGCACTGCTCAAACTTGTTGAAACTTATGCACAGTATTATCTAAGCACCAAGCCTTTACTGGAATAAGTTTGGCGCGATTCGCATGCCTATTTTACATTTTGTCGAGACATGTATGACACAAGACAGGACCGAAAATTCGCGTGTGCCGCCTATGCGTCACCATGGTTTTAAAATGGTGCGGCGTGTTTCAGATACTTATAAAATGTGTGATTGTTTCATCTTATCTTGTTCTAAGACTGTTCTGATTTATAGCAATATACATTTTTCTAAAATTTATCCACGTATATTGAAGCTACAGCAAAAGTTTACGTTATTTTGGATTTTCCCTCGTACATTTCACATTTCATGTTTTCATGATGCTACTGATTATTGTGTCCTTGAACAAGACACTTTAAGCTCCATCATCAGGAAAACATGTCCATGAAATGTATACCTCCTTAAACCCCACTTTTATATAGAAAAACTGGGGCTTTCAGGGTATGCCTGATCTTCTTTTCTCGGTGAGGCAGTTCTAACGAGTATCCACAATGTATTTTTTGAGCGAAAATATTATTAAAGAAACCCATCAAATTTGTTCCTATACAACTTTCATTCTTTTCTTCTGAAAAAAATCTCTGTGTGTTGCATGGGCAAGTTTTCGTAATGGAATTGAATAAGTACCCTGGAAACGGTGGTTTTACCTCAGCATAACTGAAAATTTGTTGAGTGGAAGGTTAAGAATCAATTGAAACAAATCAAATTTTACATACCTTACCTATGTCAGATTTTCAAACTTAATTTCACCGTGAAGGAAAAATTGCTGGGACTTGCTAACTTGCCTGTAATTTTTTGTTCATTTTCAACCATCCTAAGACACTAACTACCTGTTCATGCCATCAAAATTAGGTAGGAAGCCCTTTCTGTATTTAAGATAATGCCTAAAAATAAATGTCTTGAACATGTTGAACGTTAATAGACAAAAGTGTATTCATTTGATTTTCACTTTTCCACAGTTATGGTGGTCATCTGATAGAGATTGACGGCTTGAACCTGAACAAAGTGGTCGGGCAGGAAGCTGAGGGATTGGTCACTCAACCAGTCTGGATAGGTAAAGTCCAACCCCAACCTTCTTGATGCCCAAATGCACTGTTTGGTAATGATGGCTATTTGCATCAGGGTAAAGGTCAAGCAGTGCAGTATTTGCCACTATCTAGCATTGATTGTTACAGAATGAGAATCCCACCACTCTCAAAGGGTATAGGGGACCTAACTTTAGGAGATTGCAGGGATAATTTTGGAAGGGTCCATGGACAAAAATGCCCTTTAATTGTCAAAATGGCCCTATAGAAAGCAAGGGCCATTTTTATAATGAAAGGAGATATTGTTTCTACATGGGAGTTTTTCTCAAAAAGGCCCCTTCCATTTTTGAGCCAACAATATTCCTGAGATTGGTAGCTCTGAGGGCACAAGAGTCCTATCATTAGATATCTGACATTGCAGATTTTATGTGGATGAATTTATGAATAAGCTGCTTAAGAACATATGAGCCACACATGAGCTGCATATGCGAAAACTAAAATGCAGTCAGTTGTGCATGGTTTTGCTATATGAATAGTGCAATCCCTCTTCTTTAATACATGTATATACAAATTTCAAGCTACTGGCTTTTTCCAGTGGCTTTCTACTGGTAGTCCGTTTGTGTTGGACTGGGTCGGAAACCATGAAAACCAGTTTTTATAATGTCCATTAGATTTTCACTCTCTGCCAAAAAGCAGAGCTCTGGCATATGACTGGCAATAAAATGGGGAGGAAATGCCAAACTAAAGCCAGGTTGACAGGTTACACATACCTCAATAATTCCTGGTAGGCCTGGATAGTTTACCATAAAATATCTAATGTTCCCGCGAAATTACATGTACTTAGTCTCAGATAAAAAAAAAATTTGGTTGATGATCATATGCATGTTTTTTATGATTGACAGGTTTCTATCGTGATGAGGCAGGGTTTTACAAATGGACCATTGGTAAAGAAGGGGTGGAGCAAAATGGCATCTGGGCTTCAGGACAACCAACTTTACTTCAGACAGGTGAGAATATAAGAATCTTACATGAGTGTCAAGTATGGATAGACAAATCTGTCCCGAGGGTCACATTTTGAAACTGTGACCCGATGGACAGATTTGTCTATCCATACCTTGTAACACGAATGGTGGATTCTTTTTCTTGCTCACCTTAATGCAGCGAAGATTGATTTTTATACTATTTACCTAGAAAAATGATAAAATCGCGGCGTCCGCCATTTTGATTTAAAACGTTTTGACGTCATCATGACATTTGCGCTTAGCGACGAAATTACGTGACGTCCTATACAACCAGTGTTAAAAAAACAACACTTGAACGCAGCGTGCGATGTGGGGTTGAGATAAGGAGGGTGAGATAAGTATTTCTCACATGGGGTAAAACGTTTGATTTCTCTATCTGGTGTGCAAGAATGGTAGCTGAAATCAAAACCTTGCTTGGAAATATTTAAAAAAAACTGCATGTGTGAACACAAAACTCAAACCTAAGATTCAAATGCAGTTAGCCTGGGTTGACCAAAGGCACTCCAATGTGATACCCTTAGGAAGCAGATAATGCCTGCTATGCTACCGTTTTATCAGGCTTGAAGCTACTCATGAAATTTAGGGAGAAATTTCTTCTCCAAGAAAATTTGGGAGAAGTTTCAACTTGAATTTCATGTTTGCGTATGTAATCTATACATTTTTACTTCTCCATCTCCTGAAATTAGGGAGCCACATTATAATTTTGGGACACTACTTATCCCTGGTTGCCATGTAGCTCATTTCATGATCATGTAAAACGCTATTTCTTATTTGTTTACAGGTATAAAAGGCTGTGCCTCCCTCGGATTCTTGGACAGATTTGGCAAATACAGATGGTCTCTCGTAGGTTGTGACCTCAAACTGCCATTTGTTTGTCAGACAGCTGCTTGTGTAGAGGGGGACTTCCGCTGTGCAGACGGTCACAGGTGTATCTCGCCATCCTGGGTGTGTGATGCGGTCAGAGACTGTGATGATGGTAGTGATGAGGCTCAGTGTGGACAAGGTATGTCCCTACACACAAAAATATAGTTCCTCTGGAGAAGAATGTAAAACTAGACTTATAAAAAAGAACAATCATATATTTGTTTGTGTTTGTTGCTAATACCCTTAGTAGTTAAAAAATTTCACCTTAGTCAAGATGGAGCCACTACTTCTTTGGGGTACCAAAAAAGTACTGTTGGAGTAAAATGAGTCTTGCTCAATGACACAGCAGGACCCCTGGTGGTAGGTTTTAACTTCAACTTCTCCCTAGTGTGTCTGATGTATTAGTTTGCCACAAATTCTTCAATAAATGCCCAATTTAGTTGCAGAGGAAACTGCTTGTTTTCAACACAAAACATGGCCACATTCTAGGAGAATGTTCATTGCCTTAACACTTACATGTTCACTGCATTCAGATAATCTTTTTTGAGGAATAGTGGCATTGTTGGATTTAGAGAGGGTTCAGTAGTTGGCAGGAACCCCCCGTGTATGACCAAGTTATTTCATTTTCATGGAGAACTTTGAAGACATATAGGTGAAAGTATGAAAATGACCCTAACCCCCCACCCCAGTACATTTTGAATTTCCTCTTCTGAAATCTTGGATCCGCCCTGGGCAGGGCTTTAGTTTAGATTTTAGGAATATCATTTCCTGTTCATGGCATGTATATTTTCTAACCTACTATGATTACTTTGAAATGATTGACAGTTTCTTACTCCGATTTAACATATGACAACCTTTAGGTGACAAATACAATGTATTTATTAAATAAGATGTGACGCAAAAACCAGTCTTTAGGGTTTGTGACCAGGGCGGACATAACTCAAGCTGTAAAGTCACAGAAGAAGGCTAGAAGCTTGAAATTTCGGATTTAAGTAGAAGAGGAACTGTACTATCCGAGTAGTGAAAACAAAGGCGCTGATCAGCTTCGCGGTTACCGCGAAGCTGATCTGCGTCTTTGTTTTCCCATATGCAGATTGTTGGTTTTCCCATGAGGCGGCTCACATGACAATCTTTAGGTGACAAAGAGAATGTATTTATTAAATGAAACTGAATATTTGATTAATAACCTGTCAGTCTCAGTAACAAATGTCATCAACTTATTGTTTTGAAAGTTTTAATGAAGGCTGTTGCAGGTTTTATGATTAAAGCAGGTCATCAATTAGTGAGAATATGAGAAAGTATGCTTTTAGTGAATCAGATCATTTTCACAGTGATAAGGACCTTTGTTCTACTTTATTACATATCAACCATTCTTTATATCAAATATCAGTCTACGAAGCACGGTAGCCTAGTGGTAAAGAGCAGGTTTCCAGAGCAAGATGTCCTAGGTCGGATGTCTACCTCTGTCTTGTAGTGTCATTGCTCAAGACTCTCATAATCTCTCATAGTTCTGGTTAGGTAATGCTCAGGAAGTGTTGGCTCCATCCCAAGATGACTTAAAAGTTGTTGACTATGAAACAATCAGCTTAAGACAGCACACCTGCTGGGTTACTAATGACAAATTGAGTGTTGTTAAAATTTTGCTGTTGAAATTAATCTTGATGTCATTTTTGCCATGCCATGTGAAATCCTGAATTTTGCATATGCAAAAAGAAAGTTGTTGACTTCTAGACATCTTGTGTGCTTGTAAAGCTTGATGTTGTACCTGGTAGGAAAACTGGATGTAGCTTATTTTTATGCACTTGTATGGATGGGATGTGATGTTATTACTTCAATAATAATTTAGCCACCACATCAGAAAACTAATAAATTGCATATGCAAAAACAAAGACGCAGACCAGCTTCGCGGTAACCGTGAAGCCGATCAGTGCCTTTGTTTTCGCTACACAAGCTGGTTTGTGTTGGGAACATGTACAGGCTGGCTTGTGTTGGATTTGGTCAAAAACCAAATTGTTGGTTTTCTTGTGCGAAGGCTCAATAATTATTATCAACTATTTTTCAATGATTTTCATAATAATTTCTGTGTCCTACAGAGTTGTGTGGAGGCCTATTAGACGATGCTGAGCAGAGTTTCCAGTCCCCGGGTTACCCCCAGTCCTACTCAAGTTGGTTAGATTGCCAGTGGGTCATACAAGCTCCTGTTGGCAAGAAAATCGAGTTGCAGGTTAGTACATGTACATAATTTTGTCTAAAACGCATGGTAAATGATTGTTAAGGTAACATTTACAATGTTAAAATTCAACAAAACCTGTAGAACTTTAGGACGTCAGACTTTTTAGCTCACCTGAGCCGTTAGGCTCACAAGGTGAGCTTATAGGATGGCCATGATCCGGTGTCCGTCCGTCGTCCGTCCGTCGTCCGTCCGTCGTCCACCATTTTCAAAGATCTTTTTCTCTGAAACCGCTTGGCCAATCAAAGCCAAATTTTATATGAAGCATCTATAGGAAGGGGGAACCAATGTATTTATAATTAAATATCCAGGTCACATGACCAAGATGGCCGCCATGCCCATATATGGTAAAAACCCTTCAAAATTCTTCTTCTCTGGAACCACTGGACCGATTTCAACAAAACTTGGCATGAAGCATCGGGGACTAGAGTACTACAATGTATGTATAAATCATTACCTTTGGATGACCTTGACCTATTTTACGGCAAGGTCAACATAGGTCGCCCATGCATTTGAATGGGGAAAATTGTTAAAATGTCATTTGAAAGGCAAATCTTGCAGGAAATGGGCAAATGGACTGAAGGTAGGTAATTCTGAAAAAAATTTGGACCCCAGGTGTTGGTCTGCCCCCACCCCGGGACAGTTTACATGTATAGTACAAAAATATTCAAAGATCTTCTTCTCTGAAACCACTCGGCCAATCAAAGCCAAATTTTATAGGAAGCATCTATGGGAAGGGGGAATCAGTGTGTTTATAAATAATCCAGGTCACATGACCAAGATGGCCGCCATGCCCATATATGGTATAAACCCTTTAAAATTTTTCTTCTCCTGAACGAATGGATCGATTTCAACAAAACTTGGCATGAACCATTGGGGACTGAAGTACTACAATATATTTATAAATTATGACCTTTGGATGACCTTGACCTATTTTACAGCAAGGTCAACATAGGTCGCCAATGCATTTGAATGGGGAAAACTTTTAAAATGTCATTTAAAGTGAAAGTCTTGCAGGAAATGGGCAGTAGGACTGAAGATTAATGATTCTGAAAAAATTGGACCCCAGGGGCTCATTTGCCCCAGCCCCGGGGCATTATACATGTATATTACCATAATATTCAAACATCTTCTCCTCTGAAACCGTATGGCCAATCAAAGCCAAATTTCATTTGAAGCATCTATAGAATGGGGGAATCAATGTGTATATAAATAATCAAGGTCACATGACCAAGATGGCCGCCATGCCCATATATTGTATAAACCCTTCAAAAATCTTCTCCGGAACCGGTGGACCGATTTCGAAGAAACTTGGTATG
Source organism: Rugalucina vietnamica (assembly GCA_964017185.1). NCBI lineage: Eukaryota > Metazoa > Mollusca > Bivalvia > Lucinida > Lucinidae > Rugalucina > Rugalucina vietnamica. The sequence continues at coordinate 67,483,602 of OZ024871.1, forward strand.
AAGCATCGATGACTCAAGTACTACAATGTATGTATAAATCATGACCCTGTGATGACTTTGACCTATTTTAAGGCAAGGTCAACATGGGTTGCCTATGTATTTGAATGGGTAAACTGTTAAAATGTCATTTGAAGGGAAAAACTTGTACGGACAGTATATTGATTATTCTGAAAAAATTATGGCCCAAGGGCTTCCCCTGCCCCTATACTGGGACTATTTTCTATAACATTTGTATATACAGCAGATCTCAGGTGAGCGTTTACAGGACCATTGGTCCTCTGGTTATCTATACCAAAGATAGTGACATCATGGCACACAAACTGCATTGTCCAATGACACTGACGAATCTAAACCAAAAAATGTTCAAACAAGACATGGGTTTCATTGTTTGATCATAGTTTTGGTGTTTTGGAAAAGCTTTTAGGGTATTTGACTATAGTTTCAATTAATTGCATATATATCTATGCAAGAATTGAAGATTGAAAATTCATCACAGGATATTGTACAGTACTGATGAATAATGCCATTGATTTTGAATTTTGAAATCAGTTACAATATCTGTTTTTCATTTGATGATTTCCACAATAATGATATCCGACATTTCAAATATTATTCAAAAAGCATTCTAAATCAATTAGAATTTTAAAAGGATTCTCCTATACTTCACATCATGCTTCATACTTCTTTTTTGAAGCGAAATTATGGAGATAACTTTTTCTTGTTTCAGTTTTCAAGCTTCAGCACAGAGGAACTGTATGACATAGTCACAGTTCGAGATGGTTTGTCTGGTGACGCTGAGGTCCTTGCTAGCCTGTCAGGGTCCATAACTCCTGACGTACTGGTGTCATCAACCAACTACATGGTGGTCCAGTTTAAAACAGATCACAGTGTACACGGGGCGGGGTTCAAGGCTACTTGGAGACCAGGCGAGTATACTTGCAAAATTTATAACAATTTTCCATCAGGAAAACATGTCTGTGAAATAAATACCCCCTTATACCCCACTTTTATATAGCAAAACTGGGGTATGCAGGGGTATACTTACTTTCCTTATTTTAGCTCCAAATTATAGATACTCACCTAGGTGGTAACTGACAATATGTTTATTTAAAATGTCTTAGGCCTTAAGCATCCAGCCAAGAAAGTCTTGCAGATTGCATATAATTTGAGCCGCAACATGAGATAACCGGATTTTTGCTTTTGCGAAAACAAAGGCGCATATCAAAAACCTTCAGCTAGGTTTGTAACTAGGAACTATACATATGAAAAAGGTTGTATGACTGACATTCTTTAAAAACTAAAATGGGAATCCCTGCAGAAAAGAAGGAAGGATAATAGAATTATATTATCTAAAAGGGAGAGCAAAAATACCCATGGATGACCTTATCTTCAAAAATAGATGTAGGAATCAACACTCCTTGGCATTCCAGATACCTTCAGCAAGTACAAATGCCTATTTACACAGTTTTTTCCCCCAGACTATTAGAGATTGGAATGAACTCCCTGATTCTCTGATCTCCTCTGCTGAATTGTCAGATGATTGTGTGTCTAAATTTACTCCTCTTGTGAGAGCTCGGGACTAATCCCCTCCGGTCAAGCCCCATCCCCCTGGTTAGGTATTGTCAGTTTGACGTTTCACCAGTAAACTATTCTGATTCTGATTCTGACTGTGCAGTAAATGCACAGCGGATCAGCACCTTTGTTTTCGCTACTCGGATAGTGCAATTACTTTTCTACTTAAATCAAAAATTTCAAGCAGCTAGCTTTCTTCTGAGACTTTGTAGGCCGGTTTGTGTCGGACCTGGTTGGAAACCCGGAAGACCGGTTTTCTCATGTCGCGGCTCAATTAATTTTAGAGCAATACTTTTACCTACCACTGATTTTAGTACAGTACTTAGGCAGTTACTGACAATAAGTTAACCTCTTAATTTAAAATGTTGAGAAAATCTTAGGCCTAAATCATTCAGCCAAGAAAATCTTGCAGATGTATATAGTTTGAGCGGCCTCATCAGAAAACCGGATTTGCCTATGCGAAAACAAAGGTGCAGATCAGCTGTTCAGTAACTGCACAGCTGATCAGCGCCTTTGTTTTCGCTACATGGATAGTACAATTCCCCCTCTATGTATACTCCAAATGTCAAAATTCTACCTTTCTTCTGTTTCTGTGCAGTTCGGTTTGTGTCAGACCTGGTCGGAAACCCCACGGCTCATTAAATGATTAAATTTTACAACAGTCGGTAAGAATACTCATAATAAATTTGCGCATTTGTGTTTACAACAATAACGCTACACCAGCTGTCCCCACAAAGCCAGCCTTCATAAAAATGAGCCACGTCATGAGAAACCCAACATTTTGCATAGACGAAAACAAAGGCGCAAATTAGCTACGCAGTAACTGCGAAGCTGATCATCGCCTTTGTTTTCACAACTTGGATAGTACAATACCTCTACTTTCTAAGTCCAATATTTTCAGCCTCTACCCATTTTCTGTGCTTGTACAGCTCAGTTTGTGTCAGACCTGTTCAAAAACATTGTTTGTTTTCTCATGACGTGGCTCATATGTCTATGGGCCATTGTGTGACAAAAAAAAAGCATTAAGCCTATATTGTGAACATATGCACTGGTCAGACTGTGCACTCTGCAGTCTTATCAGCACCTTCAGCATTCACTGTGAAGGTGAATACTTACAGTGTTGCTATATCTGAAAATTTGAGACTCAAGCAGCCTCTGAGCAGGATAGTCTGTGTCTCGCATAGTCGTAAAGTTCAAAAGGCAGGTTTTCATACAAGAAAATAATACTATAGGAGGATGTAAAATAGAAGTGATGCTAGAAAATCCGTCGTTGGTGTCAAACACAAACCAGGGAGTACAGTCTCATCAAAAGGCTAGAAGCTGCAAATTTCGGATTTAGAAGAGGGATTGTACTATCGCAGTAGCAAAAACAAAGGTGCTGATCAGCTGTGCAGTTACTGCACAGCTGATCTGCATCTTTGTTTTTGCAGAGGCAAAAAGCCGGCTATTTCACGACGTGACTCATATATCAATTTTCTTATCATCACTCACTCAGCTTGAGTCTGCATATTGCAGAAAATTAAAGTGCATATTTCTGCTGTGAAAAAT